>CP059635.1:600000-1062074 GCA_016906575.1 Ceratobasidium sp. AG-Ba | reverse complement strand
ACCTAACCTAACCTAACCTAACCTAACCTAACCTAACCTAACCTAACCTAACCTAACCTAACCTAACCTAACCTAACCTAACCGGGCAAAATTCAACAGTACAAGTTCCGTTCCCAGCTCTTAAAAAAGACGACCGCCCCTCTACCGGCACGTCTCGCGCCCCGCCTCCGCCACCAGCACTCGCGAAAGGAAAAGGACCGGGTCCTATGGAATTAGATGGTGAGAGAAGGAGTGGTGGTATAACCTGTCTGCGCTGCCAAGGAAAGGGACACATGGCCCGTGACTGCCCATCGAAACCGATCTCGGGGTTTGAAGCCCAAATGGAAGAAGTGAAGGAACCTGACTCGGATGAGGAGTCGGTAAAAGACAGCGCCTAAACCTGGCAAGGGGGTCAGTTTTGGGCGAAATACTAAAAAATATGGACAATTTCTCGGCTGCGCATGTACTTTCTGATATGGAAATTATGTCACTCTCCAATGAATCTCAAATGATGTTATTTTTCCGTGCGCAGCCTTGTGAAAACCCCTTGAAAAACGTTCGGCAATCCAGGGAAAACCCTTCTCTGGGTGGGCTATGCTTGATTCAGGTGCTTCTTCTATTTTTATTAGCGAAAACATAGTTCGCGATTTTCAACTATTCAAAAAGAAACTCGACAAACCAAGGCGTCTTAAAGTTATTGACGGACGCGAAATTGACTCGGGAAGGGTAGAACACTTTGTTACGCTGAATCTAAAAATTTTTGACCATGAGGAGGAGGTAGATGCCTACGTAGTCAACGTTGGCAACCACGATCTCGTTCTAGGGATGGCTTGGCTCAAACGCCACAACCCAGCCATAGATTGGGATAAAAAATCACTTGTCTTCTCTTCCCGATATTGCTCAGAAAACTGTCTTCATACCTCCCCTATCGTCAAAAGCGGCGAACCCGATCTAGAAATTGCCGCCACCTCTGAATTACCCACCAGATATTCGGAGTTTTCAAAGATTTTCACGGAGGAAGAAATTTCCCCCCTTCCACCTCACCGCCCCTACGACTGCAAAATCACTCTGAAACCTGACGCCTTACCACGTCATGGTCCCATCTATAGTCTTGGACCAAAGGAAGATGAGGAGCTTCGCAAAACAGTCACTAAACAGCTTGAGGCAGGTCTTATTCGACCTTCCAAATCTCCAATGGCATCCCCCGTCATATTCGTAAAGGAGAAAAATGGAAGCCTGCGGATGTGCATAGACTACAGAAAGCTGAATGACATGACTGTTAAGAATGTATATCCTCTGCCAAGAAGCAATGATTTGATAGAGAAACTTCGAGGCGCCAAAATATTTTCCAAATTTGACCTCAAATGGGGATACAACCTAGTCCGAATTAAGGAAGGTGATGAATGGAAGACCGCATTTAAAACTCGTTATGGTCTCTTCGAATACCTTGTGATGCCATTCGGTCTCACCAACGCTCCTGCCACTTTCCAACATTTCATGAACGACATTTTCCGTGATATTCTTGACGTTTACGTTATTATATATTTGGACGACATACTGGTTTTCTCCAAAAACGAAGCCGACCATGAGAAACATGTTAGAGAAGTGCTGTCAAGGCTCCAAAAACACAACCTCTATTGTAATCTGGCGAAATGTTTCTTTAGCGTTAAAGAAATCGACTACCTAGGACTCATTGTGTCCCCAGAGGGAATTCGTGTCGATCCAGCTAAAGTCGTTAAAGCCATTGATTGGTCGGTTCCCACCAAAGTCGTCCAAGTCCAAGAATTTGTGGGATTTTGCAATTTTTATCGGACATTTATCAAAGACTATTCGCGCATTGCCGCGCCGCTTTTTAACCTCACTAGAAAAAACAATCCCTGGGAATGGACAAACGAGTGCGCCCAAGCTTTCGAGCAACTCAAGGAAGCACTACGCTCTGCGCCGGTCCTGATTATCCCTGACATCTCAAAACAATTTTTCCTAGAATGCGACGCATCGGACTTCGCCACTGGCGCAATCCTATCGCAATTCTCAGAAGATGACCGTCTTCACCCCGTTGCGTTCCTATCCAAAGCTATGACCCCAGCTGAGCGCAACTACGATATCTACCACAAGGAACTCTTAGCGATTGTCAAAGCGCTAAAAGAATGGCAACACTTACTAGAAGGAACCGCCCTTCCGGTCCAAATTATTACGGACCACAAAAACCTGGAGCCTTTTAAGGCCTCAAAAGATCTTAGAGGCCGCCTAGCACGTTGGGCAGGCTTCTTGTCAGAATTCAATTTCCAACTAAAGTATCGCCCTGGCAAGACAAATGGCAAAGCAGACATCTTGTCAAGGAAGGATGAACACCGACCTTTAGGGGGGGTGAGAGCCGAGCTCTACTCGATCCTGCCCTCTTTATCGCCGCTATAGAGCCTGACGAAGTCCTCGATGACCGTATTCGCGACGCATACCTACAGGACGAGCGACTAAGTCACATCATAGAGGCTCTTCAAAAGAATGATAAGGTTAAAAACTGGTCCTGGGACAATGGACTCCTTATATTCAAAAACAAAATCTATGTACCCAACGACGAATCAATTCGCAAAGACATACTCGCAAGTCGTCACGACAATATGGCAGCAGGACATCCAGGACAATTCAGGACATTGGAATTAGTCAACCGTAAATATTACTGGAAATCCCTCAAGAAAGCGGTGACTTCTTATGTGTCCCACTGTGAATCCCGCATTCGAAACAAGCATTCTAACCAACTTCCCCCGGGTCTACTCAACCCGATTGAACTACCTTCACGACCATGGGACCACATTAACTATGACCTAATCACGGGTCTCCCAGAGTCAGAAGGATTCGACGCCATCCTTACAGTCGTAGATCGAATGTCTCGCATGGTACACTTTATTCCTACTACCTCTCGCGCTTCTGCTACCGATGTGGCCAACCTGTTCGTAACATACGTCTGGAAACTTCACGGCTTACCCTCCAAAACTATCTCCGACCGTGGCCCTCAATTTAATTCAGCCTTCCTCAAACAACTATACAAGAGGCTCGATATTAAACCATCCCTATCCACTGCTTTTCGGCCTCAAACAGACGGTTTAGCGGAACGGCTCAACCAAGTTGTCGAGATATATCTGCGTCACTATGTAGCCTACAAACAAGACGACTGGGTAGGGATACTTCCCATGGCAGAATTCGCGTACAATAACAGTGTCAACGCATCCACCAATCAGACACCGTTCTTTGCATGTTATGGCTTCCACCCAAGGTTCTCAATAGGTCAGCAAGCAGACGAGTCCGTACCACATGCCGATGAACGAGCAGACCAATTGAAAGCGCGCATGGAGGAACTCCAATCTTCAGTCAACTTGGCAAACGAAAAAATCAAACACTATTACGATCTCAAACATCGTTCGCCTGAAGATATCAAAGTTGGAGATAAAGTGTGGCTCGACGCTCGCAATATTAAAACGGAACGACCTGTGGTCAAATTGTCGGCTAAGAAGATTGGACCATATAAAGTCTTGAAACGCGAAGGTTCTCATGCATTCAAACTGGATCTACCACATACCCTACGTGTACATCCTGTATTCCATACTTCCCTCGTATCCTTGAAAAAAGACGATCCTTTTGGTCGCGAACCACCACAACCTCCGGCCGAAGTCACACCCGATGGCGAAGAGGAGTACGAAGTCGAAAAAATATTGGATTCAAGGAAACGACGCAACCAAGTCCAATACTTGGTACACTGGAAGGGTTACGGCCCAGAATCTAACACATGGGAACCCCTCGAGCACTTAGATACCGCTATGGGGGCCGTCAAGAAATTCCATCGGGAGAATCCAAAAGCTGTTCACCACCCTGACCTTGAGGAGGGGGTAGTGTCACGAGCCAGGAGGCGTCGTTGACATTTAATATAATTAATAGTATTTTCTCTGGTATATTATCTTATAGTTTACATGTCACATGACTTATGGAACATTCTGGAATCTTTGTAATACGCTGACGCGTTCTCATTTGATATCGAATGACCAATTGTAGTTTGCGTACATGTATTCTTGGCTGTGCTTGAGTAATATATATACAGGGTCAAGTTTGTAGGGTATGACCCAAGAACTTGACCTCCTGTCGTCAGTTCATTATATTTTCTTTCACTTGATTTAAGTCTAGTCGTGACACTAGGTGTAACAAAATATTTTTGGCGAGATGCGGTAGCTCGGCAAAACAATGACGGTCGGGAGCTACTCAAAGCCCGAATCAATAGCTTAGACCTTCGAGGACTGGACCTGAGCACACCTCAAGGAGTGACATTAGTCCAATATGCCAAGTCGCTCACTGGCGGAGATTTTCGTGTTGTGCTACAGATTGCGCCGATTGTGCTGTATGGAATTATACCAGAAAACGCGTACAAAGCCTGGCTTGCTCTGTGTCATTTGGCACCACTCGCTTTCCAACAGGAAATCACGAACTTACAGCAATATCTGGTGAGAGTTTCAGCCAACTACCAATTATATTTACCCTGACTCCAAGGCAGCCAAAGTTGTACAAAGCGATAGATCTTCTACTGCAGGCAACGGTAACATGGAGCCCCCAGTGGTTTAACAAACCAAAGTTCCATGTTCTACTTCATCTGCCCAAGCATGTCGAGCGGTTTGGGCCCGCTGTTCTATTTGCCACCGAAACCTTTGAATCGTACAATCATGTTATTCGACTCCGAAGCGTCCATTCAAATCGCCGTGCCCCTAGCCGTGACATCGGGCAAGCATTTTGTCGACTATATGCTATTCGATTCCTTGTCAGTGGCGGGTGGATAACACACAGATACGACAAGGTAAACAAGCAACGAGTCCCTTGCGAACCCCGTCAAGCTGGTTCATCCATTTTGGAACTCAAGGTTGACCGAGTCTTTACAGAGCTCATGGGCATGTCACACTTCTGGTATAATCCCTCATATGGTGAGTGTCATTATTTCTGTGCAAGTCGTATCTAACCATTTGTGGTGCTTATCCAGGCTCGTTTTCTTTGGGTCCTGGTCAGGTATTCTGGAGCGAAACATTGGCAGCCAAGTCCGTCGGTGCACCGAACCTCCCTGAGACTGTTCTCGGGGCCTGTGTTTCGATAAGCCTCAAAAATCACGATAAAATGCGCCCTGGGAGCTTTGTGCTGGTGATGTATAACCAAGAACGCCGGCCGGCCGAAGTGATTGAGATGTGGGCAAGCCTCAACCCCTCGCATTTCCTTGGGGTGACGATTCGCCTTGGCCATTTTGAGGGCGGATCGAATCTTTATTGCATGCCACACGTCAAGATTGATGGCAAGCTGATATTTCTCACACTTGAGGTAAATTTTGGAGCTGAAATCGCTCTGAATGCGTACTGATAGACTTGAATCATAGGCGATTGTATGCGTGATTTCGCTTTTCCATAACTGTGCAGCGCACAACTGTGATATTGCCCGCAACCGAGTAGTATTACAAGAACGGCAGGAGACGGAGCACCGAGGACTTGCTGTTCAACACTCAGGTGATAGGAGCGACCAAATTCTCAATACAGCATCATTACGAAACGCAGAACTCTTGCAAGATCTTTGTAATCCGCCGATGTTGCTTGGCGATACAGACCTAGTTGCACAACAAGCGGTCATACAGTGGAGAGCTCAGCAGGAAAAAGAAGTACGAGACAAAGCGGAAAAGGATGCAGAGAAGGAAAAAAAGAAGGCGGACAGAAAGCGAAAGCAAGAAGAAAAGTCCCAGAAGCAAGCTGAGCAGCATGAGACTGAGGGGGAACAGGTTTCAAAACGAAAGAAAAAGTAGAGCCGTTACTTGAGCTTGCATGTATAATTGTAGAATGCTGCATATACCCTGAAACCGTCAAATTGTAGCTTGAGCATGTGATTAAAGATGCAGCGCAAAGTGCGAAAGGTCATAGCCACTCATACAAATTGAATACCATTAAGCCCAGTGCTATTTTTATCTCGCATCTACTCGTATCCGCATTTCGTCTACAAGCAGACCTCCATGAAGATCATATGCTATGGACCGCTTGAAATGTCGACTCAATGAAGAATATAAATTAATCTATTGATTTCATACCCACAGGAACTCAGAGGTGGTTAAAAGTGCGAGAATTCGCGCAAAAAGCCATGATTAATCGTGTATAACGTGAGTTTGACAACAAACAATGGGCAAGCCACGAGAATCGTGTTACAACTTTAATAATGTTGACCGTTGATGTAATTTGTTACGCCCCGAAATAAACCGGTATGCTGATTACAAAAGGGTTGAAGACTTTTGATTTGAGAAGATTGGCGATGTTTGAACTACTGTCTCTTTAGCGGATTGTCCCGTTCTCATCATTCCTATGACAACGATATCACACAGAACGTATTCCATCTTCAGTCAAATCTTCTCCCTTTATTCGATTCGTCTCGGTATATATTAGCAATCGCCGTGTCAACATTTGTCCAACAAAGGGCGCCGCCCATTGCTTTGTTACACAGGTGCTATATAGGCGAGAACTACACTCCGCACGATCTTCACCGTTGTTCGCACCTGTAGTTTACGTTAGTACCCCGTACATCCATCCTGCCGTCTGCTTAGATTGTGACCTATTATTAGATTGATTAACGAACCTTGACCATGCAAACCGATCCCAGCGTCATTGATCAAACTCAGCGACCCCAGCATAGGGTAATCATACACTCAAATTCACGCTCGACACTTCTGATATATTCTATATTCAGTCGCACCATAAGAACCAACCCCTGGATTACTGTTATTGTATGCGTTGCGATGGAAAAGTAATGCAAAAGCCCCGCACCATTGAAGATCACAAAACCCGATATCCACGAATTCAACCATTATCAGATATAGACCCAAATTTGCAGGATCAGTCGAGTGTCGAGGAGCCTTCTGGCGAGGAGTTAATCGAAATTGAACAGCTTGAAGAGTACATCGACCCTGACGATTATCCGATGCGCCAACCGGACGCGTCGTCTAGCCCCCCGCGCCCGCCGACAAGATCCGCTTCTCTACCTGACAATCCGCCAATCGAACTTTCTCCAGAGCTCGTTAGCAATTACGCGCCATCAGAAATATCCAATACGATACTGGATATCCCATCAAACGAAGAAGATGGGGACGCAAACTTCCTACAGGGTGTTAATATGGACGCGGGGCACGATTACCCTTTTGACTATCTGGAAGAGAACAGACCGCGTGATGACTTGTTGAATGATGTTCCCCCCGAAGTCATGGATGAGCATCAATTTGATCCAGAAATGGAAGATGAGAATGACGTATTTGATGACGAAGACTTTGGATTATTGGATAACAAGGAAATATATGAGAGGCGGCCTGCCGCTTTTCAGTTTGACATTGACGAAGAACTTGTAGATAATCTGGGCGAAGAGTACGATGACGAGCCCCTCGGTATGGCGGAAGGAGATGGCAATGAACATCGAGCTTTCAGAGAACACGAACTCATTCGAAACGCCTATATCGACGCATTTATACAAAAAACCGTGTTTGGAGCAACTCATCGAGCACTTAAGCATCAGCTCCGAGCAGCTCGTCGTACGATCTCGGCCAATCCGAATGTTCCACACGAAGACATTGTAAACATGGCTCAAACAATCAGGACCGCTGAAACTCGGCTTGGGGTGAACACCCAAGAAATCATTACTACGTACACACTCTGCCCCAAGTGCAGGCGACGTTATTCACCCGAGTACATATCAACTGCGGAGAGCGAAACTTGTCTCAACGCAGAATGCGAAGGGTTGTTGTTTTCAACACAGAAACTTGCCTCAGGACGTCAACGACGGGTTTCAAATCTTACCTACCCCTTTGCTTCCCTGATCAAATGGATCAAGCATCTCCTAAGTCTCCCCGGCATGTCTGAGCTCATGCAACACTGGAGAAACGATGAGAGTGATCATGGACTGTCGGAGCCAATACCAAACAACGAGTGGATGGAGAACCTAGATATAAATCAGCTGATCGGAAATATATCGGATGGCTGGGGATGGAGGTCTACAGCTGCTGGACTCGAGAGACGCATAGATCCGAGGACAGGCGATGTTATCGATCACTGCGTCGTGGACCCACCGATCCGATTTGTCAGTTTGCCGTTTGGTCTCTCGCTCACTTTAAATACAGATTGGTACGCTATGCCATACGATCTCTTTACGATATTTGAACTGATGACGTATCTAGGTTTCAAACATCAGAAGAGCAGAATTACTCAGTTGGCGCTTGTTACCTTGCCGTGAATAACCTTCCGCGACATCTTCGGTTCTTGCGAGAGAACATTTCACTTTGCCTAATTATGCCAGGTCCAAGTGAGCCAAATGATTATGCGCTTGACCAAATGCTAGAGCCGTTGATCGATGAGCTCTTGAAACTGAAGCAAGGTATGTACTTTGGTGGCGGCTGAACCCAAACCGCTCACCCTGGCCAGGGGTACGCATGACCGTTTGGAGAGGAGACCCTCCCATCTACGAAGAGCAGACTGTACACGCGGAACTAAGTCAACACATCGCCGATTTGATAGCGCGGATTAAAATGGGTGGTGGTGCCAGTTTGAAATCTGAGGTGAATTTCTGCTTGTATTGCCATTCCCGGCTATCCTCGCTATCAGTGGCAACTGGGTACATACGAGAAGGTATAATTTTGAAACAAGCATTAGACATTCTAATAGCCACGCACCTAGGGTTTCAATTTCGCGACCCTCATCAAGAGCTTAGGAATGTCTATAGGTGGCGATCGCTAGCGTCGAACCAGGAACGAAGGCGGCTTTTCAATGAAACCGGCAACCGGTTTACTGCATTGCATCTCTTACCAGGCTGGCATACATCTACATCTTCTCCCATAGATGCGATGCATATATTATACCTTGGAGCTACAAACTGGATCGTCAAACAGGTACTAGTCGCTGCCGGGGTTCTTAACAGGCGACGTCCAGCAGATGATGACCCCCAAGATGTTTTCAATCAATGCTTAGAGAGCATGTGGGTACCAAAGAGTTTTCAACGATTACCACCAAAGGTACGCCTTCGTTATCTTCATACACACATCATAATTGAAGGTGCACATATCTTCTTTGTATCGTGCCGCTAATTTGTGATCAATGGTCACCCCCGTTAGCTGGGCCAAACACGAGGCACGGCCAAGGCCGATCAGTGGAAACTTACCTCCCGAATTCTGTACATTCCGCTCTACATGGCACTACGAACAGGAGATGAGATTGGAAATAGCAATGCACCTGCTGGTACTCGAAGTTCACCGAGCAAAAAATACAGAAATCATCGAGCACATCTTCTTCATCAGCAGCGACAGAAGCACTACGAATCCATAAATCAACCCGATCGCTGCCCGCCCTTGAGAGAATGCTTTGCTAGTCGAAACCTACGTTTTCACTACCGACAGGTCTTACGCTTTTGTATAGGCGTGAACATGATTGACAAGCGCTCAGTCACACCAGCCGAGATTGCGTTTGGACAACAGCTTCTCGAATTGCTTTGCAAAGATTACGCCACTCACAACGTTCTACTACCCCCAAACTTTCACTATCTGATGCATCTAGAAGAGTCCATACTGAAATACGGCTCAGTTTACAATTCACACGTGTGGGGTATGGAGCGTGCAAACAAGATTGTGTCACAAGTTAACCATAACGGCAAGAGTAGAGGGGTTCTGGAGGGTACACTTATGCGTGGTTGGTGGAACTATACAACTATTCAGAGTCTTGTGGGTATACTTTGTTAATGCCCTGTGCGTAAGCATGCTAAGCAATCATATAGATTGAAATCATGCGCTCAATACCAAACCCCACGGAGTCGGACCGATTGATCATTGAAGACTTACTCATGGCACTACAAGGCGGAGCAGAGCATGCCCATCAACAGGGTAAACTTATGGATTTTGTTGCTCGATGCCAGAACGCATACACACAACTGTATGGTATTCAAGGTATGCAAGATTCCAAGCGCGTATAGCCAAAATCGAACTTGAAAATATTGCTCCACAGAGCCTATTCGTCTTTCGGGTCAGTCCCGAATGGTTGACCTTGAAGCATTGGGTATCTACGAGCTTGTACTTCAGTTCTGCATTGATTTATGGCCGGGTGCGGGAATATTCGGACGGGGTATGGTTCACAACCTCTACTTTCCCCCAGTCGGTATGACTCGCAATCATAGCTACGTTGAGTTCGATGGGATCCGATACGGAGCACACACACATACCAGCGGGAAGGGGTATTGCTATGGTTACATCGACAATCGTTATCCAGTCCGCATCGAACGGATCCTGCATGTCAACTTTCCTGAACAGGAGAATATGAAGTGCGTATGCGCTTTAGTTAGGGGGTTTCAGCCCCCACAGGTCGCTCCTTACTTCCCTTGGGACACATGGTACGTGTTTTTTTTTCTATAGCGTCTACTATCAGCTCATTAATACACGCGAATAGGGCTGGTCATTTAGGAACAGCCAGCTGGGAGTATGACGCATTGGACGAGCCAATCCTTGTATCTGTGAATCGTTTTTCTGGATGCTTTGCTCTCTTCGATGTGCCAACATCCTATGGCAGATACTGGGTAACAGTCGCACTTGATAGTGTCAGCCCTGAGCATGATCCGGTGGGCGATGTCGATGAGTAGCCCAAAACGCGTTCGATCCACTAAAGTCCCCAGCTAGCACCTTGAAATATGTAGACTGTACGTTGGTGTTTAGACGAGGCTTGAGATTGTATTGTTTACATTCACCGACTGAGGCGCACACCACCGTTCTTGCTTAGGTTCTCTGTTTGACTCCCAGAGCCTATGCCGTTGGCATCGCTTGTAATAAAAAAGCTGTAGCAAACAAATTCACATACGTATCATACGATTACCAATACAGCCTGTATACCTCACAGCAGCACAAGGGGCGGCAAATAGTGACGACGGAGAGAAAAACAATGAAATACAAGATACAATAAAGAGTGAGGGGTGTTGAGAGAAAGAAAAGAAAAGACCATTTCGGTGGGACGTGGCGTGAATCGAGCGCAAGACATAGCCGAGAGGTACGAGTGAAGAAGACCCGGAAAAACACATATTGATTCGGTGTATACAACATCGGGCAAAACGGTCCCCGGCGATACGCACAAGTTTGCGCATCCAGCTGGGCCCATACGGGAATCAACCCCAGCGACGCACACTAGCGATAAGGATGTCGAGCCGGTTTTTTGCCGATTATCGGCACCCGCATCCGATTATCGGCGCCCTAGAAGCCATATCGGCACCCGCACCCGCACCCGCAGCCGATATGCGGAGTTACCTGCGATTATCGGCATTTTTGCGGGTTTCCGGCGATGTGCGGGATTGGGCACACTGAACATACATTGTACATACAATTGGTATATATCATTCGATAGAGAGAGTTCACCGCTCTCGAATGATATATTACACGTTACTCAGAGATAACTATAGCAGGAGATAAGAGCGAATCTCGGTTGCGCGAAAATTAGTTGAAGGGGGGAACTTTTCAGAAACCCGCCACAGATCTTCGATTAATAGCTCATTAAATGCACAAAAATCGTAGCTTCTCAGTGGTATAACTTATATCCCTGAGAAAAATCTACAGCCCAAGCTCTAAGCCAAATACCGTCTAGAAATAATGTTCAAACAAGCGCACCCCCGGTTTCAACCCTAAGAACACATTTTCGGGTAAATCTGACGCTGCGAATCGTCTCAGCGACCTCAAAAACCCCCTGTAACATGTATTGCTCAGTCATAGGTGTCTCACATTCATGTGAACCAACCAGTGGTACCTCATGTGTGAGGGAAACTGTGCATTCCCTCGGGTGTGACAAGTACATATGCATTTTCTCAAATAACTAAGGTTCTGGTGCTGAGTTTACTAGGGTTTTCATGGGCGCTGAGCTCGCCTATGCAGTCAGAATCGCCTCAAACCCCCTCAATAACGCGGTAGAGGGCGTTTAAGGGGGTTTCAGCCGCTCAGGGGGGTATTTCAGCTAAACGAGCCACTAGACCTCTTCCAAAATGTCTGAAACTTTGTAGATAGCACATTGTAGATACTGCGCATCGATTCCACGCGCGGGAGCGACATTCGCACGGCTAGATTCACTAGCGCGTGTGGCGCTTTCAGGGGTACGCCCCTGTATTTCCCCTCTATCTCGCGCTGTACTACTCCCCTGAGATTCTAGTGTGTTCCATCGTACTCAGCGCATTTTTCCGCATCGATTCATGTATATATGTCCATGTAAATGCTAGGTTATGACGACTTCACATGTTCTGCGCATCAAACTGAATATTTTTTGAATGAATGTCGCCGATCCCCCCCTCAAAATTTTTCATTTGTGACGTTAGTTATATGGATCGATAGCTAGAATTTCTGGCTATTTTATGGTACTATTCATACTCATTTGTGGTGACTTTCGTGTCAACTCAAAATGTGTTCGCAGCTACCGACGCTGCTTCAACGCGCAGATTATGCGCAGATACGTCGGCGCTTAACTGCCGATTATCGCGGGTGACCCGCGCCGATATCCGCGCTCCCAGAGCCATATCGGCACCCGCACCGGCGATCCGCAGCCGATATTTGCCGATTTTTTTACCGGCGATATGCGGATAAATCCGCAGCCGATAACCGGCGCGACATGCTTAACTAGCGATGCGTCGCGACTGAGGAGAGTCGACGGAGAGGAACGGCAATGTCGACCGAGCGCGAACGCCAGGTCCAGTGCTATGTGAGTGAGACGGCCTAGCACCGACACCAGTGGCAAGGGAATAGGGGTTGAGGTGATAAGCAGCGAATATCGAGCCCCCAGAGCCCGAGGATGAACGAAGAGGCAGGTAATACCTTTGTTGAGTGCAGAGCAGGCAAAACGACAAGTGGTATGTCACTGGTGAAGGGACTGACCGTCGCCTGGCCGAGGGTTGAGTGAATACGGCGTTGGGGACCCAGAGCAGAGAGCAACCAGTCGAGAGGGCATACAGAGTCGCACCGGGACTCATAACTTGAAGTGTGAGGTCGAGAGCACAACCGCACGAGCGAGAAGTAAGAGACGATAACGGTCGGGGGGAGGAAACCCCCCCAAACCAGATGCATACATGTGTGACTATGTACACATCCGACACACATGTGATAGCCCCTATCAGGCGGCTCCGCCGCCCAACACAGTCACATTTAAAGGGGTATGATTACTCAGTGTGTTACGACCAGCCATGTGTTACATCAGCAAAAAGCACCTGGGATCCAAAGCATTTTGGGGGTGTTTGAGAAAAGGGGGTTTTGCATGGAGGGCTTGGGACTAGGCGCCCTAATTTTGTCTAATTTTATCCAGCCCCCTGGGTCCTGTGGAGTCAAAACTGGCTTTGACCAAATTGGGTAGGTTTTGAGTGGTCAAAATCCTCCCCTCCTGCCTTATATGGGAATTCTCACGCCAAGAGTTGCCTTTTTTGGAAACATCCCAAAATGGAAAAAGGCTCAGAAGAAAATAACAAAAATCATATTATTTTTGTGTCCATATATGGAAGTACTCAAAAAGGCAACTCTTGGCGTGAGAACTCCCATATAAGGCAGGAGGGGAGGATTTTGACCACTCAAAACCTACCCAATTTGGTCAAAGCCAGTTTTGACTCCACAGGACCCAGGGGGCTGGATAAAATTAGACAAAATTAGGGCGCCTAGTCCCAAGCCCTCCATGCAAAACCCCCTTTTCTCAAACACCCCTAAAATGCTTTGGATCCCAGGTGCTTTTTGCTGATGTAGACTCAAGACAGGCGGTAAGCGCCGAGCGACTTGGTGACGTCGAGAGGGATTGAGACGGCGCGAACGGTCGAATGGGTGGTGAGCAAGGCCTGAGAAGTGCAGACGAATGAAATGGGAGAGATAACTGGTGTTGAATACGATAATCTACAAAACGTCGCATAAGGCAAGTATATATAACAGACTGTAGGACAAATATTGTATCAAATGTTGGGCCATGAATGTACAAGCGAGCAAGCGTGGGCGAGCGGAGTGAAGACAGAACAGGCACAAAAGGAGCAACATAATAAAGGCATAGAAGGCTAAAAGAGAAATAAATATAAGAAATGGGCTGGATGGCCAATAGTCGACGAGAGCGAGCCGGGGCGAGCCGCATGGGTGGCGGAGTCGCGCATACATCCGCCAGGGGCGATATGGCGTGTGCGCAGGACATCATACAATGTTCAGGAGTGGGCTCGGACCGGTATATATGCGACAGGGCAGAGGGGAGAGCGGATATGAGCGAGAATGCGGGAGTACGATGTAACACCACACGGCCGTAACACTGAACCGCCTAGCGCTTAGCCACCTCCGCCCGTGCCCTCGCTTGTACTTAGAGTAGTTGCCTATCTGTACTAGGCTGCGAAATGGATCTTCACAGCATATATGCGTCGAGCCCGTCATCACTCATTCAACACCCATGGGTAATGGGTTAGCACCGGGTATTGCTTCTGGGTACCCACAAGGTTACATAACACCTGCGGCTGGGTCTCGGGTAGGTATGGGTAACCCATTGGAAGACTCTACTTGTACTCATTCTCCCCTTCGCCCTCTCCGTGTGTACCAGCTCGACCTTATTCACAAATTTGTATAATATCATGTACACACGCCGCACAACCCCCAGTAGATATATGCGCTACTCCGCTGCCCTCACGGCTCCTAATGCAGTAGTATTAGCGCTAGCAGGTCATCCACGTCGCTTACAGGCTCTGTATTTTAGTCCCAGCTCCTTAGTTTCAATTATAGCATTCTGGAGTGTCAAATCGACCTTGTATTCGTAGATAAAAGATATGAGACTGATTACAAAGGTGGTTGGCTGGGTGCCAGATTAGAAGAACAAGGAAAGTTGAAAAATTGTACAGGGGATTGCGAAAAGCTTACGGAGCCTCTGAGGCCACCTTGGTCTTCTTATTCTTTGAGCCAGGAGGGCGTCCACGCCGCTTAGGAGCAAGAGATGCGCCTGTATTACCTTCCTCCAAGGTATCCACACTCTCGACCAATCTACCCGGGGCCGCCCGCTTCTTTCCTTTTGTCCCAGCAAACACAGCAGGGTTGAGGATTTCGGTTGCTTGGTTCTTGCTGCTGTCTGATACTGAGGGGAGTGGCGGAGGGGGGGGCATATCAGAGCTGTGGAAGCCGGGAGGAGCGTCACTATGTTTGGGTAGAACTGGGTGTGTGCGATCAGCTGGAACCATAAGCGTTGGGTGAGTATAACTTCCATACAGTTTCAGACAAATATACGGTACCTTTGTAAATCATCTGGTGGCTGGCCTCGTCTGCAAGGACCTCGGGGTCGATCTGAATGGAGTCTGCCATAGGGGATTAGTTCAACTTGCCTAAGCTATCGAAATTTACATACCACGATTTTCTGTTTCCTGTCCTGAGTTCCTTGGCTCCGCTGCACTACCGCTAGCCCAGTATGGATTTGTCTCTAAGATTGCCCCGCTCTCTTCGTCCCCAATATAGTTTACACCGTCCCATGAATCGGATCCGTTGTCGCCATTACGGGCATCATAAGATCCATGTAATCCGGTCTTTTCTTCCTTGATAGCTGGACTCTCCGTGACCGCGGTGCCAGATTCGGGGTACTGAGCAAGAAAAGACGCGATATCTGGTTTAGCTGTGGCTTGCATACCAATGAAGTGGGTTGATTTGCTGAACTCGTCCAGGTGGGCCTCGCGCCAACTCTTACTAATTGCGGATTGTGCAATGCAAACCGTGGCTTTGGTACACCCTGTCCCACGTTCAAGGTGAGGGATTGAACGCTCGATGATTTTGATGCGCCGAAGAGATGCCCCGGGCCTAGGCCGACGCTTCGCTTGTTCAGCGACTTCGATAGCTGCATACAGGTTGTTCACCTGTAGAAGGATTGAGCTCAAGTAGATGAAGAGATGATTGGATCCGAGTTACCCATTGTGCACGGTAGTCAGGAAGCTTTGTCAACAAAACTCCTTCGTCCTCGCTCTCGTCTGGAGACATGAACCCAGGATGCGAAAGGAAGCTCCATTTTGGGTCCTGGAGAGCTGGAATCGATTGTATATGCATGCCCCGTGTGATAGCTTTCTAAACGTATTCAGTTGAGTGTGAGTCAATTGCAGCCCACAGTTAAAACCTTAAATTTAACTCACCCTCTCACATCGTTGGTATTGCCGCGCGTTCGACTGCATGTCCTTAACTTCTTGATCCGACTTCTTCATATTGCGCCAGGCCGTTGATGCTGACCTGAAGGGACCATCGTGGAGCAGGACTATAATCTGCTCATCTGAAAGGTTACGGAGCATTTCGGCTTGTGGGGTTTGGTTCTTGGGTATACTCATCCGAAATTGGCGGACATAAGTAGGGACCCATATAACTTGCTTCGCAAGCGAAAGCTCCCAATTAGGGCAGGGTTGTATATAGCCATTGATCGGATTCTTAAATTGGTCAGGCAGCGTGTCTGGCTCGCCATATTTGTCTAGGAAATACGGCTTGACCTCACGTGCACACGATATACCCAACATACGATAGAAGTTATTACGAGCGTGCTCCTGACAAAACATCATAAGTAAACATAACAGAAGTACTGTGAAATTGCTAACTTTAGCATGATTCTCGTCTGGACCGGCCTTTTTTGTGCCCACACGGCTTCGAGCTTCCGCGACTACTTTGATGACAATGTCAGTTAACTCTGCGGTTGCTGGCGGATTTGGCAGGCAATCTGAACTCTTGTCTAGAGTAGAAGGTGCCAGGTGAACAGAAGGTGTCGTATGCGAAGTACTGGCCTCGAGGCGCTCGATGGTGGCTAGAATGCGAGCCAACGTGTCCTCGATTACGTTCAGCTGCCGCTCGCTAGTGGATTTGTGCTCCTCAAGCGACCCAGATAGTTCATTCAGCTGACGTTCAAGTCGAAGATTTGGTTGAGCACCGTGCACACGAGGAGCAAGTGACTCTGAGAGGTAATCTGTGAGATTGGAATCGGTTGTGAGCTTCATTACGTACCATTTGCCCTCTTGGCCGTGCTATTCAATGTGGCTACGCTGTTCGAATCAGCGCCGCTACCTCCTATCAAAAGTGAATGCATGATCAGAAACGTAAATCTGCATATATAAAGGTACTATACCAATTGAGAGAGCTGGCGTTCCTTGCCTACTCTGGACATTAGAAAGGGGGGTAGGGTGACGGGATACAGATGAATGGCGATTAGCTACTTTCCCGACTGGCGGGACCGAAGCACGCGAGCTTTTAGTAGAGCCTGGCAATTGAAATTTACCCAAACCAGAATTCAAAGCAGTGGTGACACGGGGTGGTGCAAAAGGTACCGGTTGCATGGGGGTTGTGTTGACGTCTCCCTCATGGTCGCTAGAATCAAGATAGCTGCCTGCAATGGGATGCAACTGTGACATGTTTGAGATAACAAGAAGATAGCTGAGGAACAGGATGGCGATGATACAAGCAGATGCCATAGTTCTTATATGGCGCGGTCGCACCAGATACGGTGCTGTAGAGACAAGGGGCAGCTTCATAGAGCAACTGTGAACCGTCGGGGACGGGAGGTGTTCGCGAGAGTCTGGGAGAGCGCTCAAGAGCCGCCTCGGGAAAGATTAGGGGTCCTGGGATCACCCAACCGCTCCCCGGCCACGCATGGGACATCCTACAGGCTATCCAGACTAGTACTTTTTACCCAGAGGCACACCCCGGCAGCATGGCAAGGTCTCCTCCGTCCACGTACAGAGACTGCAATACAAGCAGCACCCCAGGATCAAGATTATCTTCGGTACGTAGGGTACAATTGAATACATCATTGAAGATAGGCGCTCGGGGACAATTTGTCTCACAGTGGCGTAAGCGCACATGTCCTACAGTGTCTGGGGGCCATGGACAGAAAGTGGGTAAACGTGTAAGATTGCGGATTGCTCTACAACACCCATGAGCACACCCTCCGCCGTCCGCCCTGGAAGATATATAATGCCCCAAATCAGCTCATACCGATCACCTACATCCCTGGCGTACTCAGGCTCTCCTCCAAAATCCTACGACTTCGCCAACCTCAAACTTGACGCGGTCGAGCGTTTGCGGCAACTTGAGCTTTTTGGTATGGAAGAAAACAGGTAAGTCATGTTTGATGCTTTGATAGCTCTAACTAATGTTGCTCTCGTAGTGGTATTGGACGGTACCAAGAGGCGATTTTGGCCGCCGCAAAAAGTCGGGTTAATGTACGTTTTTACTTCGCACCAAGTCACCTTAGAACATTGTGCGCTCATAGCGGTATCTATGAATCATAGCCCGCCCATTTGCCGTATCTTCAGTCAATTGAGGACGCGCGGCCTCCGCTGGCCGACGAACCGGACGGCCTCAACAACCTTACGGTACCCGATGGCGCTAGCCAAGATATCGAAATGGGGGCATGGAACAACAACCCCCCAAATTCCTCGGCACCCGGTACGAATAACCAATCGGACTTGTGTAATATGTTCAACTCTAGCAATTGGCTACCAGATTCGACACCCCAAGCTGACACCACACAAGGTTTATGGCAAACTCAAACCGCTTCAACTCCGCTGTCTGGTCTTGTCGACCACACGTCTTCGAGCTCGCATTCTTCGACCAGCCAAGGGTCCCACAATCTGACCTCCTTCTCTGGCCTTCCTACCAGCGACCACTCTTATTTGCACACAAATTCCAGCGCCCACGCTGCCATACAACGTCCTAGAGGCGTGCCTCCTATGGTCCAAGCTATAATCAATAAGTGTCTAGTAGGCATCTGGAAGATACGGCTGTCTCCAGCCGAACTCCAGGAACTTATTCACAACCCTTCAAAGAGTACTCGGTGGACCAATCGGGAGAAAGTCCTCTTGCTTCAAGCCTTGTATGGCGTATTGCGTCTTTTCGGCCCAGAGAGTACCGTCCACATAGACACGCCATTTGGTTTGAAGACCAGCCCCAAGTTGCCCGAATGGGACATGGTAGGTTTGTTTGCTGGCTTTGGAAAACCCAAGACTCATTTACATGCTGAGATATCTACACTTGTATTTGATAACGGGCGCGGCCCGTCTCCGCTCGCCTGCCAGTACTCGGAACTGCTTAAAACGTACTGCCAAATTGTGATTATGTTTGATGTAAACCACGAAACTCCTCTACCTTTGCTCTTGGAGCGCATGTACGGGACAATATTGGCTACAGGTGGAAATGATGTTCCCGGCATGGCTGTGTCCACTAAGGATTTAATGGCGTTTATCGACGGAGGCGAGGATAGCTGGTTTGCACTGATGCATAACGAGTATGTCGTTGCTGCATACCAGAACAAAACTAATCTATGAGAATAGGCTAAATGGGAACCCAATAATCGCGGAACGTATCGCGTCGCTTTGCAACTCTACCGTGCGTAGCAAGCCCAAATCCACTTTTAGCTCGTCCATCCAGTCAAGTCTTGTGCCTCGCCTTAGGCCAAGAACGACTGCTCCTCTGCCTGTAGTGGCCCAGCATGTAGATTGGAGCCAGGCATCTGCATCTCAGACAGGCAACGAAGGCCCTGGTGTTGATGCTAGTATTCCCACGGTGGGCGATATGATACGGGAT
This sequence comes from Ceratobasidium sp. AG-Ba, assembly GCA_016906575.1. Lineage (NCBI taxonomy): Eukaryota > Fungi > Basidiomycota > Agaricomycetes > Cantharellales > Ceratobasidiaceae > Ceratobasidium > Ceratobasidium sp. AG-Ba. Next base: position 1,042,513 of record CP059635.1, on the reverse strand, counting down.
AACCAGGCTAGTAATATGACTAGGATGGAGCTTGCTCGGTCGAAATCGCATTATCTCACCGCGGTCACTCAACACTTGCGTATGGACCTGGTTGCGCGTATTTCTAAGGAACGCAGGGCCGCGTATAAGGAGAAGTATAAGGAGTGTTTGGAGCTTATGAAGGACCCACAGGCTGATGAAGATCTTCGAAACGATGCCAAGAGGTTTATGCAGTCGTACATTCAAAATGACATACCCAATGTCAACTTTGCTGCGATCCTACGTGAATTCCGATACGATCTCCCGGGCCTAAACGACATTGCCAACGTGTTCTACAATGCTCCAGAGTTAGGCCCAAAAAGCTACCAGCCGAACCCGGACGAACCCTCTAGCTCATCCGGAGCTGCGAACCCTTATGCTGGCCCTGTTACGGGTTGGAGTACAGTTGGATATTTGGAGCTTAAGCAATGTAGTTGGTTAGTACTCCAATAGTAAACAATACTTCTTAGATTCGATAAGAAGGCTAATATAAGATCTCAGAGATTATCAAGTAACACTTAGATAGTCTTAACCTTTCACAGTGTAAACTGACTTAATATAATATATAAAGAGCAAGACTACTGCGGTCAGGTTCCCGTAGATATACTTATTATAGTTCAGCCCTAGTCGCTTGGACTATACTATTACTAAACTTAATCTATACTTAAGCGATAGCTTAATATGGATGGATGGGTGCGCCTAATGCGTATATTTCCTCACACCAAATAGGTACTTAATTCCCACAACTGGCAGGTACTTAGTTACACGCTATGTTAAGCACAAATGTATATATTCAGACAATATCACACAGATGTATCTAATCAGGTACTAGAGTTCCCACTTATTAGATACAGATAGATCACACAAGAGATAAGAGATAAGAGAAATACAAACCAAATAGCACACAAAACCGATCAGGTGGGTAGTAAGAGGAAGTGGCTCTGCAAGGGTCTCCTGCAGGGTTCTTTTATACCCTGAGGGAAGCCTGGGTAGGCCAAATAGAGACAGTCATGCCAAGCCGATCTCTAAGGAGAGTTCTGGCTATATGGGGATCACCCTATCCCCATACAGGATGGTTTAGAGTAATGACTGGGTGCAGATCGGTGGCATCACTGGATCAGTGTATGCTATTGGTTGTTTGATATATTAATAATATGAACTATATACATGGAACGGAGCCAACATCTCAGTGAGTCATAGAGCCTTCTAATTAAAGGTAGCTGGGTCCATTGACTCAGTGTGTGAGTCAGATCAGAACTGATCAGTCAATCAGATCAGTTCGATCTTCGGCCTGTAACTTGGCGAGGAGTCCGGGGATCGGGCCGATCTTCGGTGAGAAGATACGCCCGAACCGTGGCTATCGATTAAGTATTTGATCGCGTCGATAGCGTCAGTCGTTGTCGAGCTATAAGCGGAATATGTTAGTAATACCTTATAAATGCTGTCGCTTGAACTTGTTTAATGAATATCTCGCCGAGTTCTTAAGCTAAAAATATGAAATAAAGTGCGCAAAAGAGATTGGATTTAGTACAATTTATGGAGACATAAAACTGTACAAATATGCGCATTCACATTTAGCAGAAATCAGAAAATATTCATTCAGGACGCATTCAGAGTTGGCAAGGGCAGACTCTATTAGTAAAAGATGTTAGTATCCATAACATAGCCCCCCCAGTCTGGACTTGCAGACTTACTTAGAGGGAATCATAGCCTTCTTCCTCCTCCCAATCACTGTCCGACTCAATGACAATGAACTTGTCCTTGAGACCCGGAGGGATAGCAGGAGGCGAAGGAGGAAGGGAGAACTCATCCTCAGAGAGCTCTGCCTCATATTCCTCATCTTGGGCGTCCAAGTCAGCGAAATGAACCCTTTGCCGCCAGTTAGGGGTTTCTTCCTCCCCACCAGGGGGAGTAGGCAGCTGCGAGGGCTCCTTGTTCAGCTGGACAAGGTTGCCAGGGGCCGTTGGGTCCATAGTGAAGAAAGGAATCTGTTCAGATCCACTTTCTTCAGATGCCTTCTTGAGCTTGGCCAAGAAGTCAGCGATGAACTCTCCCTCCCTCTTGTTCTGGAGGAAAAGGGCCCAGTAATAGTTCTGTAAAAGAAATTAGTAATGATAAAGCGATGTGAAAGTATCACTTCACCATGTCAGCTCCCCAGGTAGCTGGCACTCCATGCTCATCTGGCTCGAGCCACTCCCCAGGGCAGTAGGTGCGACGATAACTATCATAGCAGCCTTGGGCTGTATGCACCATAGCACAAGGTTAGGAGGGCAGGACAGCGATCTTGAGCCTGCCTTCATACTGAGCAAGGGAATAGAGGCTGCAAATCATTTGCAAGCCCCAAATCTGGGAGCGCACTACATCAAAAATGAGATCAGCCATGGTGGCCCTTGGGACCCTCCAATCCTCAGCGTCAAAGCCCTTTTCTGGCTCTAGAGGAAAAGCAATTCCAGCCTTCCTAAAGCGCTCATACAGGGGGCCATTCCCTGAGAAATTGTCCTGGTCATAGGACTCTGCCAGGCTGCTGTCACTGTTATAGGAGCCCACAGCATCTCAGACTTGGAGGAGTGCATCCACCAAAGCAAAATTTGCTCCCTCCATGAGATACCAGCCCTCTCTATACGGACCTTCCTCCTTACCATAGTAGATCTCAATGCCATCCCTGAATTTGCGCTCAAGGATATTGGCACTAGATGCAAACTTGCCTTCACCCTGCCTCATATGCGCTGCCATGCAGGCAAAGAGCTTGGACACCATGATGGAGTCACAAATAGCAGAGCGCTGGTAGGACTTGAGCATGGTGGGGCAGGCCTTCATGTTGGTAAAAAGTAAAGTAGAGTAGAGAAGTGGTAGAGGAGTTGTGGGAGAGCTAGAGGGTGTTGAACCGCTGAAGAATGAGAGCAATTCAAAGGCTGTTTAAATATCTGCAAGGCAGGCTCACGGGAATATAATAGAACTTGAAATCTTGAGACAGGGTCGACGCTCTGAAAGACTCTTAACCAATAGTATTGAAGCGATAAGATTAATCTTATTGTTCACACTGTTTTGGATTAAGAATTCATAGCATTCAGACTGTACTATCTACATTAATCCAAGTCTCTTGAGTCCATCATCTCCCTGAGACGCCTTTGTGCAGCCCTAAGACGAGCTGACACTTCCTCAAACTCTCTGGTTTGTTCCTCAAACCTCCTTTCCAGGTCTAGTTCCAACACTCTGAGTTCTCCAGATGACTCTGAAGAATCAGATTCAGAGTCAGAGGACTCTTCTGGGGCATAGACCGGCGAAGGTGGGTATTCAAGTCTAAACAAATCAGCTTTAGATCATGAGTCAAAAGAAGCGGACTTACTCTAAGACACCAGTCCTAACTACTTCTGGCTCATCTTCTTCTTCCTCAGAGTCATGATAAGGCTCAGGAAGCAATTCCTGGCCTTGATCTTGAGTCAGTCTGTTTGTGCAATAAACAGATCAGCTTAAGATCTTGACTCAATCGAAGCACTTACTCTTCTTGACGCTCTATGTATCCCTCAAAACTGAGCACACTAGGACTCTTTGGGGGAGCCAAAGGGTACTCAGTGCGTCCACCCCAACCTTTCATCAATACCCTATCAAATGGGGTAGGCTCCAGACCAGGAGAGGGAGGAGCCGGCCATCCAAATTCAAAGTGAGGGTCATCCTGAGTTGGCTCAGGTGCCTCAATTGGGTAATGATCGCGGTTGTTGTATTGAGGATAGTTGGGTAAGGGGATGTCGACATAGAGGTGTTGGTAATTGGAGGGAAACTCCCTCCTTCTGCTGCGATTCTCCCCCTGTACCCTTCGTCGCTCCCATCTAAGTCCAGAAAGCAGCCTTTCAGCTACATCCCAGAAGGTGGAGCCAGTGGGGGTGTCAGGACGAGTAGGATAGTCAGACATGTTTAGATTGTGTGATACTACAGAGTACAGCAGCTTGGAGTAGCATATAGACGTGTTAATTTCTTATAATGCATGTATTTCATATCTGGTTGCCAATAAGAAGCCTGGTCAAATAACCAAAGTTCTGTTTGGCTCCAAATAGAGTGCGCTCAGCTGTTTATCTCTATGGTTTCACATGCTGATGCTCATTTATCTTCTGATCTGTCTTATCTTTGTAGTTTGATCATCGGTCTAAGGCTCTCAACTGAGATTGAATAGCCTGACTCATTTCTGAGGTTCGATTTGGAGAGATCAAACTTATACTTTAAATCTATATACAGGAGTACATGACTTAAAGAGGAAATTACAGAATTTCTTTGAGATAAGAGCTAGATCAAGCCGATCAAAGAGATCAGTTGTCTGGATAAGCTTATCAGAGGAGATCTGCTTACCCAGGTTGGGATAAGATCTTATCTTACAGCTGTAAGAAGGATCCTAAGTATTGTTGTCGCTCTCTGTTTGGCATCTGATCTGTTCATGCTATAAGTAAATGCCAGATAAATCCAGTAATTTACTCACAGTATGGGTGATCTGGTAAGATGAAGATCTCAGAGGGCATGCCCCTGTTACCTGGACCTCCATAGGGGCGATAGCTCCGGCGCCTAGACACCAAAGCTATGCTTAGGATGTTTGCTGGAGTCACTGTGATAGGACTCCAGCGCCTGGTGAGGTAGACAAGTCTGTAAGGCAAGGAAATAATCACCCAGCCAGTCACTGTGATAGTGCGCTGTCTGTCTGAGTATTCCATGACAACTTGCTGACCCGGCCAGATCCAGATAAAATCTTCTCCTAGGCTGTATAGATAGTAGCCAAGGATGCCAGTAAGGATGACAGTCAGGAGAGCGGCAAGGATTATGAAGAAGTTGGCCATTGTTGAGTGAGATGTTCTGTAAGCGAGTAGAATCTTGCCAATATATACCTACAAATCTTATTTGTCAGTAAACAAAATAACAAAGAAACCACGTGGTTAATCTGGGAAAGAGAAGCATAAGGGTTAAGCCTTCTTAGGGGCTTGTATGCGCTGCTTAAGTTCCCATTCCTTGAGTATCCTAGGGGCATTTGCTAACTGCTGCCTAGATAACCACTCATTCCATTCAGGAGAGTATCCTACAAACTTGGTTAAGTAGCGGCGTTGTTTTCTTTGTCCTTTCTTTACCATCTTCTCATCCACTATCTCTTCAACCTCATATTCAGGTACTTCTTCGAAGTCAGCTCTATTCAGATGCTTCTTAGGACGGTCAAGTCCTTCTTTATCCCTATGATAAGGTTCCAAGTGAGCTATATTTACCACAGGGTGAATCTTGTAGCTTGCAGGGATCCTGATGCGATAGGTTACATCTGATAGTTTCTCTAGAACTTCAAAGGGTCCGTCATACTTCATTTGTAGCTTTCTTCCTTTACCCTTCTGACTTCTAAGTAGATTCAGAGAGTGAGGATTAAGCATGACTAAGTCGCCTTCTTGTAAATCCAGATGGCTATGATTCTTGTTGTATTGGTCCTCCATGTGTGCTTGTGCCAACTTCAATGCGTCCTGTGCTTGTGAGCGAATGGCTTGCATCATTTCAGTAAAGTTCACAGCTTTGGGGTCCTCAACTGTAGGTCTAGCTATAGATTTACTGGTAGAAGCTAGTAAGTCTGAAGGTCTAAGCGGTTCAAAACCTAAAAGTAGATAAGAAGGTGTAAAACCTGTAGCTGTATGTTCCATAGTATTGTAAGCGAAACTAAAATCATTTAAGAGGTCACTCCAATTATCCATTGAGGGGAAAACGAATGCTCTAAGAGCTATTTCCAAAGTCTGGTTCATAATCTCACTCTGTCCATCAGCTTGAGGATGATAGGCAGTAGTAAGCGATCTCTGAACTCCTACCAAGGAAGTTAAATGTTCCCAGAATGCTCCTGTCCATCTAGCATCTCTGTCAGTTATGACTTGTCTTGGAAGACCATACTTAGTCCATATATGCGCATGGAAAAGCTTGGCTGTTTCTTCCTCATTGATACTAGTGTTGCAAGGGATAAAATGCGCAAACTTGGTAAGTTTGTCTACTATTGTAAGTATTGCATTATAACCATTGCTTGGAGGGAGATCCATAATGAAATCCATAGTTACTACCTCAAAAGGTTGACTAGGAATTGGAATGGACTTAAGGAATCCTCTTTGACCATGTCGCTTAGGCTTGGCCTTTTGACAAATATCACAAGTGCGCACATATTCCTTAATGAGATGTACCATCTTAGGCCAGTAGTAGGTAGATGCAACCTTGTTATAGGTTCTGTGATACCCGGCATGAGCGCCTTCTTGCAAAGAGTCATGGATCTCAGCTACTACTTCCTTCTGTAAGTCTTTAGGAACGCACAACTTGTAATTATCATCTCTGCAGAAGTAAATAAGACCATTTTCTCCAATCCTGTACTGTTTGTAAGGAGGATTCATAGGATCATATTCACCTTGCAGTTTCTTTAGTACATCAGCGAAGTGAGAGTCATTACTATATGCGTCATAGAACCTCTTTACTTCTGCTTCATTTATACTAATGTGTAGTTCATTCAAACCTGAAGTTGCAAGAGAGACATTAGCTTTATATTTCTTAGTTCTTACCTTGAACTTATCCAAGGAGATATTGGAAGGTTTCTCCACATTTACCAAAGTGTGCATGGTTGATTGCGTTAGAAGATCCTTCTCAAAGTCTATTCCTACTTCTCTGTATAAGTTCTTGAGACCATCTTCTGTCTCATTGTTAAAGGTAAGAGGTGTCGATGTATCTGCTAGTGGTCCATCTTGCCTTGGGATTCTTCTTCTTAACCTGGAAATTGGATCAACATTAGTATGGACTTTACCTGCTCTGTGGACTATTACCAAGTCAGGGAAAGCTGCAATAACTATTCCATAACCTGATAGTTTCCTGTTGATAGTTTGGTAAGTCTTACTCCATTTAAGGGCAGCATGATCTGATACTACTATAACCTTAGCACCTTCGAGATACATGTGGAACTTGACTAGTCCATCTCTTACACCTAGAGCTTCTCTCTCAGTGGCTGAATATCTAGTTTCAGCATCTTTGAGTATCCTTGACCAATAGCCAATGACACGCTCTAAATGTATCTCAGTTTCATCAAAATTTTCATTCCAAGTGTCTTCATAGTCAAAGGTTTCAGTACCATTAGCCCCCCCAGTCAGGATGACCTTTCTGTTGGAGTCAGGAGTGACAAACCTAGGTACTGGCTGTCCATCCTGATGAGCTTTCTTACATTGATCGTAGATCTTGGTACCTTTCAAATCCTTAAGTTTCATGGTTTGAATTTGTTGCAAAATAGCGGCTATTCCAAAGTCACATGCATCAGTATATAGTCTGTAAGGCATACCTGGTACAGGATATGCTAATACTGGCGCATTGGCTAGGACTAGCTTAGCTAGTTTAAATGCATGAGCTTCCAATTTATCCCATCGCCATTTGGTGGATTTTCTTAACAGGTGGAAAAGCGGTGCTACAATCCAAGTATAATATGGAATATAACTTGAAAAGTAGGTCATCATTCCTAAGAATGTTTGTAAGGTGGGTACATCCTTAGGTTCTTCCAACTGTAAAATGGCATCAACCTTTTCCTTGTGAGTAGACATTCCCAGCCTGGAAACTCTTTGTCCCAAAAGCAACAAGGATTGGTATCCCATGAAGCATTTTGGAGGTGATAGAGTTATTCCAGAGTCTTCAATTGCTTGTAAGACTTTATCCACATGGTCTAAATGATCTTCAAAGGTCTTGCTGAAGATAACAATGTCATCTATGTAGACCATTGCGATAGTCCATAAATATGGAGCTAGGACTTTAGACATTACTCTCTGGTATTTGGGCGGTCCATTTCTGTATCCAAATGGCATTCTCTTAAAGTGGAAGTGTCCTTCATCACATCTAAATGCAGTTATAGGTTGATCCTCTTCCTTTATTGTCAGTTGAGTGAAACCTGCTAGTGCATCTAGAGTTGATAAGTATTGAGCTCCTTCAAGAGTATGAAGGATATCCTGAGGTTTAGGCAGAGGGTATTCATCAGGGATTACTACAGCATTAAGCTTCCTATAGTCAATACACATGCGAGGCTTACCATTTCTCCATACTACAAGGACTGGTGCGCCCCAAGGGCTTTTAGATTCCTCTATAACCCCTAAGCGCTTCCATTCTTGCACCTGGTTTCTGATAACCTTTCTAGCTTCTTCACTTGGTCTATAGGGAGCTAATGATATCTCTTTGGTCCCTGGTCTCAAAGGTATCTCTATTTCCTCGGGATAATTGCCTAGTCGTCCATCTAATCCAAAGGCTTTAAAGTGTTTCAGGACAACTTTTTCTAAAGCCCTCTTTTGCTCAGGAGTAAGAGTGTCTCCCCAATTAATTTCTGATAATAGCCTGTCCTTAGGTATATGCTCAGGATCAGGTAATTCAGCTGTCTTGGGACCTCCCTCTGGCTGTTTAGAGAGTTCAATCTCTTCTTCAGTTGGAGGAGGGATCTTCTCTTCCTTCATGAGCGAGTTAATCAGATGCACTCTTGCTTCTCCTTCAAGGATGGCCTCTTTAGATAGATCATCCTCTTTGTCCAATGCAATCCTAGGATCATGCATATATCCTATGACATGACCTTTGGGTAAATGCACTAGCTTCTGAGAGAAATTAGCTATCTGTATAGATTTATTCTGAGGAGTAATAATGCAATCTGATGTTCCATGGAAGTCAGCAGAATTGGAGTTAGATTCTAACCTTCCTTCAATAAAACCTTCTTCTTGGTCTTCAGAGAAGTCTACTTGGATAGCAACGCGAGTTAGAGACTCAGGTTTAAGGTAAACATCCTTCTCTAATTTGACAGGGATGGCTCCTCCTGGTCTTTTGCTCTGGTTCTTTCTTTTAGCGGATTTTTTTCTTCTGAAGGCCCTTCTTTCAAGGTTAGATTTGAAGTCTGGTCTAGTATATACTCTAAATACATTTCCTGCTTCATCTAATCTGGGTTCTGTTTCCAACTCAATAACATCAGCAGACCTACCAGTAAAACCAAAGATGATCCTACTAGGAGTAGTCAGTCTATCAATTGATATTCTATACTGGTTAGCGAAGTCATTACCAAGAATTATGGGTACTTTCATACCTTTCACTACATAGGCTTCTACCTGCATTTTAACAGGTCCATCCTTAGTAGGGAAGGTTAATTCCAGTACTACATATCCAGTTATACTTGTTTTACCAGTTACTTGGATCAGATTGATTTTCTGACCTGATTTCTCCTTAGGAGGTTTCTTCATACTTGACCAGAAGTTGTGACTGATGAGTGTAATGTCAGAGCCTGAGTCAACAGTGATCTCTGTCAGTTCCTCTTCAGAATTAACTCTAGCCATGGCGACTGTAGGTCTAGTACCTAAGAAATGAGTTCCAGGAGGGCGATCCATAACCTTTTTCAAAGTTATTGTTTTATCCTCTGGTAAATCCTGAAGTTTCAGACTTTCATTTCTGGGTAGTACTTGAGTTGAATGATGTGTGTTAGCCAATTGTTGATTTCCTATAGCGTTATAATTGTGCCTTGCTAATTTATCCTTAGAATCTGTGCCAACTCCCAAGTCTCTAGTTTTGGATGTTTCAGGAGACTGGGAATCAATCAAAAATCCGACTCAGAAGATGAATCAGAAGAGCTATCTTCATCCTTCTCTTCATCTGTGGATTCAGACTTAATTTCAGACTCAGATTCTACTGCATTGGCTTCATATTCTGCAAACAATGCTTGTTCTTCTTCTGTGGTTCCTGCAAAATAAACTTGAACATTGTTAGCGTTAGACTTGTTATGCTTGCATTCCTTGTCATAATGCATCTTGCTACCACAGTGTATGCAACCTCTCATTCCTCTAGATTTAGGAGTGCCTTTCTTGTGCTTGGTAACATTAGAGTCATCAGGGCTAAAAGGACGTCTATATCCTTTGAATTTGTCAGGTTGCTTTCCTTTGGGTTTAAAACCTTTAGAATCCACTGCATGCGCATTAGCTTTGTGACCATGCCTTTTGTGCCTCTCAGCCTTAATAGCTTTCATGACTTCTCTAACAGTGTCAGAGGAGACATGTCCACTGTTATGATGCTTAGGCCAATCTTGTAACAAATCTTCTTGTTCTTTGACCCTTGTAACATAAGTAGCCCAGTCAGCAATTTCCTCATGGTTGACAATAGTGCGCCATTGAGTAGGTGCTGATCTAGCTACTTCAGCTATTACAGTAAGATCATTCCAGTTCTCAACCATGTCAATGAGTTTCTTCTTGCGCAAAGCAAATTGTACAGGGGTCTCCTTATAGTGACCTGAATCCCTGTACTTGGCTGCCAAAGCTTTGTTCCTTGCTTCAGTAATCCAAGTAGGAGTCCAAAAGAAACTTATAAGTCGATTGCACAAAAGTTGCCAATCAGTTGACATCCTTAACCTTTGAGCTTCAGAAAATTGATACCACCATTGTTTAGCCTCATCTTTGAATCTAAATGGGATGGCTTGAGTTAAGCGATTGTTCTCATTCAGACCCATAGCAATGAAGCGTTGAATTTGATCCATCCACTCATATAATTCATCTGGATCTCCATCAAATTCAGGTATAATTTCCATCTTAAGCTTTAAGTCTAAGTGCGGTCGATTATTCTGGTTGTTATTGTTATTAGAGCGACCATTCCCATTCCCATTTCCACCTCCATCTCCACCTGGTGGGCCAGGAGGTCCTGGAGGTCCTCTATCCCCTTGGGGACCTGGAACTCCAGCTGGACCTGGATCACCTTGTCTTCCTGGGGGTCCTGGAAACCCTCTAGGTCCTTGAATCCATGGATGCGCTCCATTAGGATCATCAGGAGGACCTGGTGATCCATTACCTCTACCACCTCCATTTGGAGGATTAGGAGGTCCTTGGCCTCCATTCCCTGCATTTGGATTGTAGGGTGGATTTGGTGGACCATTTCCTTGAGGAGGAATGGGTGGACCTGGCGGACCTCCCCTATTTGGATTCCTATAACCTCCTGGACCACTGGGACCAGAGGGTCCTGATGGTATAGGAGGTCCTTGAGGACGATTAGGAGGAGTGCTAGCTAGGTGCATTTGGTTCCTACTCAAGTTGATGAAATGAGGTTGGTATGGGTCAAAATTGACTTGAGGTTGTGGTCGCACTTCTTCCTGTGGCTGAATTTGAACAGGAGGAATAACTTCTTCAGATTCTTGAGGAGGATTAACTACTAAAGGCTGTATTCCTAAGAATGTAGTACCTTGAGGACTATAGACAGGTTGTCTAGAAGCAACTGGCTCTGCTTGTAAAGTAATAACATTACCAGGAGGTTCCATAAATCCTTTATGCCTGTTATCTTCAGTAGCTCTTCCTGCTGCTGCATCTTCAGAGCGATTGGAATTAGAGTTTCTATACCTGTCTTTCCTAAGAGGTTCCTGCTCCTCCACTATCTCAATCACTTCTGGTTCAGAAGAGACTTTAGGGGCAGGAAAGGAGGGTTTCTTAGAATCCTTCCTAGTGACTGGGTCATCCTTAGCATTCTTATGCTTGAAGGATCCCAGACTTCTAGGGAGTTTATCTGTATCCCAGTCAGGTATAAAGCCGAACCTGTTTTTGTGCATAGTCCTATCTATAATGCGTTGGAAAACATCTTCTTGTGGAGGTTCAGTTCTAAATCCAAATCTAGAAAATTCAGTAGCTATCTTTTGACGCTTGATTAATTCAGTGTCTTCAGGATCTTGATTTATTTTAGCTCCTAAGTACTTTTGGAACAAGTTTTTTCCCGAAAGACTCAGTCTCTCAAAAGCAATAGCAAACTGCCATTCTTCTAGTAGCAATAAAGATTCAAAATCTTGATTTGAGAATTCCAATTCATCTGATTCTTCTGCACCATCAATCACTTCATCTGCAAGCCTGTCTGCTTCAGACTTTTCTTGATTAACTGATGCAAACCTGGAACTAACACCAATTTTAAAAGGTGTAGTCCTCCTTGGTTCCTCACCTAGCTCCAGTCTCACTCTAGAAGTGCTGGCTACTGGTTCTGGGTTAAGGAACGCGCTGCTAAGTCTTCCTCTAATAGTTTCCCTTGGCCTAGGGTTATCTACAGAATAACGCTTAAGCTGGGGTTTCATCACTAAAGGAGAATCGTCAGTGGAGGATGAATCTTCATCATCTGAATCCACTACTGGTCCTTCCTCAATTGGAGGTAGGGCTAAAGGTTCCCTGTTACTCATCCATAGAGGTTGAACAACTTTTCCAGATTTCCTTGGACCTACTCCCTGGCGCCTTGCAAAGCCTGGCTCTGGGGGAGTAAAAGGCATATCTAGAGGGGATGGTAAGGATTCAGTTGGGTTCCTAACTCCTAAAATGCGACTAGCTTCCACATCAGCTACTGATCCTGGAGTGAACATAGGCCTAATAGAAGAAAAACCTGGAGTCTTCATTGGAGTGATTTCTCCTAGGACTTCTGGTTTAGCTGGTGAGCTGGTGACTGGACCAACTAAACTTCTATTAGAGCGTCTAACTGATATTACAGAAGTAGATGCTACAGCAGAAGGTTGAATTGTCCTTGCTGTTGTATCAGCATAAGAGTCATCTACCTGCCTGGTAATATCTTCAACTTCTTCTTCATCAGCTTGCTCATCCTCTGGATCATTCTCAGAGATGGGTTCTTCCATGAGATCATGTTGAGCCATTATGGGTGTAAACTGTTCTCTTCCCTCATGAGAAATTGTTTTAGCTGGTGCAAACTTAGGATTAGGGGCTGCTACTTGTTCAGGAGTAGCGGTTCTTGATTGAGAATTTTCCCAGAGAATTTCCTCAATTTCTCTTGCCTTTCCTCTTCTTCCTTCCTGATTCCTTTTATGCTCAATATATACATAGGCAAGGAATCGTTCTACTTCATCCCTAAAAAGAACAGAGGCTATCTCATGTGCTTCTTTAGTGAATCCATAGTATTTCTTTGGTTCAGGATGTGTAGGAATAGGTGGGTGAGGTATGCCATTACTTGGCGCATAATGAAGGAATTGGTGTCTAATACCAATTAAACTCATCCTTAAACGTCTATGGAGTGCAAAGTCCAAAAACATTACAGGTTCTTCTGTAGAGTTTAAAATCCATTCAGGCCTGAAGGTGCATACTTCATCCAAGAGCTCAAGAATTTCTGAGAATTGTTCTCTGCAGCCTGTAGAAGGATATCTGTTATAAGCATCGATTGGTGGCTCCTTATTGTAGATCCTTCGACCAATTGCTCTAGCAAGTCTCCTTCTATCTGCTATTTGACCTTCCAACCTTGTCCAATTAGTAGATCTAGTAGACACTGGCTGATAGGTTAGCCATCGCTGTTCCCTCTCTGTCAATGCGCTATAGACTGAATTGGGCAAAGGTGGTATGGGAAGGTATGGTTCTAAGTCCACTGTGTCAGTCAGTTCTAGGCCATAGTCTGACTGAGGATGTCTGCCTTCTGGGTCTGAACCAAGTCTAGACTCATAAGCAGATTCTTGTTCAGGTGGCTTAGGATGACTGGTGGTGCGATGCATGTAACTGCCTGGTACATGCACTGATTGTGCTGTTGTATCTGCCATAACTTTTCTTCTCCAAAGAAGTATCTTTCTGTATTTATAAAGCTCAATTTTCTTCGCAATATATGTATACAGCAATAGCTACTAAATCTTCAAAAGAAGTATTTCTGTATTTAAATGAGGAAAAATGAAAGTTATGTTCAAACTGAAAGGTTTGATTGTAAATGAAGCTTTCAAATCTAATTGTAGTTGGTAAGACTATATTATAGATGGTGCTTCTATGTCCTGCTTCCTCAACAGAAGTGCGATAAGTAGGACTAAAAGTAAAGCGAATAGTTGAATTTATCGCTGAGCCTGGATGGCTGAATCTGGATGATACAAGGACAACTGGATGTGTTGGATCAGTTGTATCTATTGATTCAATAGCCCAAGATATACCGCTTTCAGTCAGAAAGGTATATGGATAATCCTGGTGATTAAAATTGAATAAATCCGTTTTGGGCAACTGTATAGCCTAAAAAGGAGTTATTGATAGTTGAGTTACTTGATAAAGCACCTGGGTCGCTTCACCAATGTTACGGGTTGGAGTACAGTTGGATATTTGGAGCTTAAGCAATGTAGTTGGTTAGTACTCCAATAGTAAACAATACTTCTTAGATTCGATAAGAAGGCTAATATAAGATCTCAGAGATTATCAAGTAACACTTAGATAGTCTTAACCTTTCACAGTGTAAACTGACTTAATATAATATATAAAGAGCAAGACTACTGCGGTCAGGTTCCCGTAGATATACTTATTATAGTTCAGCCCTAGTCGCTTGGACTATACTATTACTAAACTTAATCTATACTTAAGCGATAGCTTAATATGGATGGATGGGTGCGCCTAATGCGTATATTTCCTCACACCAAATAGGTACTTAATTCCCACAACTGGCAGGTACTTAGTTACACGCTATGTTAAGCACAAATGTATATATTCAGACAATATCACACAGATGTATCTAATCAGGTACTAGAGTTCCCACTTATTAGATACAGATAGATCACACAAGAGATAAGAGATAAGAGAAATACAAACCAAATAGCACACAAAACCGATCAGGTGGGTAGTAAGAGGAAGTGGCTCTGCAAGGGTCTCCTGCAGGGTTCTTTTATACCCTGAGGGAAGCCTGGGTAGGCCAAATAGAGACAGTCATGCCAAGCCGATCTCTAAGGAGAGTTCTGGCTATATGGGGATCACCCTATCCCCATACAGGATGGTTTAGAGTAATGACTGGGTGCAGATCGGTGGCATCACTGGATCAGTGTATGCTATTGGTTGTTTGATATATTAATAATATGAACTATATACATGGAACGGAGCCAACATCTCAGTGAGTCATAGAGCCTTCTAATTAAAGGTAGCTGGGTCCATTGACTCAGTGTGTGAGTCAGATCAGAACTGATCAGTCAATCAGATCAGTTCGATCTTCGGCCTGTAACTTGGCGAGGAGTCCGGGGATCGGGCCGATCTTCGGTGAGAAGATACGCCCGAACCGTGGCTATCGATTAAGTATTTGATCGCGTCGATAGCGTCAGTCGTTGTCGAGCTATAAGCGGAATATGTTAGTAATACCTTATAAATGCTGTCGCTTGAACTTGTTTAATGAATATCTCGCCGAGTTCTTAAGCTAAAAATATGAAATAAAGTGCGCAAAAGAGATTGGATTTAGTACAATTTATGGAGACATAAAACTGTACAAATATGCGCATTCACATTTAGCAGAAATCAGAAAATATTCATTCAGGACGCATTCAGAGTTGGCAAGGGCAGACTCTATTAGTAAAAGATGTTAGTATCCATAACAAGGTTCAAGAGCAAAGCCAAATGAGACGGATCAAGTGAGCCCACATGTGAAAGGTAGGTCAGAACTGCTTCCAGCGATGCCAAGGCCTCGCTCTAAGTCTGAAATGTACTACTGCTGGACAAAACCTTGCTTGTAACTTTAGCATTATCCTCGTATACAAATGGATTAGTTCTATATGGCCTATTGCTTCACTGAAGCCATAGATAACTCTTGCAATTACGCTAGTTGGTCAAATGTATGTGAGAAAAATCAAGTTCACAGACCAGGGATGAGGATACACGAGTAGAAGTGTACGCCCGATTGCACACAGACCGCTTATTTTGCATACTATGTAATGTGTCTAGCTAATCATACAATATTACGAAGTATCTGAGCAATACACAAAGGGCAGACATTGGGCATGGAGTATTCTGGTTGGGTCTTAGTCAGTATCTGAGCATCAGCAAAAACTGACTCAAATTTAGGTCAGTTTAGACTGAATTTTTATTTCATTGGGTTGCTGCAACCAATTAAAACCCACACTGAGGCTGTGAAGCAGTTTTGACCAATCTAAATTAAGCGCCCAAATTTTGGGCAATTTTGACTGGGTGGCTGGATTTATAGCAGTCAAAACTGGTTTTGACCCAAATAGGAAGGTTTGAGGCAGTTTAAACTGCTCCAGATCAAAGTTTCCTTTTTTGGTAATTTCTACAAATGGAAAAATAATGACATTTTTGTTGTTTTCCCCTCTACCACTTTCCATTTATGGAAGTCACCAAAAAAGGAAACTTTGATCTGGAGCAGTTTAAACTGTCTTGAACCTTCCTATTTGGGTCAAAACCAGTTTTGACTGCTATCAATCCAGCCACCCAGTCAAAATTGCCCACAATTTGGGCGCTTAATTTAGATTGGTCAAAACTGCTGCACAACCTCAGGGTGGGTCTTAATTGGTAATTAGAGATGTTGTGCCAGAAAAGTGCCAGTAACTGCCACTGGCAGCAGGAATCTGGCACATTTTCTTGATTCCTTCACTGTTACTGTCACTGGCTGCCAGTAGTAGGATACTGTGCAGAATTCTGCCACAGTGCAGGAACTGCCAGTAATGAGGTATTCTGGCATTTCTGTTAGATGGATCTGGCATATGACAAAGCCATACTCACTGTAAACATGACATAATATATACCATTCGATGCGCGTCGTTCCGCTGATTCTGAATATACTACTCGCATGATCAGAGGATTACTGTAGCGGAAGATATGAGCGGAATACAAAATTGCACCCCTGAAAGCGCTACATTCACTAGTAAATCTAACCATGCAAATGCCGCTCCTGTGTGGGAGCCTGACGCATATCGTATACAAGTAGCTCTGGCCAAAATCTCAAAAGGGTTGGACAGGTTTCAAGGGGGTAATCAAGCAATTGACCCCTTCAGGGGTTTCAAATCCCCCTGCAACCCCCTCTCCAGCCCCTGTGAGTGACTTTGAGACTTGGCCAACACCAGAGGTGAGCTCAGAGCACCTGAAAACCCCTATGCACAAGCGCAAAGAAGGCATTTGCATTCAAAGATTGGTGGGATACAGCTACACTTGGGTGCAATGCTGTTTCCCTGCCATGCAAGTGATACAGAGTGCAGTTCATATCAATGGGGCACCCTTATGAGCAATCCATATATGTTTCTGGGGGTTCATGAGGCACCTGAGTCGATTCGCAGCATCAGAAATGCCTAAATCTGGGCTCCTGACCCTCAAATCAGACCTGCAAAGATTTGGGAATATTTCTGGCAGGTATTTCACTTATAACTCCGGTGGCTGACGTCCTATGAAGATGCAAAAAATACCATTCAGAAGCAGTAAACTTTCCTCATTTAATGAGCTATTGAAAATTAGTGTGCAACAGTGGGAATCACTAGTGAATGTGGCGCTTTCAGGGGCACGCCCCTATATTTTGCCAATAACTTCTGTTATACTTATCTCCTTGACCTGCAAATGGTATATTCGTGCTCTGCGAACGTTTCCGCATCGATTGGTATAGATATGTACGCATATATGCCACGTTTTTTGTCATGCCATCAGCTTGTGGGTGAGTCAGCTCACTCTTAGAGTATCAATAGTCAATGTTTCCCTAAGTTTTATTGAGTTCTTACATTACTTCTGTCATTCTAAGGCCCTCTTGAGCATTAGCTGACAGCTAACATGTGGTGAAATAAAGTGACTTTGACCAGCCAGTGCAAGTAATGGCCAGTAATGCCAGATACTGGCATGTGCCAGTATTTGACAGAATTCCTGGGTATTACTGGCACCTGAAGTCATTACTGTCACTGTCACTGTCACTGGCACTGCCAGAGAAAGGAAGTAATGGAGACAGTATTCCTGCGTGATCTGGCAGCCAGTTTCTGGCATGACATCTCTAAATTGCTTGCAGCAACCCAATGAAATAAAAATTCAGTCTAAACTGACCTAAATTTCAGTCAGTTTTTGCTGATGAAGCAACAAGCTGACCACATTACGGAGGTACACAGAGGATTCTATGAGGAATTAGTCTTCACCTGCAACCATGCACATCATAACCAGACTCCTTGTGGAACCATCAAGGTTATTGCCAATTATTATTTTGAAGTTTTTCACCCTGGCATACCCAACCGCTATTCCAGCTTATTACAGACTCCACAGGGGCCCAGAACCAGAGTGCACAGGTGAATTACCTCTTTTATACCCTGAATAAATATGTTGCAGTGGGGTTCCCATATGTCATATGTTCCTCCGCCTTCCCCTGAACCCTCTGTACCTAACCCAGCTGTAATGCAACCTCTACAACCTCAGCTAACTGGTCTGACCAAGTTTGGCCATGGAGCAGGTGATCAAACTTTTGTTCTGCAAGAAAGCACTCCAGTCATGCCAATATCACCACCCAAAACAGATAATCCCATGATTTTGTTGAATATGCTCATCAATGAATTTCACACATTCAGGGATGACATCACAACCTGACTAAATTATTTGGAATAGAGATGTTGCTGGATTCAGGCACCTGCACCTGGAATCTGAGGTGTTGGGCCCTCTACCAGTGCTTGCACCCACACCTGAAGTGAGAATGTTGGAATACCAGCGGAATCCTGCATTTCTCAGCAAAAACTGTGGGTCACATTATACCAGGGGGTGGTTCAGGGGTTCATGGACTCCAAATGAACCCAAATATTGCAAATGAGCCCTGGTTCATTTGGTTCATTTGGGTTCATGGCACCCTGAACCACCCCCTGGTATAATGTGGGTTCATGAACCCAAATTTGACCCTGCAGTTTTTGCAGAGTTTGCATGATTCTTGTGGCAGTGGGATTCCCGTATATAAATCTGTTGTGCCCACTGTTCTAATAACTTTAGCAATATGTAATTAAATTCTAGCTCTTGAACAAAATGTTAAATGTACAGAACAAATGGGTTTTGAGTGAGATACAACAGAATTGACAAAAAGCCCAAACCCCTATAGGGGGGGAGCAAAACTGAAAGTCACCACATTCAGATACTTAGTAGCTCAGCAAATGCAGGAAAAGTCATGGCTGCACAACTATATTCATATTCTCTCAGAAAAATCTGGTTTGCCAGATCAAGCCCATTCTTTAGCTGGAAACAAGCCCCTGAAATGCACACATCTGCATTCAGCCATATGGAGCAGGAATTAGGTCAATCTGACGCTGCAAATCGATTCAGGCACCCAGAAAACCCCCATAAACCTACTTATCTATTCTGCAGATACTCTGTACATACATGAACCTGAACCTGATGCTGCTGTATCTGCACTTGGACTCAGTCTCCCTGGTTTTGAGCAGATAAACTCCATGCATGTATGAGTACTTTAATTATATTCTACACATGTAACATAGGGCAATCTGGTGGTCTGAATCCATATAGCACTTTCAAAAACACCAGAAACCTCTCTGTCACTCTGCAGAGGGATTTCAGATAGTTTTGGTCTTTCAGTAAGTTTTCCCTGATATGTCCTCTCAAAATAACTCAATTGTGCTAAGATTTTGCACATAGCGTATTTGAGCCACTTTGCATTGATTGTGCACAGGGGAGTGGACATTGCACAGTTGGAACTGCTAGTGGATTTCAGCTGGTCAGGGGTAAATCCCCCTATATTTTGGCCATAGCTCCTCCCCCTGAGTGATTGAAGACAGGGGAGTGGTATATTCAGGCTCAGTGCAGTAGTGTGCATCAAATCATGTATATGTATGCAAGTTTTGGTAAATTTGAACTTTCCTCAGCGCTCTGCACTTTCAGGGGATTATTTCTGTACAGTATTTCCCTTCAATTCCCTTGAAGATAATTTTTTAATGTTATGATTTCTACATGGTTAGAAAACTTGAATTTTGCTGTATTCAATGATGTATTATACATCAATTTGTGGTGGGTTTTGTGTCACCCCATTTTCTCTCGCACAGTCCTTTGCTGTGCTTTTTGTCATGAGCCGTGCACATGACTTCGCCTTTGTCAGGTGGCTCACAAGCCACCCACTTCTTTTCTTCCTCTTACTAAGGGTGATTGGCGCATTAGTCATCCCTTCTGATGAGGCTGACTGAGCAGAGCCATCTTTAACACGCTCTGTCTTCTTTTGGACTATTCTTAGCAATGTCTTATTTTAGACGTACCTTCTTTTAGGAACATGCACTATCTTTAGCTCATGTATTCTTGGAACTGTGTGCACAGACCATGTACCCATGAGTATAAATACTCGGTGTGCAAGCTGCTCTCAGACCAGCTTGCTCTACCTTGTTGATCTCCCCTCAAGGGTGATAACTACTAAGACATACATAAGACTTACACACTTAAGACTCAACCCATAAAATACTCGGTCCTATTAACTTAGGTACTGAGTAATACACTGCAAGCCACGAGTCCTTCACAGATCCCAGATGGATCGGGTGCCCTTTGGAACATCCTCACGAGACGCATAGAGGATTACAACTTCAAGACTGTAAGGCTCGACGCTGCGCATCAAGGCCTCGTTGATGCATCGACCTCAGAAGATACCTACAAACCGCCACAGGTGGCTGCCACACATCAGGCTAAGCATCAGGCTAAGATCCAACAACGCTACCGTCGTATCAAGAATAGAAGATAGACACCCTTTAGACAAGGGTCATGACACTTTTGCCCCCTCTTCAGCGTGTGGGAATGCGCTGGTGGGGCAGCGCTTATTTGTGAGAAGCCACCAGATTCCTACTGGAATCCAATTGCTTTTAGCCAATACCAGCACCAGTGCCAGCACTTGCACGCTGGAATATGCGGGAATATGACCAGCAGAATGCTGGAATTCTGGCATTAGGATTCTTGCATGACATCCTGAATTTGGAAGGGCATGCACATAGCAATGCTTTTACAAGGTGATATTCCAACAGACTAAAGACTACAAACCAACCTACAAACCATAATGAATCAACTACACTTTGTACAACACCCCCAGTTGACTGGAACAAATTGTCAACCACCACTTCCACCCAGAGGGTTCACTCTGGCTCCTCCAGTTCAGCCAGTGCATATCCATCAGCCATCCACCAACCCTGTTCATGTCAAGCTAGCCGAGCCAGATGAACTTGATGGCAAAAATAATAAATCCACTATGTTCAAAGTCACTATCACCCATTACCTGCAGGCTACCTATCCAGGCATTTTGGACAAAGACAAAATTGCTTTTATTATCTCTTATTTGGATGGAAAAGCTTCAGAATGGATTGAGCCTCATATGGAACACAACATTCCGAGGCAGGTGGTTCCCTGGTTGCACAATGTTAATGCATTCTGGGCTGAGTGTGAAAAAGATTTGACAGGATCAATTGCGCTACTAAGGTCTGGAAAAATGTAAAGGCCCTTAAACAGAAATCATTGGTACAGAAATATGTCACAGAATTCCAATCCTTAGCGGCATATGTTAACTAAGATGATCTGGCACTTGGTGACATGTTCTATGAGGGACTCAAGGATGAAATTAAAATGGACATGCTCTCTCAATTATTTGATGTCAAATACAACACTACTACTGGACAAATGGTGGTGGACTGTACCTTGCTCATTGATCAACACTTGGAACAGTTCTTGGGCCGCACTGTTTTTGAAAATAAGTATTCATTATCATCCCATTGTGCTGCCACCCCTGCCAATAGCACTTGTGAAAAACTGTCTACTGGCTAGAGATGTCAACCAGGTACCTGCACAGGGGTTACCCAGGGCATTCCCTACCCCCTTCCCTCCCTTCCCACATCCCCAGAAGATGTAGGGAAGAGGAATAGCTGTGAAAAAGTTTTCAGGAAGAGGGTACCTGCCGGGTACCCAGGGAATTAGGGAACTGGGGGGAATGGGGGAATGGATGTCCACCAATGTTGTCCAATCTTTTTCATACATAGCTCATTAAATGCACAAGATTCAGCGCATTCCAGCAATATAGGTAACATATATGTAAGCACATTATATAGCTGAATTGCAATCAAAGTACTCCTGAGAAATATTCAGGGGGGAAGTGCAGCCCATCTCCCCTTTCAGATTCTCACACAAAGTAGCATATATATATATCAATTGATGTATCTCAATGCGGCAAGCTCAATTCGCACACATACAAGCTTGTAGCTGCAATACCTCCAGAGATATAGGGGATATAGGGGGCGCTTACCCCTGATCAAACTAAAATGCACTAGTGAAACAAGCTGTACAAATGTCTGTCCCCTGTGCGCAATAGATGCGCACTATATATGACATACTATATACAAAAAATCAGCTTGTTAGGAGCAGTATTAGTGGGTGAAATACAAGGGAAACCCCCCTGAGTGAGTAAAAGTACCAGAATCATTGCCTGCAGCTTTGGCCATGGCTGCAGCAGTCTCTCTGATGCCGCCAATGAGTTCAGAGACCTGAAAAACCCCTATACAGAGGGCCAGGATGGTCTTTCAATCTGCTGGAATGTTCAAACCAGTGTGTAGACACTGTTTCAGACAACAGAATGCAAAGTCCCCCTTACCTACATCAGCAAAAAGCACCTGGGATCCAAAGCATTTTGGGGGTGTTTGAGAAAAGGGGGTTTTGCATGGAGGGCTTGGGACTAGGCGCCCTAATTTTGTCTAATTTTATCCAGCCCCCTGGGTCCTGTGGAGTCAAAACTGGCTTTGACCAAATTGGGTAGGTTTTGAGTGGTCAAAATCCTCCCCTCCTGCCTTATATGGGAATTCTCACGCCAAGAGTTGCCTTTTTTGGAAACATCCCAAAATGGAAAAAGGCTCAGAAGAAAATAACAAAAATCATATTATTTTTGTGTCCATATATGGAAGTACTCAAAAAGGCAACTCTTGGCGTGAGAACTCCCATATAAGGCAGGAGGGGAGGATTTTGACCACTCAAAACCTACCCAATTTGGTCAAAGCCAGTTTTGACTCCACAGGACCCAGGGGGCTGGATAAAATTAGACAAAATTAGGGCGCCTAGTCCCAAGCCCTCCATGCAAAACCCCCTTTTCTCAAACACCCCCAAAATGCTTTGGATCCCAGGTGCTTTTTGCTGATGTAGCAGTCAGTTCACAGCAATGCAGGATATCTATGGACAAATCACATATGTACATAGAGGTTTCAAGGTGCCTAGAACTCATTTGCATTTATGGAAAGAGCCAGAAATGAGTGCTTGAGGGTGAACCAGGGGGTACGCACTTAGGGGGATTATTTTCAGAAAAAGATTAGGCAGCGAAGTGGCCTTCTTGACTCTTCCTGAGAGAGCCGTATACATCAATGAGATGCTGAGAATTATGCGCATCTTATGAGCTACTATACAAGTGTTTGTGGTGGGTTTTCAACTACGTCATTTGCAAGGGGTTTTTCTTTTGGACAGAGAATTAGGTGCAACGGTGTCAATACTTAATGTACAAGTGGCTGCTATATGTCGTTGGAAAGCTGTGAACTTTGTGCATTCAATGGTACATACACTGAATACATTAAATGTCTGTGTAGGATTTACTTTTAAAACTCCTGGGAACCCGCCAGGTTCCCTCTTCCCGCGCCCAAGAAGGGGCAGGGCAGCCAGGACAGCAAGTTTTTCAGGGAAACCTGGCCCAGGAAGGGGTTCCCAGATTTTTCCCAGGTGACATCACTACTACTGGCATCACCCTTTATGTGAGTGGAACCAATGGTCATGCTGTAAAAGACAAAATCAAGTGTATTGGGTGCAACAGTCAAGTGTCAGGACCCTGTGTCGCTGTCTCTTTGGTTGTCCTTAAGTAGTGGCTACGTTTGTTTATAGTTTTAGTGTGTCTTATTGGTTTAGTTTGTAGGTAGTTTACACGTTGAGTCCAGTGGTGGACGAGATAAAGCAAACTGGGGTCTCCAGGTTTGCTTCGGCTACTTATATACCTGTGGCTAGGTATGAGTCATGGCTGCGGTGCAGTCCGCAGTTTGTTTTGATCATGTGACTTCTGCAGCTGTTGTATCACATGTCAGGAGGTCACATGATGTTGTTTACATGATGACATAAGTTGCTCTTAGGGTTTGTGCAGCTCCAAATCTTATAGAACCATGCTTAGTCCTAGGTCACGTGATTTAAGCGCTGGGGTCATGTGATAACTTGCTCCTTGCTCCAAGTTACAAAGCAGAGATTTAGCTGGAGCGAGTTACGTAATTTAGATAAGCGCCGAGGTCACGTGACCTTGTTTATAGCATGTTTGACATCAGAGAAAATGCTATAAATTAGTGATAAATTCCCTTGTTCTGTTATGCCTGTTGTGCAGGTCATAACATTATCCCCCCCTTTGGACATGTCTTGGAGGATTCCGATACATGTATCAGTCAAGTGCAAAAGGATGTAAATCCCATGCATTGACAGGGATAAGGGAGCTGGACTTGAACTGACAACCTGCAGTCTGACTAATCAGCCGGTGGTGTTGCTCAAGTCAGGCTAGACCCCTTATCCCTTACGCTACATGGGGTTGGTAGCTGGTTTCATCTGAAGGGGACATTCTTCCTTTGTGTTGGGTGGTGTGCAGTAGATTGTGGAAAAATAAAGATAAGATAAGGTTATTCTATGGGAATACAAAGAAGGGTCTTCCACCCGAGTACACCCATTTCACATTACGCGCTACCCATGCCTCTCCTTCTTCTCCTTCAATGTCCGACCAGCACTTGGTAATGGCAGCCCTGCTATTCCCCCGGATCACTGTTGGTTGCACCTTCATCGTCTTCACCTGCTGGTAACGTCCGGTGAAGTCGGCCTCATACTGGCTCGGGGCCTTGAGCAAGTACTTGCCGTTTGTGGACACCATGTTGTCCAGGATCCAGATGTTGGCGTCCTCCAACAGGGCTGCCACGTTCCACATGTTGCACATTCAGCTGTGCGAACCCTTTGACCCCTTCTTGCTATCCATTTGTGGTGTCTTCAACAATAGTCTCATTGATACCGAGCGTACACTTTGGATTTTTGTTTTCTTGGTTAGCGCGAACGGTCAGTTCTCAAGCATGCCCATTAACGCGTACTGATCGGTTTCGCCATATATAGGCCGCCTGGCGTGCAGTGGCCTCACGCCGTGTTTGTACCAGCGCCAATCTTTGACCACTGGCGAACCTTTCTTACCCTCTATGTGCTCGCGTCAACATTCCTTTCCGATCATGTGTCCGTGATGACGGTTTGGCCTGGGTAAGTATTGTTTTGTCGCATGTTTAGCTCATTTGTCTATGTGCTGATGTCGTTTCCAACAGGCTCAGCCATCCTGACAGTCTCCAGCTCGGGAGATGCAAACACACGCTCGGCTCAGCTTTCAATTGATGTATCAAATCCAGAAGGAGTCCTTACGCAGGTGCGTCGAGCCAGGCCCGCCGCATCCATATTATTCCTCACCTGCCACGTCAACACGCAGCAAGTCTCCTCCCTATAGTGTCGAACCAGGCTCGTCTCAGGCAAGTTACCCTTCACTCGCCACCTCGACGCTCAATATGTCTCCCCCTTATGGCGTCGAGCTAGGCCTGTCTCAGGCAAGTTATCCCTTGCCTGCCACGTTGACGCTCAGTATGTCTCCTCCCTATGGCGTCGAGTCGAGCTCACCTCAGCCACATTACCATTCACCCGCGACCTCGACGCTCAGCATGTCTCCTTTCGATGGCGTCAAGCTGGGTCCGCCTCAGCCAGGTCACCCGCTGCGTCGCACGCACTCCCGCCTGACCCTGCCGACCTTTATGCATTGTGCATTCGTAGTGATGCAACAGGCTTTCGCGCATGCCTCGGCTGCCTGTCTCACCAACTGGATGCTTGGTAGGTCCCCGCATCCAGTACTGTACACATACACCTGCTCTAATGGTTGCCTGAAGTGATAACCGGCGATCAAGGGGTAGTATGAGGCCTGCTTGTAATAGTTGTTGACGTGCTAGCATTGTTTTCGACGATGTTGTCTACTGTTGTAATTGAGTGCATTCTATGTATACGAATCAAGGTTTATTTTTCTAACTAAACGTGAGATTCAACGGTCAACCGCAGTGATGTATTTGATGTGTTCTTGGTCGACTTAAGTGCTCTCGCTTGCGTGTGTGCAATACAGCTGGGCACTTGTATAGTTGCCGCATCTATTGAAACACGGCTCAAAGACTGAGCTTACGAGCCTACATGCCGGTTCCACCGCTTCACCGGCATAATCGCGGGCATGCGAGTACAACCGGCACATCCAGAATTCCGGCAAACACGCGGGAATGAGCGGGAATAGCGGCGCTTATGGCGCAGGAATCCGCGGGAATCCCGCCCGGAATCCGAGACAGGTTGGCCAATACCGGCGCCGGCGCCTGCACACAGGAATATGCGGGAATATGGCTGGCGGAATGCCGGAATTCCAGCGTTAGGATTCTCGCGCGACATCCTTATCTTGTAGGCCTCCCAATCAGCACCTGCGGAGGGTGTAGTTCTACCCAACCGGGTAGATGTTGAAGTATCAACAGGGACGGATGGGGGTACTAGAGTTACGCCCTCACGACTTCCTTGTAGTTAAGCTTGTTTGCAGAATTGACAGGTTGTGTGGTATTGTCAACACTCTGAGCGCCCAAGATCAGTGCACAACCTCCTCCACAATCAGGTCCAAATTGTTGCTGTTGTCGACACTATCAGCCGGAGGTTCAATCTCCTCTTTATTAGCTCCGCTAGCACCAAAGATTGAGTGTTTGAAGCATGCTCTTGATAAAGAACTGGATTGGACTTAAACACAGCCATAACCCTACCGAGTAGCAACGCTAATAAGACTCTCATACAACAAGTTAAAAGTTGAGTCCGGTGCTGTGCATAAAGCAAATGCCTGATCAAGGGGATCAAATATAAGAATGTTGGTAGTATTCCAATAATGTAACATATATGCAAGGAGAGAGTGTGGTCGAAGCTCATAAAGGGATATGTATACCACAGAGAAGCATTGTCCGCGAAGTTATAAGCATGTGTTGAGGTCTTTGCAGCAGCATCTTTGGGAAATTGCACAGCCACTGATGCAATGTTCTTGGTTGTCCCATGTCCCACATCCAGCTGATGCATCTGGACAGAGGCACCAAGTAAGTGCAAACAAATTGAAGCACCTGTTGCTTTTACATAAGCAATGTTCTTCTCTTGCCACTATAGTAATCTATCTTGCGGCTGCAAGAGTCCATGTGGCTAGATGAATAAGAGCTGGGTGGCTATGTTCTTGGTTAAGCGCCACGTCTCTTTGGTGCCATATTATCACAATGCTAGCTGCTGCTTCAAGGGTCAATTGCAAGCTAGGGTTGCCCTGTAGAGCATCCCTGATCCTTGTAATGAGCAGAGCAGACATCTCAGCGGAATAACCAAAAAAACAAATGCTCAGGAAGCATCACCTGAGGTTGAGGCTCAGAAGGGACATGATCTGGTCTCCTTGACAAAGCATGGCGCTTTTCAGATTGTATCTTTGAGCAGCATTGAATGACAAATTGGTACAACACCAACATGAGGTGCCAGCATGCATGACAACAGTTGTAGCTCCTGGATTGTCTCCACCATGGCAAAGTATTTCTGTCTCTAATGGTGATCTTGTTAAGGCAATGGTAATCCACCACTATGTGCAGGTGGCCATCAGGTTTTGTGACAAAGATCACCAGGGCGCCAGTTGGCAAGTTACTATGACAGATCTTGCTGCTTTTCAGTTCTGAATCAATGTGCTCCTTCAACGCAGCTGTTTCTCCTGGCATCAATGGATACTCTGCAAAAATCAAGGGTGCAATAGCAGTTCATGAAGTGCAAATAAACTGGGGGGTAGTAAATGCATTCATGGCATGCAATTTGTGCAATAAACACATGTTCATGGGTGCAATTTGCATTCATTGTGTGCAATGAACACATTTACTACCCCCCAGGTTATTTGCACCCACAGATTTTGCAGAGTAGATTGGACCCCATGGCTCCTCCTTGTCTTCCTCCAAGGGGATTGCGCAATTGTATGGGTGGTGGGGAGGCAGAATAGCAAGAACTGTTCCCAAACACATTGCTGAATTGTTCATACTTCAGGGAAATTTCAAGCAGCAATGTGCTGAATGCCTTGACATGTGCTGCCGCTGCAATGAGTGGGTCAGGTATTTGAGAACCATGGAAGGCCAATCAATGTCAGGAGCTGCTTATTTTAGCCAGCATAGGCCAAGGATGATGTCCCTATCGCCCAGGGGTAAACAAAAGCATATTGCTGTGAAGGAATGTGATTGCACAGTGAATTTCAGAGTGCATTTGAAATGCACAGCAACCCTGTCTTTTTTGCCATTGAGCCCTAGAACCTGACAAGGGGAGCTGAGCTCAGTGAGAGGGAGAGGTAACTGATGTGTGTATTGAGGGTCTATGAGATTAGCACATGATCCAGAGTCAATGAGAGTGGTGTCAGAGCTGGTGATCCCCTCAATGTCCAAAGAAATGAGAAGAGATGATTTTGATTGCAAAGTAGCACAATAGCAGAGGTTCTATAGACATTGGGGAAGATTTTGTGGTACTAGACACAGGTAAGATAAGCTGCATTAGGCTTTTCCCAACTCCGCAGGGTCTTCCAGATCAATCAAGCTTCCTACGTTGCCAGGGATTGGCGTTGAGCACTCATTGTCTTCAATCTCCAGGCATTAGTGCACTGCTTAAACATGTCATGCGCCACGCTCCTGACATGGCATTTGTTGATTCTTTTGTGTCTGCTTCCTCGCTGTGGTTTACCTGTGTTTGATTTTGTGATGTGACTATCTTGTTTTCTTCTGTCCTTCTCATTTTTCCATTGCTTACTCTGCAAAAACTACAGGTGTGATAAAATGAAGGGAAGGATTATGGTGTGATGATGTGTAATGACACTGCATGACATTGTTACACCAGTGCCATTTGGCCTAATGATACCATGATCTTTCCCTTAATTGTAACACATCTCATGATCTAAGATTTTGCCTAATCACACCCATTGGTTTTTGCAAAGTACTTGCTTATACTCACTCATAGTTGCCTGTGTTATCTGACTGTGCTTATCTTGCTTGTATTTGCTTGTTCTTGCCTATTCTTGTTTAGTTGCTTGTGCAGTTTGTCACCTGGTCCATAGAATTATATTTAAGCGACCGGTGAAGCAATTCTGGGATTCAGAATGCTTCACATTGTTGATTCACCCATTCTCTACCTGTTTCACACAGCATTAGTGCCAGGTTTGCACACTTCTGCCTTCAAGACAACAGGTTGTGACAAAAAATGTGCAAAGCTTCCCCACACTTAGGGCACTGGCAAGCTTTCCTGCCCTTCTCTCCTTTCTCCACAATGACAAAGCTGGCTGATTTGCCAGTGGCAGGCTTGCTAGAACTACTTGAGATATTCTGGGATGTTGTTTGTTTCCTTGTGTGCTTCAAACTGCTTGTTGTCAATGAGCAATGCAACACTGATCAGCTTGTTCAGGGAGGTGATGGTACATCCAATATTGTGCTCAATGAGCTTGTTGCACACAAAGGTTTGAGCCCATGGTGGAATGCAGCTGTTAGAGTGCTGTCAGACCACTCAAGCTCCCCTGCAATGAACTTGAACACTGTTGCATCATTGGTTGCTGATACAGTCTTTTTTCAACTCATTGATCTGATGTACTGCCACCTGCAGCGCTGCAGGATCAGACCAACATCAGCAGAACTGGATTTTCCCTGAAAGCAGTTTCAAGATCTTTCAAGACCCTGAAGATGCTCAAGGCGCTAAATACAGATACCCCCTTTTCAAGATCTTTCACATTATTGAAAACAGCCCCCCTGAATTTCAAGAGCTTGAGCCCCTCTATTAACTCCACAAAGTCCTTGCAACATCTTTCATCACAGATGGATATCCCCAAGCAGCAATGTGTGATTGCAATGTCTTGAAACATCTTTCAGTGTCTTGGGTGTCTTGGGTGTCTTGAGTGTCTTGAGTGTCTTGGGAGTCTTGAGAGGTCTTTGAAGCTCTGTAAAGATAGGTTGCAAAAAATACAAAAATCATGAAAATATTCGAGATGTCAGAGAAAGCATACATAATGCACAGCCACCTACACATGTGGCTGTGCATTACATGAGCATAGTCATGCAAGTATTTGAAAAATTTGATTTTTAACTTTTCCCAACACCAGAATGGAACCCATGTCTGATGATGTAAGCAGATGAAGGGGGCCTTCTTAACCCTTACACCACCAGGATGTTACCTGTCTCTCCCAATACAAGACTATATGCTGATTTTTTGTGTAAAAAAATCAGGGCCTAGGGTTCTACTCTAAATGTGTAAAATCTCAGAAACTTCAAGCTTTCCAACCACATACTTCTTGTTCTCCCATGTACCCTGGTTGTGGAGCTACCCAAGGGGAACAATGACTTGTGCAAAATTTCTGCCAGTGTTAACCATATTATGTCATAGTTGTTCTGGTAATAGCTTTGAAGCTCTTGAATGGCTGCATGTATGTTTTAATGATGTTTCAAGACACCTAAAGACAGCTCAAGGTCTTCAAAGCACTTCCAAGATGCCCCAAGACTCTCAAGACATCTCAAGATGTTTCAAGACACTTTAAGATGCATATGTGCTATTAATGCAGGTTCATTTTTGGGGGGTTTCTTTTAATCATTGCTTGACTTTCTGAAGGTGTTTCATGACTCTTAAACCTTCAGCCTAAGGTGTAAAACCATTTCAATCTCTTGCAAACTTGGCTTGTCAAATTTGATGTTCTCAAATCTTGCCCAATGAATTTCATTACACTGAAATTTAGATATGCTTCTTTAAACGTCTCCCAAGCTGCTGGAATTCTACCACAAGGATGTCAACACCATCCAAGCTCTTTCCCTACGGATCATTTTCCCAAAGACCTTTCATGGAAAATCCATTTTTGCTGATGTGTTAAGAGCATGGCTGATGACCATTCTCTTCTGCCTAGGCAATACCATACTACCCCAGGAGATGGGCTGGATTTCAAATTCTTCTATAATTACAGGATGGATATGAGCTTGTGCCTCCTGGATTTTTGTATGCGTATAGTAGCTTTGTTGAAACAAGTGTATGCAAAAAATTAGAGAGTTAGAATGAGCCATTCAACAAACTGCCAAGGAAACTGAAGAGACCCTGGGAGGTGGGCCACATGACATTGACATGTTTCTTGTCACGACCCTCGTCTTAAGGGTGCCTATCGCCTGTTCTTGATACGACGGTAGCGTCGTCGGATCTTAGCTTGATCCCTAGCCTGATGCGTGGCCTCTGCCTGTGGCGGTTCGTATATGTAATCTAAAGTTGATGCGTCGAGGACGGCTCGATGCACAGCGTCGAGCCTCTTAGTCTTGGGGTTGTAGTCTTCGACTCGTCTGGCGAGTAAGTTCTCAAAGGCACCCGTCTCACTTAGAGACTGTGATTGACTCGTGGCTTGCAAGGTATCACTCAGTACCTAAGTTAATAGGGCCGAGCATCTTAGTGTTGAGTCCTTAAGTGTATAAGTCTTTATGTGTGTCTTAGTAGTTATCACCCTTGAGGGGAGATTGACAAGGTAGAGCAAGCTGGTCTGAGAGCAGCTTGCACACCGGGTATTTATACTCATGAGTACATGGTCTGTGCACACAATTCCAAGAATACATGAGTTAAAGATAGTACATGTTTCTAAAAGAAGGTGTGTCTAAAATAAGACGTTGCTAAGAATAGTCCGTAAGAAGCTAAGGTGGGCTAAAGATAGCTTGGATCAGTAAGCTACTTCAGATAAGGTGACTAATGCGCCAATCAGCCTTAGTAAGTGGAAGAAAAGAAGTGGGTGGCTTATAAAGCATGTAAGCCACCTAATAAAGCAAAGTCATGTGCACGGCTCATGACATTTCTTCCCTCTTCATCCAACCAAATGGAGAAAAAGTGAGTACAAAAAGTACACATATGTGAAGGGATGAGTTAAGCAATTCATACAGGCCACTTACTGCTGCAGATTGTGAAGTTTTGCTTGGTTTGGTAGTTCAAGACGTGCTCTCAGGTGCTTCAGGTCAGCGGAAAGCTGCAGAGGACTGTGGCATCCCTGAGGCCACGCTTCAAGGACATCTAGTGGGACGCAGAGCATATTGCAAAGCTCATATCCATGCGCAGTTGCTTTCTGATGTGGAAGAGGCTGAGGTTGTGCACTGGTGTCTCCAGATGTAGCACCAGTTTGTACCTGTTTGACCAATTCATATTATGGCATGTGCTGAAGCAATATTGAAAAAGTGTTTGCGGGCATCTGAAATTACCCTTGGTTGCCATTGGGTTGAGCGGTTTCTTGCCTGTCATCCTGAGCTCAAAGTCAGAACTAGCAAGTGGATTGACCAGAGAAGGGTAATGTCAAAGAACGCCAGGAATATAATGGAGTTCTATGTTATGGTAAGTTCTTACCCCTGGCGCTGTACTCTCCCAGCTAATATGTACTGCAGTACTCAAACACAGTTGATAAGCTCAAGATACCACCCACACTGTGTTTTCAACATGGATGAGAAAGGATATCAATTGGGGATTACTGGCGCCCAGAAGGTTGTAATTCTTGTCCAAGATTGCCCAGATGGTCGCACTGGAGGTGCTAAGCATTGTATCTGATATATTTGATCTAGGTTTTTTTGTACTGACATACTAAACAGATGGGAACTGAGAGACAATTACAACAATAGATTCTATGAGTGCAGGCGGAGTTGTACTACCTACCTTTATAATTATGCAAGGAAAGCACATAATGTCAGCCTGGGCTGAAGATAGCCCTCTTGACCCACAAACAATATGGGCTTGTGCACCAAGTGGGTGGACAAGCAATGAGTTGGCGGTAAAGCGGCTTGAAGCATTCAATCAGTGGACCCAAGAGACTTTGTGAGTATTAAGTTTTTACTTAGGGGCCTGGATGGCTCAACAGTAGTTGCTACAATTGTCTCTGCATACATAAACAATAAGCCTGGGAAATTGATTTTACAAATCAGCAGGTTGGCAGTTCAAACCCTTGGGAGGGGCTTTGATCCAATGACTTTATGACATGAGTCTTTGCTTACACAATCACCTAGGGTCTGGAAAGCTCACAATTGTTCACACACCTATGAGGAAAGCCTCTATAATTCTGCTTGCATAGCATTCAGGTACCCAACCCCCTATTCAGACACCTTATCTCAGCTCGTATTACCTTGTCAGACTTGTCACACTCTGTTTGTCACCTACAGATTGCTGTAATTAGTTCATGTCCTAGGATTATCAGTGTTTGGCTTTGGCCCTTGCCACCATTCATCATTCCAGATTCCGCCTCTGCTATTCCTCCATTACTTACATAAATAGACCCTATCAATGTAGTTACAGTCACACCATAGGGCGCAGCCCCAGAACTAAGGATGTCGGGCAAGAATTCTGCCAAAAATTGGCACCTGCACGCTGATATTGGCGCATCCTGAGCTATTCTTGCACCTGCACCCGCACCTGCAGCTGGAATGCTGGTATATCTGCAATAATTGGCAGCTTTGTGAGAATCCAGTGATTTACAGGAGTATATATATGTAACATATCTAAGATTTTATGTGCATTGTAAATACATAATTAGATATAGAAGAACCAGAGCTTTCGAGCAGTATATTACACATCTACAATGGATGCCTATAGGGAGAGATATCAGCTGGCCAACATTGCACAGAAGTGAACAGAGGGGGAGCAGTTGCTAAAAACCTGCCACAAATGTTCCTGTGTAGTTTCAGTATATGCAGAAAACTCCCAGCATTCCAATGGTAGGCTTGGATCCGCTCAGAAAATTCAACAAGAAAAGATACGGGCAAAATACTATAGAGTAATAATTGCAAAAATGCGTACCTTCAAGTTCAGCCTCAAGGCCACTGATTCACACAAATGTAATGCTGCAAATAGACTCAGCGACCTCAAAAACCCCCATAAGCATATGTGTCTTACTCAGGGGTAGGTGGTATTAGTATGAACTGTACACCTGTCTTACCTGGCTGGGGGAAACAATGCATTCCCCCCGGATTAAGCATGTCCAGTAGGTTTTTCTCAATAAAACAGGCTATTGCTGTTCATTAGCCTCTGGTTTTAAGGGGCGCTGAGTCTATCTGTAGCATCAGATTGGGCTCAAACCGCTTCAAAACTGCTGGACAGGGGGTCCAAGGGGTATTTCAGTTCTCAAGAGGAGTATGTCGCCCTAAAACACCATCAGAATTGCTCCAAATGACTTGGAACTTTGTATATAGAATCTAATATAGATACAGGACATGTTCCGCACAGGGGAGCATCATTTTTGTGGTTGGATTCACTAGCGTTTGTGGTGCATTCATGGGTACGGCGGAGTATTCCCCTACATCTTGTTCTGTGCGCATCCCCTGAGACTATCACCACTTCCATTGTATTCAGCGCACTGTTACACATTGAATAGTATCTATATGTTTGTGAATAACACATTTTATGAGGACTTGGCAGAGTTTGCACATCTGAAACAATATTTTTTACAAGATTGTCACCGATTCCCCCCGTGAAATTTTTTGCTTCTGATGTATTTTATATCATTTGAAAGCTGGATTTCTGGGCTATTTAATGATTCTAGATACACTCAATTGTGGCAACTTTTGCTGGACCATAGCAGTCCTTCGCACCTATTGACGCTGCTTTCACTGTGCTGATATGTGCGGATACCCCAGCGCCTATATGCCAATTTTTGCGGGTTACCGGCGCAGATATTGGCGCGCTCAGGGCAATTCCCGCTCCTGCACTTGCGCTCCGCAGCGGATATTTGCGGGAAAAGATTCCCACAAAATGCGGATTTTCCTGCTGCAGAATTCTGGCGTGACATCCTTACCCAGAACAACTATAAAAAACCAAGGTTTTTTAAATGAAAAAAAGCTTTTACTTTGATATTCTCACAAGCTGACTTTAACAGGGATTCTGAAGAAGACTGGTGGTGCTTGATTTGCAATGGTCACAAATCACACCTTAGCTATGAATTCCTTCAGTATGCAATTGATCACCAGATCACTGTATTGGGGCTACCCAGTCACACCACCAATTTCCTTCAGCCTCTTGATGTGGGAATTTTTGGCCCACTTCAATGCTATTATGGGCAAGCTGTTGCCGACCAAATGAGGAAGCGTTGGGCCGTAAATAAATCCAATTTTAGCATGTAAGTATTTGCATGTTTGACTGCTCAATACTCACTCAGACTCCTCTTAGTCTATTACACAAGGCACAAACCAAGGCTTACACTGAAGACAAAATCCTCTCGGCATTTGAAGCAACAGGGACCTGCCCGCTCAATCATTATCATACTGCTTTGATGCAGGAGTTCCTTGCAAAGACGCGTGGTCAGCGGGATGAATTTGCTGCTAAGCTTCGACTTCCCCATAACAAGCCAACCATGATCTTGGACGAGTGCTGAGAGATCTTGAAGAACAAACACGCAGATCAAACCAACCTTCGACATGCATTTGCCAACCTGCTTCAGGTCACAGATGCACACAGGAAGCTCGGGCCACAATCACTGAAAACAATTTGGAGAATCTACAACAGTCGGTTAAGGAGAAAACGCAGAAGAAACCCAAGATCATACGGCTGGAAGAAGCGCAAGTATGGACGCAGTCATCAATACTTGAGGAGCGTGAGCGTCAAGCACGTGCTCAGGGTTCCAGCTCAAAAGGACGCGGCGCAGGGAAGAGTACCACAAATGTTAAGGCTGAAAAGAAAGCGAAGGGGGGCAGAAAAGATACTAGCAGAGCCTGTAAGACCGATGTCAAACATCCGCTGTCGTCAGCATCGGAGTTTATACCTGAATCTGAAGATTCGAGTTGAAATCCCCCCTCAGTGGGTTTTTTTCGACTATTTTGCGCAGTTTCTTTCATAACAATTCTATTTATATAGTACTTTATCGAACTCTCTATCTATCCAAATTGTCAGAGCTCAAAAATCTGTTGAATTTGTGCTGCAAAACTCAAGTGGCCGATATCACCGGGTTGGCCAATCTCCTGGGGTGGTACATTATGAATAGATGCAGGGAAACCATTTTTGAGACAAATGAACATTTCCCTTTCCCAATCTCCCCTCAACTACACCCTGCTCACTCAGTTACACCCTATCACAGTCCCTCCTTTGCGTGACGTCAGGCCTGGTCGCTGCCCATCCCCTCACTCTTGCCGCCTAAAGGCTTGTTGTTGCTGCTACTCCCTCAAAGGCTTTGCCTGGTACTAAAACAAAATCTGTGTTGTACTCTGAGTGCACTTGGTCATACTTAGGGGTTGTGACATTGGTTAACATTCTTGTCTTGGCCCTGTCACCACCACGTTTTGGGATTGATAAATCGAATATATACCAGCGTACTGCAAAATTAGCTTAGCTAGGCAGAACTGCAGCATAGTCAGAGCCTGTGAGAACCCTACAGTTGGTACCAGGCGTCTAGAAGGGCTTTGTCAATGATCACCCAAAGTAGGTCTCAGGACCTTTTGCCACACAATTTACAGTCAGCAAAGCAGCCTTTTGCAAAAAACCCACTCCACGTCATGCCCACCAACGGCTGCTAATTATTTCTAGGGATTGTCCAAAGGCAAGCTGAGGAGCAGTTGTAGTGTTAAGTAGAGCAATAAACCAGGCTACAAGAGCAGCTACCCTGGATGCTATCAAAGGAATCAACATCGCCTCATAGAAGAAGATTGTTGCAGTCGTGGTTCTTGGTTTGGACACACTGCCCACAAGTGCTTCCCTTGTGATTCCACCCCCCAAATCCTGGCATTTGTTGGTACCATCAACTGTGTCGCAACCCGTCGACTTCCAGAGTGAACAGGATTTGAAGCTCAAAGTGAATACAACAGACGTAGAACGGGTGAATTAACGAGCTGAAGCATTTTAGACTCCAGAAACGCTTAACATCTAGCTTAAACACAATTCTATGGACGTGTAACACATGCAAGAAGCAAGTAAGCGACAATGAGCGACGAGAAGCGAGAAAAAGCAAGATATGCTTAGCCCAGAAAAACAGGTGAGTATAAGCGAGCATGAGGGAGCAGGCGACGGATAACAGAGAGTGACAGAAGAAAACAAGATTGACACGTCACAAATTCAAGCACAAGAAGGAGAGAGCATGATAGAGGACATGGAACAAGACAAAGAAATGCTATGTCAAGAGCGTGGCTCATGACAGACTGAGCCACTTTCAACCAAATCTGACTATACTCCCAAAACGTCCCAAAATCACAGCAAGGATTCCCACCACCCAGGTGCCACTTTCATCAGAGTCTGCCATGAGGCTAACGGCCACAGTTGCTTGGCCAATTGCCCATTTTGCCCGAAATCCACCGCCTTTAATATGATCTTTACTTGCCCAAAAGAGAGCTTTGAGATTGTAACCTACCTTGGTCACTGCGTCACAGTTGAAAAGCTCACCAAACAAATACGAAGTGACTCCCTTCCGATTACCACCCGGTGCGGTACCCAACTTCACCTGATCACTTGACCCTGACTTATTTCTAACAATATATGATCAAAACTGTCCAGTAGTAGTATTCCAAGGCCTACTGCCAGATTATCCACCCACAAAGTATTGACAACCTCATCACAAACTCTGGCTAGCCGCCAAACGCATTTAAGCACCAGAACACCAAAATATCAAAAGGAACCCACCAAGCATAATATCACTGGAGACCAGGCCTGGTTCAAAGCCCACTCCTACACTGGACTATTTTGAACCCGCCTCATTTTAACGCCTTCTGGACCCAAGAAGGGAGTAACACAATGATAGAATGCCCTAAAAAATGCAAAGGTTGGGATCTTTTGGTGACTCCTTCAAAAGAAAATCTTTAGCATTTTTGAGTATGACGCTCCAAGACACTAACCAGAAATGTATACAATGTCTGGGGTAACACATACATTTTGTATCTCTTCCAAGCTGGCCAGAAACCTCAAACAGACAACTCTTGAATTGCTGAAATGAGAGAATAAATAGAACGAATAGAACGATTCACCGTGCCTTGGATATGTGGCAGAAGGAACGGATTTCAAGAACCCTGAAAACATAGAATTCTTGCATGGCATCACGCATCATGTCCAACATATCCATCCCAAACATGGTCGCTACCATGTTGTCAACTCTACGCACCTCGAAAAGAATCGATTGCCAACTGGAGAGTATGGAAAAGGATGCATTCTGTTAGGCAAAATCTGACGACATGCTGCGCCTTGTGAAAAGCTACGCGTCCTGATAACAGACACGTCTGGAGTCACCATAGGAGGCATCCTTAGCTGCAGTGGAAAAGACAGGCAACTTCAACTAGTAGCGTATATGTGTGAAAGCTTTACCAAGCCCAAAATTAATTGCAATACACGACAAGGAACCTGTGGCCATATTAGGGCTTTTGAACACGAGAGTGTTCTTTGATGAAATCTAACAGCCAATTGCAGTCTTTACTGATCATTAAAAATCTGGAATAAAGGCGTACTGCCAGAACTTTCAGTAGAAGACACACCCAATCATCAGACACCTGGAACTGGCTAACCATAACTTCCAAATTTCCTATCGCCCTGAGATACAAACTGCAGTACCCGATGCCCTGTCCTGAAGACCCGACCATGGTGGTGATGAACCGGAATCACAACAGATGCTCCGAGATGATCAGATCGTAGCACTCAACCCAGGACTTGACACCGATCGGCAAGCTGCATGGATCCTAGAAGAACGGAAAAATGACAAAACATATTGGCAGATACAACGGGCCACTCATCTGGAATGATGGGGTTGCGGTGCCAAACAAAATAGAATTGAATAAGCGAATCCTGCATGAGCATCATTGTCATGAGCCATGCTCCTGACATAGCATTTCCTGTTCTCGTTCATGCTCTCTCCTTCTTGCGCTTGGATTTGTGACGTGTCAATCTTGTTTTCTTCTATCATTCACATTATCCCTCGCTTGCTCGCTTACCCTCGCTTGTACTCGCCTGTATTTTTGAGCTATGCATATCTCGCTTGTTCTTGCTTGTTCCCGCTGATTGTTGCGTACTCGCCTGTTGCATGTGTTACCACATCCATAGAAATGTATTTAATCGAGATGTGAAGCGTTTCTGCACTCCAGAACGCTTCACCTTGTTAATTCACCCGTTCTATCGCTGGTGTATTCACCTTGAACTTCAAATCCTGTTCACCCACTCCACAAGTCGACAGGTTGTTACAATCATGATAAACCAATGGCAGCCCATCAAGGGCAAGCTAGGACACATAGACTAATAATACAGAGAACATACTTCTGGCCAGAGTGGAACGCTGTAATGAAAATCTCTATATGTCAACATGTCAGGAAAGTCAAAAACCAAAGGAAGAGCAACTAGGATGCCAGAAATGCCAAGCCCAGCGCTGAACCAGCCTTTTGGCAAAATCACCTGTGAAGTTATTGTCATGCTAGCCAAATCTAAACGGCGTGGCAGTATCCTGGAATAGAAGATAGATTCTCCAAATATTCGCACTTCATGCCCTGCAAAGAGTCCTCCAACAGAAAAGAAGTAGCATTACTGTTCATTGACAATGTCTGGCGGTTTCAGTGAACACCCCTCAAAACATTATCGTATAGGGCACGAGCGGTCAACAGTTGTTTTTAACAGTGTTTTATACATGACTTGCAGTAAAACCAGCGTTTTCCATATCTTTTCATCCCCACATAAACGGACATACTGAGAGGCTAAAACAACAGCAAGAACAAGACTTAAGCGTCCTTATCAACCACAGGCAAAACAATCGGGCGGACTGGCTAGCTACAGCTAGATTCCGTCATGATAATTCAGTCACTTATGCCACTGGGCAGACACCACTTGAGTTTCTCACTAGGCATAAGTCAAGAAAGCATGACTCAGGGTTAGAGGAACAGGTACCAATGCCGTACCGAGATGCGGATCGGCCCGATTGCGCTGGGGATGAAGCAAAGAGAGAACTAATCGTGGCCCAAATCCCAGGAACAAAGAAGAAGCGCCTTCAATGTTCAAAGTAGGCCAGAAAGGGTCGTCAGTACGAAAACATATTGGCTCAGACAGATTCTCTCAAGCATACAGAAAAGTAAAATAAGACATTATGTTGTCATGAGCCGTGCTCTTGACATGCGACTCGTTTACTGTGTGCTGTCTGTACTGCTCCTCTGTTCTGTTTACACTTGAGTTTGTCATGGGGCAATCATGTTTTCTCCTATCTGTGTTATTACTCCCTCGCTTGCTCGCTTGTATTCGCCTAACTTCGCTTGTGGTGTTGCACTACGCTTATCACGCTTGTTTCTTGCATGTTTGCTGGCAGAGTTTGTGATCAGTCTGTAGAATAGTATATAAGCAAATTGTGGCTCCAGCACGCTTTACCTCATTGTTTCACCCATTACCTATCTGGCGTACACGTCTTGAGTCTTAAATCTGCTCATTTCCGCCTACCAGTCCACGGGTTGTGACACGGGTGGCTACCGCTTCTGTAGTTAGCGTTTACTTGACGTTGAGTAGACTCCATTAACTTGACTAGTGTGTCCGGTTTTGGTTGAGCTCTGGAAAACTTGACTTCAAGAAATGAGGGCCTTGTAAAGTCTTGGAGGATATCAAACATGTAGCATACCAACTCAAACTACCAGAGTCCATGACAGTCCACAACATCTTCCACACTTCCTTACTGTATAGCCACAAAAGAACCTGATCATCAGTTTGGGATATGGACCAGAAGATGACACCTAGAAATCAATAGAGAATTTGATTGGAGCAGAAGACAGGGTAGAAGGCTTTCACAAAAATGTTTCGCGACGCCCCAAACCTCAAGAAAAGGCAAAGGTGATAGTACCAAAGCAACCTATGTTTGACCCGGAGGGTGTATCATTTGACCCTGGGCTTCGATAATTTGGCTAGGCGCATCTATGAAATTGACCCGGAGCATCCATGCATTTGACCTCGAGCACCTGAGTATCTGACTTGGAGTGTGTGGCTTACATTTTCATGTCACAATCCGTCGACTTGTAGGGGGGTGGACAGGATTTGAGGTTTCGAGTTATCACACGAGCGGTAGAACGGGTTGATTAACGGGGTGAAGCGTTCTGGACTCCAGAAACGCTTCATACTTCGCTTAAATACAATCATATGGAAATGTAGCACATGCAACCAGCGCATATGCGACAATAAGCGACAGTAAGCGAGAACAAGCAATGTGTGCATAGCCCGGATACACAGGGGAGTACAAGCGAGCATAAGCGAGCAAGCGACGGATAACTGAGAACGATAGAAGAAAATAAGATTGATACGTCACAAGTTCAGACACAAGAAGGAGAGAGCATCATAAAAGACATGGAACAAGACAAAGAAACGCTATGGCAGGAGCGTGGCTCATGACACTGAAACACATATGCATCTCGCCTTGGAGCACTCGAGTATTTTACACCGATCGAATTTGGGGAAAGACTCTGCCATGATTGGAGATTGTGCTCTTGGAGCTGCGTTGTATACGCTCAGATGGGCAGTATTTCCCACACTCCAGGATGTCATGAGCCACGCTCCTGACATAGCATTTCTTGTTCTCGTTCATGCTCTCCTCTTCTTGCGCTTGAATTTGTGACGTGTCAATCTTGTTTTCTTCTATCATTCCCATTTATCCGTCGCTTGCTCGCTTACCCTCGCTTGTACTCGCCTGTGTTTTTGGGCTACGCATATCTCGCTTGTTCTCGCTTGTTCCCGCTTATTGTCGCGTACTCGCCTGTGGCATGTGTTACAACGTCTATAGAATTGTATTTAAACGAGATGTGAAGTGTTTCTGGACTCCAGAACGCTTCACCTCGGTAATTCCCCCGTTCTATCGCTGGTGTATTCACCTTGAGCTTCAAATCCTGTTCACCCCCTCTACAAGTCGACGGGTTGTGACACAGGAGGATGGGATAGATGACCTTCGTTGCCAAACCTTTAAGGGCAAAGGGTAACCCCCCCGCTTGTCGACAAAAGCAATGAGCACACTGATGCATGCTCACATGTATGATTGCCCCAAACAAATTACTCAGGCGCTGCCAAGCATGAAATCACCGTTGATCACTTCACTGAGATAT
Organism: Ceratobasidium sp. AG-Ba; assembly: GCA_016906575.1. Classification (NCBI taxonomy): domain Eukaryota; kingdom Fungi; phylum Basidiomycota; class Agaricomycetes; order Cantharellales; family Ceratobasidiaceae; genus Ceratobasidium; species Ceratobasidium sp. AG-Ba. The sequence goes on along the minus strand of CP059635.1, from coordinate 1,000,710 downwards.
GGACTTTAGCGGGATCGTGGGGACGCGGCAGAGGAACGATGAGTTGGTCTGCAGGAGGGAAGAAGGAGTAAGCTTGAGACGACGCCGATGGCGTTTGTTGTAACGAGGAAGGCGGTTTAAGCAACCAGAGTCCCTTACCAGAGAGTCAACTCAGGACGTTGAGTAACAGATAAACGAAACTCGAAGTGACAAAGGAGGTTGAGTTCTTGGTGAGGCACTGTCAAACTAGCCCGCATTAAGTACAGAGTCAGATTCACTTAAAAAACAACACAACTGTACAATGAGTCAGATCACACAGTTGGATAGAAGCTACTATGCACTACGGATTTTCAAATCAAAGTTGAAAACACTTCTGTCAGCAAACTAGAACATCAAAACCCACTACAAATGCATGTATTACATGTCACAAGACACTGTGTAAAGACTACCGTCGGTCCCGGTCCCGAGCCGATTCGACGCACCGTATGCATTTCAAATGTCCCCTGTCCCATGTTGCGTCGACGGAAGGGGACAACTTGTTCTCAGATTAAGCGGGAATATTGTGGCCAAATGTATTAGAGAGAAGATAATATTCAAGAAATGAAATTGATTCGCAATAGTAACTTATAACTGAAGCATTTGCTAGCCTGTTATCGACGTGACATCCAAAATGCTCTTCCAGCGCGAGTGCAAACGGCCCGGTTTGGATGTATGTTGGTGCATTCTGGCCAAATTCCTAAATTCCACGGTGTATTTGAGTTGCTTGATATGTTGTCTGAGCTTCCAAAACCAGCGCACCAAGCTCTTCAACAGTATGGGCGAAGTCTTCTTCCGTAGCTGGTGATGAATCAACAGACTTGAGAGCTTTGTCAGATAGCCCACTTGGGCTCGTGGCAGCGATTATCAATGCATACAGGCGAGCATTCAAGGTTTGAGGCTCGAGTATTGCTTGCCAAGCAGCTCGGCTAGCCTACCTCTTGTAGTATAAATCGAATTCCGTACCAGGAACCTTGCAAAGCTACAAGACCTACATACAGTGAATGAAGGGTACGTCGCTTACCTGCCGCTCAATCTAGCATATCGAAGTTGAAATCGCGTACAGTGATAGGATCAGGAACTACGCAACTTGCAGGCTTAGGTAGACCGCCTTTAACTGGGACGAAGAATCTGCTTTAGCATAGGAAACTATTTTGAAGCGAGCACTGAGACAGCTAGGAGAACTCCATATGGTGTACATGTGCATATGTTTCACGCTATTGGCGGCATAAGGCGCATATAGAATGAGTTTGAGCCTCAGAGCCAATAAAAAAGATACATGGGATGATTCGCTGTACCACTTCCAGTTCATAACATCCAATTTGTGTTTTCATCTCGCACCTGGCGGAACTTCCAGGAATATAATCCACCACGCTCTGCGAGGCCACTCAGTCAGCACAATGATCGGGAGCGTGCTTCAGTGCGCACCTTTTGGCTTGGGGAACATACATTCCAGACCAACACTCCCGCGACGACGCAAAATCTATCACTGTCACATATCTTAACGGACGACGATAGCACAGACATATGAGCTAAACAATGTCAACTTCTGTCAACCGCCCAGCGTTTACATTTAAGCGACAGTAGCCTCTGCATGCTACAGTATACAGAAATTCAAGCTCTCTAATCATTCAAAAATTGTTGTGTTCATAAATTATCTTCATGGGGATCAAAGGGAAATACCATATAGAAATATATCCCTGAAAGTGCAGAGCACTGAGGAAGGTTCACGTTCATTAAAATGAACATTTTTACATTTGATTCAATACGCACCTATAGGCGAGCCTGAATGTAAAACTGTCCTGTATTGAGTTCCTCAGGGGGAGGAGCTATGGACAATTCACTGAGATTTCCCCCTGACAGGCTGGAATACACTAGCAATGCCGACTGCAAACTGTCCGTTCTCCTGCGTGGAGTTGGTGCCAAGTGGCTCACATAGACTATGTACAAGATTTCAGAGCAATTGAGCGAGTTTGAGAGGGCATATGAGGAGAAACTTACCCCTGAAAGACCAAAACTGTCTGAAACCCCTTTACAGAAAGACAGCCACGTTTCTGGTTTTTCTGGATGTGTGAGATGGATTCAGGGCACCAGATCACCCTATTGTGCAAATGTAGAATATCCTAAAAGTACTCATACATACGTGCAGTTCATGTGTTCAAAACCAGGGAGACTCAGGCTCAGGTGTAGCTGCAGCAACATCTGGTTTAGGTTCATGTATCTACAAAGTAGCTATAGAATAGGTAAGAAGGTCCAGGGGGGTTTTCAAGGTGCCTGAGTCGATTTGCAGTGTCAGATCGACCCTATTGCTGCTCCACATGGCTGAATGCAGATGTGCGCATTTTTAGGGGATTGATTCCAGTCAAGAATGGGTTTGATATGGAAAACCTGGTTTTTCTGAAGGCGTTCAAGCATACCACCGAGTAGCAGTAAATATGCTGCGTTTTTGAGCCACTAAAGAGCTGAATGTGGTGCATTCATGTTTTGCCTCCCCTTTGGAGCTTTGGGCTTTTTGACAATTCAGTTGTATCTCAGTCCAGACTCACTGTTTCCGGACGTTCAATATATCATTCGAGAGCTGGAACTTTCCTCTGTATTCTGATTTATATCACCACAGTAGACGCGACGGGTTTATATACGGAGATCCCGCTTCGATGAGAACCACGCAGAACGAGGGATTCCGCCAGTGTTTCAACATTGCTGCTGCAGACGCAGGCGTGAGCGCCGACAGAGGGCCTAATGCCATGGGTTCTGAGTGAAGGCACCGGAATCCAGCAAAAATCTTGCGCAACATCTTTATCAAAAACAATAACCTTGCTTGTATGTAATGAGCTTGAAATACATCCCCCCCCTCATTGTCTCAGAGTTCTCCTGGCAGTCTATTGAGAACTGGATACTGCTCGTCTCAAACAATCAGCCCTTTTCAGCGGATTCAATAGTTCTGACCAGTGAAGACAATAACATTGTGGTCATTTTCCCTTGAACTGATGAGTCAACTTTATGAGTGATATTTTCTCTGCCATCTAATCATTTTTACGCATCATACTTAGCCCCTCAACTAAAACGTAGCCTCAAGCTGACTCTAGCCCTATTTGCTGGTATGTGCCTCTACCTCCCTTGAGCCTTAACCTGCCCACATCTTACTTCATGATTCCCCATAGCAATCTCTTAAGGTTTTAATAACCAGGCGTGGTACCCGTTCTGAACCATTCCCTCTGATTCGACTATGCAATTCCACAACGGCAGTCTCAGTCAAGTGGAGACAACGTCTCCATGACGGATGTTGTCTCTTAGGTGGACTCGTCTGTCAGGGAGATCACTCAGCACTGAGACAATACCAAAGTTGCACACCCCAACGCCAATAGGGAGGACAAGCTTGATACATTAATCAAATAGCTTCAGATGTTGCGTAATATGACTTATACCTACCGTTTAGCAAGGCGCATTACTTGCATTAAGGCATCAAAATTGGACGCATACAAGACCTTCAAAGACCTGGTCATTGATTATACTAAAGATCTTCCAACCCCCTATTGTTTCAAATGCAAATAATAAGCAATGAGTTCCAAGTTGAGAACGGTACCAACATGTTTTGTAGTTGCCCAGTATCTTTCCCCCATCGTATCGCAGTCTCTGAGAATCCTGGGCTATGGGGGCACTTCAACTGATGCCCTGGCCGTGTCAGGCAACCCACTTTAGTTGACACTTTTGGCATCACTGGTTCATCATTGATGCTGAACGGGGAGGAGCTTCGCACGTTCTGCGCTCTCTGGATGTGCAAGAATGCCCACCCGTACCAGATTGCTAGTGCCTGTTATGCAAGTTGCTTCCGGTCTTGATGAAATACGCATATCTAACCAATCCGTAGCTTGGGTAGAAACTTCACCCCAATGCACGCAAGTACTTGCTTCACTGCAACACAATTTTGCAGAATATCATCCGGTTGTATAATGGATCACAGAGTGCTATTAGGTCGCAACTTAAAGTAAGTTTGTGTGTCCTACTTAATGAGCCCAAATGGGTGCAGGTTTGATTTGAGACACACGTTGCAGTTGTTGCATACATATGCCAAGATGACAAAATTTATTACATTTGCTTTGTTGCCTGCGTGCTTGTCATCATGTTGGTTAGGCGCAGTAAATGGTGGTCTTATTCACTCAGGTGTGGTACCTGAAGAATGCACTAATCATTTCAAACGGGGGATTGGTGGCGTGTTTCATCTTGCGCTTGATATGTTGCAGAGAACCTGTGCCAGAATTTTGCAGGACTCCAGCACCTGCAGCAGGACTCCTGCGCTTTTTGGCCATTCTGGCACTGGCACTGGCACTGGCACTGGCACGCCAGTTGCCGGAGTCCGTACCAGAAGTCCGGCAGGTGCAGGAGCACGCCAGAATCCCGGGACTCCTGCAACTGGCTATGGTCAGAAATCTGTTGAAGATAGATCTCACGCTCGGATCTCGTGATGATCCGATATCTCAGTCTACCTGCCGTGCATCAGATGTTATACTTTACTTTGACTCTCTAGAATATGAGTACAAGAACCTCACAACAGATGTTGACCAACCTTTGTACATGTGGCTGGCTACTCAACAAGCTTGCACTGTCCTCAGCAAATACTACGATCTAACATCAGCAAAAACGTACTGAAATTCAGCTCAGTTTAGAATGACTTTTTATATCCTTGGGTTGCTCCAACTGGTTTAAACCTATCTTGTGGCTATGAAGTAGTTTTGACAAGTCTCAATTGAGCACCCTAATTTTGGGCAATTTTGCAAGGGTGGTTGGCTTTAAAGCAGTCAGAACTGGCTTTGACCCAAATAGGCAAGTTTGAGGCAGTTTAAACTGCTCCAGATTATGGTTGCCTTTCTTTGGCAATTCCTATAAATGGAAAAAATGATTGTAATTTTATAATTTTCCCTGTACCTCTTTCCTTTTTTGGCTATTCCCAAAAAAGGCAACTTTAATCTGGAGCAATTTAAACTGCCTTGAACTTTCCTATTTGGGTCAAAACCAGTTTTGACTGCTATCAATTCAACCACCCAGTCAAATTTGCCCAAAATTCAGGCGCTTAATTTAGACTGGTCAAACTGCTTCACAGCCACAGGGTAGGTTCAAACCAGTAGGAGCGATCCTAGGAAATAAAAGGTCACTCTACATTAAGGATGTTGAGCGAGAATTTTGCCGGAAATCAGCATCTGCACACTGATATTGGCGCATTCAGGGCCATTATTGCACCTGCCCCCACACCTGCAGCCGGAATGCAGCTATTTCCGCAGGTATTGGCATCTCCGCAGGAATCCGGCGATATGCAGAGATACCTGCACTATGCTGACTCGAAACTACATGTAAAATACATTGTTCAATCAGAGAAGTTGAGAGCTTTTGAACGATGTACTGCACGTCCCAAAATTACATGTGCCAGGGGAGGATATATTGGCCTGCCGATGTTGCATGTAAGTGAGCAAGGGAGATGCAGTTTGTAGAAACCTACCACAAACCTTTGTAAGTACATCCACTATATGTAGAAAAGTCTCAGCTTCACGATGGTATGCTCAGATCTGCTGGGGAAGATCTACAAGAGGAGATATGGTCAAAATACATCAGAGGAATATTCGCAAAATGCTTACTTTGAGTTCAGCCCCAAGGACACTGATTTAGAAGAATCTGACACTGCGAACGTGTTCAGCGACCTGGTAAACCCTGCTAAACATATATATCTTACTCAGGAATGGATGGCATAGGTATGAACCAGACATCCGTCTTACCTGGTTGGGGGAAATAGTGCATTGCCCCCGGGTGAGACATGTAATGGAGAATTTTGTTAATGAAACAGGCTATTGCTGCTAATTGGAATGGGGTTTTCAGGTGTGCTGAGCTTGCCTGTAACACCAGAATCAGCTCAAAATTCTTCAAAATTGATGGACAGGGGGTCTAGGGGGGATTTCAGTCCCAAGGGGGGGCATGTCGCCCCAAAACACCACTTAAAATGCTGTAAACACCATGAAAATTTGTATATGGTATTGCATATATATCTTGCACATATCCCACACAGGAGAGTAACATTTGCGCAGTTGGATTTACTAGCACTCATGGTGCTTTCAGGGGTAAGGCACAGTATTTCCCCTATATCTTGTTCTGTACGCACCCCCAAAGGATGAAACCAATTCCAATGTACTCATCGTGCTGTTGCGCATCGAATTATATATATATGTATATGAATAACGCATGTTCTTATGACTTGGCAGAGTCACATGCATCTGAAACATTATTTTCTTAAAGATTGGGGCCGATGCCCCATGTATAATTTTTTGTTCTTGACATATCTTATGTCATTTGAGAGCCAGAATTTACAGTGTGCAAAAGTGCTCTGGCTGGTGGCAGGTCACCACCACTGTGCTCAGAGGTACGGATGTTGCATGAGAACCCTAATACTTGAATTCCAGCATTCCACTGGTTATATTCCCAAATATTCTCGCATGCAAGCGCCAGCGCCAGCGCCTGTATTGGCCAAACCTACTTGGATTCCACGTGAAGATCCGCTGGATTGTTGCAAATAAGCGCCACTGTACTGGTGCATTCCTGCACACTGAAGAGGGGGCAAGATTGCAGTGTAGGATAAGGATGTCGCGCAAGAATCCTAACGCCGGAACTCTGGCATTCCGCCGGTTATATTCCCGCATATTCTCACGTGCGAGCGCCGGCACCGGCCCTGGTATTGGCCAAACCTACTCGGATTCCGGGCGAGAATCCGCCAGATGCTCACAAATAAGCGCCGCTGTACCGGCGCATTCCCGCACATTGAAGAGGGGGCGAAACCGCAGCGAAGGACTGCACGAGCGAAAATGGGGTGACACAAAACCCACCACAAACTCATTTACTACAAATTGTTAAATAGAGAGAAATCCAGGCTTTCTAACCATATAAGAATCATAGTGTCAATAAATTATCTTCATGGGGATCGAAGGGAAATACATCACAGAAATAATCCCCTGAAAGCGCATAGCACTGAGGGATGTTCAAAGTTAGCCTTAAGACGCATATATACATATCATTCAATGCGCGCTGACGCGGTGAACTCGAATATTCTACTCCCCTGTTTTCAATCGCTCGGGGGGAGGAGCTACGGCCGATATACTGGGGGTTTACCCCTGACAGGCCGAAAACCACTAGCGATTCTGACTGTGCAATGTGCGCTCCCCTGTGCGGAATCAATGCAAAGTGCCTCACGTAGCCTCTCTGCAAAATCTCAGAGTGATTGAGTGAGTTTGAGCGGAGATATGAGGGGAAACCCACCCCTGAAAGACAAAAAATGTCTGAAACCCCTCTACAGAGCGACAGGGAGGTTTCTTGCTTTTTTGGATGTGCTAGATGGATTCAGGGCATAGTATTACCCTATGTTACATGTGTAAAATGACATCAAAATGCTCATACATGCATGGAGTGCAGGTGCTCAAAACCGGGGAGACTGAGACCCAAGTGCTGCTACAGCAGCATGAGGTTCAGTTCATATATGTACAGACTGTCTGTTGAAAATATGAACAACTTTCTGGGGGTTTTCAGGGTGCTTGAATCGATTCGCAGCATCAGAATCTCCCAATTCCCACTGCATATGGCTGAATGGAGATGTGTGCATTTCGTGGAATTTCTTATAGCTAAAGAATCGGCCCGAACGAGTGATCTAGATTCTTCTGAGAGGAACTAAACACACCATCCTGTAGCTACGATTTTCCTGCATTTTATGAGCTACTCAATAACCAAATGTGGCGACTTTAAATTTTGCGCCCCCCTTTTGGAGATCAGGTTTTTCGTCAATTCTCTCGCAGATCATTCAAAACTCAACGGATTGAGACGTGTAATATATCGTTGGATAGCTAGAATTTTCTCACTAATAATGATATTTATTGCGACAGTATTAATGATGTTTTTAGATACGGAAATCCCGCTACCGCAAGAATCATGCAAAATGTGGGATTCTGCTGGTATTCCGGCATTCTCGCTGCAGGTGCGGGAGCGAGCGCCGGTAGAGGGTCTAACACCTCGGATTCTGGGTGCAGGCGCCACAATCCAGCAAAATTCTCGCGCAACATCCCTAAGGTGAACTGAACACCAGTATTAGCTGGGTGGGGGAAATACAGCATTCCCCCGGGTGGAACATGTCATGACCCTCATCTAAAGGGTGTTTACCTTCTATTCTTGATACAACGGTAGCGTCGTCGGATCTTAGCCTGATCCCTAGCCTGATGCGTGGCAGCCGCCTGTGGCGGTTCGTAGGTGTCTTCTGAGGTCGATGCGTCAACGAGGCCTCGATGCGCAGCGTCAAGTCTTATAGTATTGAAGTTGTAATCCTCTACACGTCTTGTGAGGATGTTCCAAAGGTCACCCAATCCGTCTGGGATCTGTGTAGGACTCGTGGCTTGCAAAGTATTACTCAGTACCTAAGTTAATAGGACCGAGTATCTTATGGGTTGAGTCTTAAGTGTATAAGTCTTATGTGTGTCTTAGTAGTTATCACCCTTGAGGGGAGGTCGACGAGGTAGAGCAAGCTGGTCTGAGAGCAGCTTGCACACCGGGTATTTATACTCATGAATACATGGTCTGTGTGTACTGTTCCAAGAATACATGAGCTAAAGATAGTGCGTGTTTCTAAAAGATGGTGCGTCTAAAATAAGACATTGCTAAGAATAGTCCAAAGAAGTCAAGGTGCGCTAAAGATAGCTTTGATCAGTAAGCCACTTCAGATAAGGTGACTAATGCGCCAATCATCCTTAATAAGCAGAAGAAAAAGAAGTGAGTGGCTTGTAAGCCACCTGAGAAAGGCGAAGCCATGTGCACGGCTCATGACAGAACATGTACAGGCACATATTCTCAATGAAACAGCCTGCTGCTTATCATTAAAGTGTAGTTTTCAGGTGCACTGAGCACACCTGTAGCACTTAAATTGGCTCAAACAGCTTCAAAACTGCTGTACAGGGGGTCCAGGGGATGTTTCAGTCCCCAGGGGGAGTATATTGCCCCAAAGCACCACTTGGAATGCTCCAAACGTTATGAAGGTTTGTATATAATATCTCACATATATGCATTACATATTCCGCACAGGGGAGCAGCATTTGCGTGGTAGGATTTGCTAGCACTTGTGGCGCTTTCAGGGGTACAGCACAGTATTTCCCCTATTTCTTGTTCTGTACAAGTCCCCTGGGACTGAGACCAGTTCCACTGTACTCAGTGCACTGTTGCACATCAAATGATATATATATGTGCATGGATAACACCTGTTCTGACAACTTGTCAGAGTTTGCGCATCTGAAACATTATTTTTTCAAAGATTGGGGCTGATCCCCCCGTACAATTTTTTGTTCCAGGTTTATCTTATATCATTTGAGAGCTGGATTTTTGGACTATTTAATGACACTAGCTACATGTATTTGTGGCGACTTTGCATCAATCATAACTGTCCTTTGCAGCTATTGACACTGCTTTCAGCGCGCCGATATGTGCGGATATCCTGGCGCTTATGTGCCAATTTTTGCGGGTTACCTGCGCAGATATTGGTGCCCTCAGGGCCATTCCAGCTCCTGCACCTGCGCTTTGCAGTGGATTTTTCTGCTGCAGGATCCTGGCGCAACATCCTTACTGCCTGACTTGTACAGTGATCTTATACAGTCATCCACCATGTGCTGAGACACCACCACATGCCAAGACTTCACCACAATGACGCATGTTGGAGACTTGCTACCCCTTGTCTGTGAGTGATGGGAGCAGTGTACCAAGGGTTTTATGGGTTGTAGAATGCATTTAGAATCATAGACAGTCCAGTATAGCTCTGTTTTCTGGTGTGTTAGCTGGTTCTGTTGTTAAATATGTATGGGTATGTGTCATCCAGTGGCCAAGCAATTTGCTTCTCTTTCACGGTGTGCAAGCTCACGTATACCAGGTGTGTACCCCTCAGTTAATATATAGCTACATGTTACTTATCATGTATTCAATTGATTCCTAACAACAATTAACTCAGCAGCACACCTTGCATGGCAAGATGAGCGGTTGTGCTGGAAATTGATCAGTCATCTGGTTTTGCACAGGATGCAACAATGATATCATATTGATGTTGTAGCTGTATTCTCCACTACAGAAAACCCTTCATACACCATTTCCATTGCTCACAGACAGGGGTAGCAAGTCTCCAATGTGCATCATTGTGGCACTGTCTTGGCATGTGGTGGTGTCTAGTGTCATGAGCCACGCACATGACTTCGTCTTTGTCAGGTGGCTTACTTGCTTCATAAGCCACCCCCTTCTTTTCTTCCCTTTACTAAGGGTGATTGGCGCATTAGTCACCTTATCCTAAGTGGCTTACTGATCCGAGCTATCTTTAGCGCGCCTTTACTTCTTTGGACTATTCTTAGCTACGTCTTTATTTAGACACACCTTCTTTTAGAAACACGTACTATCTTTAGCCCATGTATTCTTGGAACTGTATGCACAGACCATGTACTCATGAGTATAAATACTCAGTGTGCAAGCTGCTCTCAGACCAGCTTGCTCTACCTCGTCGACCTCCCCTCAAGGGTGATAACTACTAAGACACACATAAGACTTACACACTTAAGACTCAACCCATAAGATACTCGGTCCTATTAGGTACTGAGTAATACCTTGCAAGCCACGAGTCCTACACAGATCCCAGACGGATTGGGTGACCTTTGGAACATCCTCACAAGATGCGTAGAGGATTACAACTTCAAGACTATATATAAGGCTTGACGCTGCGCATCGAGGCCTTGTTGACGCATCGACATCAGAAGACACATACGAACCGCCACAGGCAGCTGCCACGCATCAGGCTAAGGATCAGGCTAAGATCTGACGACGCTACCATCGTATCAAGAATAGAAGATAGACACCCTTCAGACAAGGGTCGTGACATCTAGGCACATGGTGGACGATGGTATCTGCATTTACCCTGCAAAAGCGCTGCCTGCCAGGAATTTCTGTTCAGAAATAATTGTTCTTGCTCCTCACCACATTTTGTGACCTCAACAGCTTCCAATTTAGTCAATCTACCACAATTAGAGTATCTTACAATATTCCAACAGCCTATACAAGATAAACTATTGTTTTCTCATCTACATAGGAGTCTTACGTGGAATCAAACTGATGCTGGTAGTCTACTGTTGACTTGAACTCCATGCTGTGGTGATGTATACTCAGCCAATCCTCAAATATCTAGCTAGCGCACATGAGCTCAAACTGTCTAACAATGCTTTTGAGCACCCACTAGACCCAAAGTAGCATGGACTACTAGCGCTACCAGTATCTGGTCAGCACTACCAGGATCTGGTCAGTGCTCAGAAGCATTGTTAGACATTGTGGCTTTATCATGTGCTAGCTAGATATTTGGGGATTGGCTGAGTAAAGTGCAAGGGTATTCATGTAGTCATCAAAGTGATGTTGTAGTACTTAGACAAGTTGCTGTGGTACTTGCGCAAGGTGGCTGTGGTACCTTACAGGTGCTGTAGTACAGCTGTAGCTGGCCTGATACCACAGGCAAAATTGACTGTTTTGCTGATGCTTACAGTGATTACCCAACACACTCCTGCAATATCTCTCCTTCATAACTTGGTGGAATGGGTAGAGTGCAGAACTTTGAGCTTCTATAGCCTGGTCTAACTGTTGCATACATTGACTGGTAACTTGTGTAAGCCAAAAGTGTCTCAGATAGAGATGTCACCCAGGTACCTGCATAGGGGTTACCCAGGGTATTCCCTACCCCCTCCCTCCCTTCCTGCATCCCCAGAAGAGGTAGGGAAGAGGAATAGCCATGACAAAATTCCCAGGAGAAGGGTACCTGCTGGGTACCCAGGGATAGAGATGTCGTGCGAGAATTTTGCCGGATTCCGGCGCCTGCACCCAGAATCCGAGGGGCAAGGCCCTCTACCGGCGCTCGCGCCCGCAACTGCAGCGAGAATGCCGGAATACCGGCGGAATCCTGCATTTTGCATGATTCTCGCAGCAGCGGGATTCCCGCATATAGTTCCCTCGCATCCACTGCTCCAATAAATATCATAACTCGTGAATAAATTTTAGCTCTCGAATGAGCTATTAAAAGTCAATAACGAATGAGTTTTGAGTGAGATACAACGGAATCGACGAAAAGCCTAAATCCCCAAAGGGGGGAGCAAATCTCAATGTCACCAAATTTGAATGATTAGTAGCTCATGAAATGCAGGAAATTCACTGCTACACGATGGTGTATACCGGTTCTCTCAGAAAAATCAGGTTCGCCAGATCGAGCCCATTCTTTAGCCAAAAGAAATCCCCTGAAATGCGCACATCTGAATTCAGCCATATGGAGCAGGAATTAGGTCAATCTGATGCTGCGAATCGATTCAGACACCTTGAAAACCCCCAGAAACATACTTACCTATTCTACAGATTCTCTGTACATACATTAGCCTGAACCTGATGCTGCTGTAGCTACACTTGGGCTCAGTCTCCCCGGTTTTGAGCAGGTGAACTCCATGCATGTATGAGTACTTTAATGATATTCTACACATGTAATGTAGGGTAATCTGGTGCTATGAATCCATCTAGCTCATCCAGAAAAGCCAGAAACCTTTCTGTGGCTCTGTAGAGGGGTTTCAGACAGTTTTGGTCATTCAGGGGTAAGTTTCCCCTCATATATCCCCTCAAACTCACTCAATCGTTCTGAGATTTTGTACATAGCCTATTTGAGCCATTTCGCATCGATTCCGTACAGGGGAGCGGACATTGCACGGTCGGAATCACTAGTAGATTTCAGCCTGTCAGGGGTAAATCCCCCTGTATATCGGCCATACCTCCTCCCCCTGAGCGATTGAAGACAGGGAAATGGTATATTCGGGCTCAGCGCATCAGCGCGCATCGAATGATCTATATATATGCTAGTTTTAGTAAATTTGAACTTTCCTCAGTGCTCTGCGCTTTCAGGGGATTATTTCTGTATGGTATTTCCCTTCGATTCCCATGAAGATAATTTCTCAGAGCAATTATTTTTATATGGTTAGAAAGCTTGAATTTCGCTCTATTTAATGATGTATAATACATGCATTTGTGGTGGGTTTTGGGTCACCCCATTTTCCCTCGCAGAGTCCTTCGCTGCGCCTTCGCCCCCTCCTCAACGTGCGGGAATGCGCTGGTACGGCGGCGCTTATTTGCGAGCATCCGGCGGATTCTCGCCCGGAATCCGAGTGGTTTTGGCCAATACCGGCGCTGGCGCTGGCGCTCGCACGCGGGAATATGCGGGAATATGACTGGCGGAATGCCGGAATTCCGGCGTTAGGATTCTCGCGCGACATCCTTACCCAGGGAATGGGGGAACTGGGGGGAATGGGGGAATTGATGTCCACCAATGTTGTCCAATCTTCTTTGTACATAGCTCATTAAATGAGCAAGATTCAGCACATTCCAGCACTATAGGTATCATATATGTAAGCACATTATATAACTGATTTGCAATCAAAGTACTCCTGAGAAATATTCAGGGGAAAGCACAGCCCATCCCCCCTTTCAGATTCTCACGCAAAGTAGCATATATATATATCAGTTGATACATCTCAGTGCAGCAAGTTCAATGTGCATACTTACAAGGCTGTAGTTGCAATACCTGCAGAGATATAAGGGATATATGGGTGCTTACCCCTGATCAGACTTAAATGCACTAGTGAAACCAGCCATACAAATATCTGTCCTCTGTGTGCAATAGATGCGCATTATATGAGATACTATACACAAAAAATCAGCTTGTTAGGAGCAGTATCAGTGGGTGAAATACAAGGAGAAACCCCCTTGAGTGAGTAAAAGTACCAAAATCATTGCCTGCAGCTTTGGCCATGGCTCCAGCAGTCTCTCTGATGCTACCAATGAGTTCAGGGACCTCACAAACCCCTATCTAGAGGGCTGGGGCGGTCTTTCAATCTGCTAGAATGTTCAAACCAGTGTGTAGACACTGTTTCAGACAACAGAACGCAAAGTCCCCTTCCTGGCTGTCAGTTCACACCAATGCAGAACATCTATGGACAAGACACATATGTACATAGGGGTTTTCAAGTGCCTAGAACTTTTTTGCATGCATGGGAAGAGCCAGAAATGAGTGCTTGAGGGTGAACCAGGGGGTGCGCACTCAGGGGAATTATTTTCAGACAAAGATTAGGCAGCAAAGTGGCCCTCTTGACTTTTCCTGAGGAGACCATATATATCATTGGAATGCTGAGAACTTTGCGTATTTTATGAGCTACTTGGCGAGTGTTTGTGGTGGGTTTTCAACTTTGTCCTTTGTAAGGAGTATTTCCTTTGAACAGAGAATTGGGTGCAACAGCATCAATACTTAACGTATGAGTAGCTGCTATATATCGTTGGAAAGGTGTGAACTTTGCGCATTTAATGGTATATACATCGACCACCTTCAATGTCTGTGAAGGTTTTACTTATAAAACTCCCAAGAACCCGGCAGGTTCCCTCTTCCTGCGCCTGGGAGGGGGTAGGGAAGTGGAGAGAGCCAAGTTTCCAGGGAAACCTGACCTGGGAAGGGGTTCCCGGATTTTTTCCAGGTGCCATCACTAGTCTCAGAGCTCCACTCAAAGCATTTCTGAACAAAATATGGTGTTAATTTGCCACCCTCAGAGGACTGCTAACTCTGCAAAAGGCTTATACATAGCCAAACACCCACAGACAATGTACCATTGACATTTAAAGACATTTGGTTGCATGTAGCATGCTTGGTGGGCCTTTTCTCACTTCTTGGTGGTGTCACATGGGTTCTTGCTTCCTGGTCAGCTATAGTACTGTACACATGCAGAATATAACCACATGTCTTCTCATAACTTGCTGTGGCTGTGGTGAAGATCCTGGTATGTCACGCCACAAAAAGGTTCTTGTGGTTAGCAATTTACCAACTTGTCACACCAGTTGCTAGATCTATGGATTAGAGAAGTAGAATGTATGCACTTAATTTCAACCCATGTACAATCGAATCCATCCTCTCTGTCATTAAGGTGCATAGGAAGTCTGCCCCAAAGATTGCTTGGAGGAGAATTTGATGACCCAATGTAAATTAAATGTAATATAGCAACATATGGCTGAAAGCAGCTAAGTGAAACAGACATTTATGCTCTTTTGGCTGCTCAAATACTAGAGTCGGTCCATTTCCCAGTCTGGTATGGTATGTGGTATATATACTTATGTGGAAAAGAAACAAGCTGTAAGGTGTAAGGATGTTGAGCTGGTTTTTTGCCAATTATTGGCACCTGCACCTGCAGCCAATATGCGGAGTTACCCACAATTATTGGCATTTTTGCGGGTTTCCGGTGATGTGCAGGAATGAGCACACTGGATATGCACTTTACATACAACTGATATATACCATTTGATAGAGAGAGTGCATCGCTCTCGAATGATATATTACACGTCTCTCAGAGATAACTATAGCAGGAGATAAGAGCGAGTCTTGGTTGCACGAAAATGAGTTGGAGGGGGGAACTTTTCAGAAACCCGCCACAAATCTTTGATTGATGGCTCATTGAATGCACAAAAACTGTAGAATTTCAACGGTATAGATCATGTTCCTTAGAAAAATCCAGAGCCCAAGTTCAAAGCCAAATACCATTCAGAAATATTGTTCAAACAAGTGCACCCCCGGTTTCAGCCATAGGAACACATTTTTGAGTGAATACGCCGCTGCAAATCGTCTCAGCGACCTCGGGAACCCCCTGTAGCATGTGTCGCTCACTCATAGGTGTCTCACATTCATGTGAACCAACCAGTGGTACCTCATGTGTGCAGGAAACTGTGCATTCCCCTGGGTGTGAATAGTACATATGCATTTTCTCAAATAACTGAGGTGCGGCCACTGAATTCACTAGGGTTCCCATGAGCGCTGAGCTTGCCTATGCAGTCTGAATCACCACAAACACCATCAAAAATGCAGTAGAGGGGGTTGAAGGGGTTTCAGCCACTCAGGGGGAGTATTTCAGCTAAAGCGGGCACTATAACTCTTCCAAAATGTCTGAAACTTTGTACATAGCACATTGTATGTACTACGCATCGATTCCACGCGCGGGAACGACATTTGCAGGGCTAGATTCACTAGCGTGTGTGGCGCTTTCAGGGGTACGCCCCTGTAATTCCCCTCTATCTCCCGCTGTATGCGTCCCCGGAGATTCTAATGAGATTCATCGTGCTCAGCGCGTTTTTCCGCATCGATTCATGTATATATATCCATGTAAATGCTAGCTTATAATGACTTCACATGTTCTGCACATCAAACTGAATATTTCTTGAATGAATGTCGCCAATCCCCCCCTCAAAATTTTTTATTCAGGACGGTAGTTATATGGATAGATAGCTGGAGTTTGTGGCTATTTTATGGTACTATTCACATTCAGTTGTGGTGACTTTTGTGTCACCTCAAAATGTGTTCGCAGCTCCCGATGCTGTTAACGAAATTTTAACAAAGAATGCCATAAACTTCAACGCAAAGGTTATGCGCAGATACTTTGGCACTTAACTGCCAATTATCACGGGTGACCTGTGCCGATATCTGCACACCCAGGGCCATATTGGCACCTGCACTGGCAATCCGCAGCCAATTTTTGCCAATTTTCTTACACCCCCCATTCTAGGAAGTGTAGGGAGGTTTTGTATGATACAAAACACACTATAGTAGCTTTTATACACCATTTTCACACAATGAAATCATTTAAATACTGTCAAAGCTCAGTATGGGTAGTACAGAGGGGTTTGCACTGGGGGTGCGCATATACCCCCTATTTTGATTGCACCATTGTAGCTCACTTGCGGGGCCAATCGTGCTACAGTTTTGCCTGATATAGCGCTATATGACGTATATACCACGACTAAACAATTGGCCTTCCATCTCCAAAGCTTCAGAAGTTATAGACCAGGAAACATCATCACCCGCTTGGAACCCACATTTTACTTAGTAAAATTCTTAAAATATAAGGTTTTCTAAGGAGCGAGGTCTATAACTTCTGAAGCTTTGGAGATGGAGGGCCGATTGTTTAGTCATGGTATATACGTCATATAGCGCTATATCAGGCAAAACTGTAGTATGATTGGCCCTGCAAGTGAGCTACAATGGTGCAATCAAAATAGGGGGTATATGCGCACCCCCAGTGCAAACCCCTCTGTACTACCCATACTGAGCTTTGACAGTATTTAAATGATTTCATTGTGTGAAAATGGTGGATAAAAGTTACTATAGTGTGATTTGTATCGTACAAAACCTCCCTACACTTCCCAGAATGGTGGGTGGAGTCCCTGTGAGGTACTTATAGATGCCCGTTCGTATTGCTCCCAATGAGCATGCAGACCATCTCCTTTTTACACGGAATGACATATCACATGCCCTAGAGTCAAGCAGCGCACTTTGAGGCTTTGGGGTTGACGCGGAGTTGCAAAAATGTCGTGCAAGTTCAGGGGAACAGTCAATTTCCAAATGTATTGCAGTGCCTGTGTACACTTAATGGCTTGTTTTTCTGCCAGTACATGTCCAATTGGCTTGAAACTTTGTGTAAGAATTAACAATATTACTATGTACATGATATACTAATGCACCTTAATCTCACTCGCAGATGCTGGTGAACAATGGCGGTCTCAATCTGACTCAGTCACATGTTGCATTTCTTTTGTGACCCAGTGTACATGGCCCCAGCTGCATCAAAACAAACACAACCATACAATGAGTTAGATCACGTATTTGGATAGAAGCTGCTGCAAACTGCAGAATTTCATATCAAATTTGAAATACACTTCTGTCAGCAAACCAGAACATTCCATAAGTCACATGTCACACTTAACCCTTATAAGGAAAGTATGTCTTGAAAAGGATCTCAGAAATTGTGATAAATCAAAAGAATATTTTTTTGTTATATGAAGTTGTGTCAAGTCATGACACAAGCCACCCCAGATTTTGTAATTACACTGCATACATGTGTCTGGAAAAGATGGATTTATGATAAATCAGGCTTTGTGGAATTATATATGTAATTTGCATAAATTTCATAAACTCAATTTTATAAACCTCAGATCCTTCCAGATAAATTGTGGTTTATTCACATAAATTGCCATAAATTAAGGTCCCCCATGAGAAATTTGCATCAATTCATGTCAATAAAGGGGGGTGAGAAATTCCCACAACTGGTTTATTCACATGAATTTACAGCTATAAACTGCAATAATTCTGGGGGGTTTTCTCTGATGTGAAACAATGGATGGGCAACCAATACATATTATATATACAGTACCCAGTAAGACTATCCATGCAAAAAATTAGACCAAACCAACTAAACCAGATGACACTACAGGGAGAACAGCCAAGGGGGGACCAAAGAGCAGAAATCCACCACCAGAGTGAGGCACTGTGGAAAATATCCAATAATACAGCTGTATTGAGACACTGAGCAGGAGATCACTGCACTTTAGTTCATGCCAAACAGATGCTTGGTTGCTGAGGTGCAACCCTCTCAAAATCAGGGTATTGATAGTGATTTGCCATTCATCAGGGGAATTGGGGTGGGCCTTAGAGCCTATTGGAGGCTGGGGAGAGCTGGAGCTTATCAGCCCTCTGTGGATGCTCCCAGAGCACCAGGGAGGCTAGAAGCCTGATGTATAAGCAGTAATTTCAAATCAGTTCATATGATGATTTTGCTCAAAAGGGTTGCATTTGGGACAGTAATTTGCATTTCTCTCATTCAGTTTTAATGCATTCAAACTTCTAATTGTATGTTTAGGGTCCTAGGACTATGGAGCATCAGCTGACAACTTTTTAGAAATTTGAAATTTGTGCATATAGGCACACAAGTGAGACACCCAACCTCATGTCACCTGACTTAGGAGTTTGCCCCCCACAGAAGTTTCTCCTCCTACACCCCTCATCAATGCCGTGCATCCTTCATTCCTGGGGGTACTTTAAGGCATTTAGTGGGATTTCTGTTGTCAGAATTAAAAGATACTGGATGGATAAAAAGTTGCATATTTTGACAGATCATAAGTACATTTTGTTTGTTTGTACCTGAGGCTTCTAGCTTTCCTAATGCTCTGGGAGCGTTCACAGAGGGCTGATATGCTCCAGCTCTCCCCAGCCTCCAATAAGCTCTAAGGCCCACCCCAATTCCCCTGATGAATGTCAGGCACGAGTCTCAAGACGATGTGTAAATATAAAGAAACTCGAATTGACAGAGGAGGTCGAGTTCTTGGTGAGACACCGTCAAACTCGCCCTCGTTATATACACAGTCTGAGCCACATCAAAAACAACAGAACCATACAATGAGTCAGATCACATAAGCGGATAGAAGCTGCTGCAGACTGCGGGATTTCACATCAAAGTTGAAATACATCTTCGTCAGCAAACTAGAACATTCCATAAGTCACGTGACACATTTAACCCATATAAGGAAAGTGTATCTTGAAAATGTTCTCAGAAAATATATTAAATCAAAAGAATATTATTTTATTATGAGAGTCGTGTCAAGTCGTGACAATGAATGGCAAATCACTATCAAAACCCTGATTTTGAGAGGGCTGTACCTCAGCAACCAAGCACCTGTTTGGCATGAACTAAAGTTCAATGATCTCCTGCTAAGCATCTCAATATGTCAGGAAAAAACCAGTAGGCAAATTTACCCATGTTTGGTAAACTGGGAGTGTTACATTACATAATACAACTTTGTAGTAAATAACAGTAAATTACATCAAATTTGCTTTAGAGGTTTTCCCTGACATACAGCTGTATTATTGGGTATTTTCCACAGTGCCTCACTCTGGTGCTGAATTTTTGCTCTTTGGACCCCCCTTGGCTGTTCCTCCTGTAGCGTCATCTGGTTTAGTTGGTTTGGTCTAATTTTTTGTGTGGATAGTCTCGCTGGGTACTGTATATATTATATGTATTAGTTGCGTGTCCAATGTTTCATGTATGCAGTGTAATTAGAAATCTGGGGTGGCTCGTTTCTTTTGCACGTAAGTGTATATCCTGATCCGATCACTTCCCCTTGCTCCGGGGCGTGGTCTGGTCTTCTTGCTTCCGGTCAATAACCTGCATGCAATTGCCGGGCACGCTATTCCTCGTCGAGCACATATTTTATCTTCTACTTTTGTAGGGCTGTCTTTTGATGCCCTAGATTGCCGTGTATGAGGGTATAACTATAGTATTAATGATCCCGCTCACAGGAGACGGCCTTCGAAAAATTCTCGCTTCCCGGTCAGCAATAGTACTCACTCCGGAATTCCGTACCGCCCGGTCCCCCAGATAACCCTCGATGTACTGTAACGGATTAATTGCTTATAAGATCTTCTCCCACCACCATTAGGTATGTACATCAAAGCAATCTGATCTATGCTACTACCACCGCATCTCGATGACCACATCTAACCTGTCGGCTCAAGCAACAACAGAAGCGGCGGCCAGAGCAAGCTCCTCCTCCACCGCCTTTCGCCCCTCTGCCGTCAAGATTGGCTGTCCGCTCGAGATGTCAGGCTCGAAATAAACAGGAATAAAACTGCTAAAAATTAGGCCCGTTGCACCACTGTCACTATACCGACTCACTCTTCGCCCTTTGCCTTCCTTGTCGCAGCGTCATCACGCTGCTTCTGCTCAATTGCTTGCTTGAATTTGGTGGCTTCGTTATAGTTCTTTGATAATAGATTCTTTGTGACATGCTCCCATAGCCTGTGAGACTCGTTGGGCAATTGGGACTCGATCGGTCGAACATGTTTGGGCATGACTATGAGGTTCGATAAGTCGATCAAAGGGCGGGAGTCCTTACAATGCTACATTATCAGATACGTTCCCTAGACACAGCGCTATAAACCATACCGTTTCATCCACTCTCTTCCACTTGATCAAACCTCGCCAGGTTCCTTCAAATGTGGCAACGATACGCGAAGCTGGGACCTGTTTCACCTTTGTCCAAGTCGAACACTCTTCAGCGTTGGACGGGTCAAAGGTGTGGATGACGCCCTCCAACAGGAACTGGGCCTTTCCAATCCAGGACTACCGCCAAACGAAACAGACATGAACTGACGATCTACCCAGGAACAAAACGACGAGATCACATACCTCTTCTTTATACTCGATAACGGCTCGTAGGCTCTCCTTGCCGGCTTTGTGGCAGACGACGACAGTCTATGAGACAACGTCATCGAGCCTTGACACGCTATTGTAAGATGCGAACCCTTACCGAATCACTCATGGTCGCATAAAACTGTCCCCTGAAAATTCCATTGACATTGGCAGAAGGATGCGTGATTTGATATGTCTCGCCACTCCCTGACGCAGATAAGTATGATTCAGAGTAATAGGACAGGTGTTATGAATGGCATACTCACCCGGGCCCTTGTTCAGCTTGACGAAAATGCCCTTGTTTGCCGAGCCTGGGGTCACCCGTACTGTCGTGCCAGATACCTTGGCCGAAATCTGATCGACCTAGCGTGTGATTTCCGGTCAAAATCCAACGAACCAAACTCATATAAGTTTCTAAACCGCCACCTACCCCACACGCCTCGACCCCACGCTCTGGTGCAGTGATATAATAGCTTGAAATCGGTGGATGGTGCGAAACCTGTTCAGTCTGGCGGGTGGACCGGATTAGCCTTGGTTTTCATGCATAGCCTACGTGACGTACCAAAAATACAACCCGGACCCTATCACTATTCGCTAGTCCATCCTCCGCGTCTTTGAATTCGCCATCATCATCGTCAGCCTCAACGTTGGGAGACTCTCCGAGCTTGTGCTTTGAACGGGCCGCATTTGGGCCACTTGTGGAGATGGTTGATCGGACACTCGCTGTCTCGCTGGGAACCGTGTTGGGTTCTGGGACCGCCAAATTGGAGGATTGGTTTAGGAGAGTATGCGATGGGAAGATGGGTGGAAGATTAGGGTCGGAAGGATAGTTTAACGGTATAAATGAACTATGCGAGCGGAAGTGTTCTCCTAGAAGACCCACGAAAATTGGAATTAGCTGGGAGCGCGAGCTTGACGGAGATTATGCCTCACCTAGAACGGAATTATATGGTTTACAAATCTTGCCGTGAACAAACTTGAGGTCTTTCGTAAATGTGAATCGAAGCACTGCCAGCATGCGCAGTAGGGGGTCATCCGAATCACCTATACTACACATTATCGCCAACAGAATAAAATCGGTCAGTATTCCGGTCACCCCAACGGGGCGCACGTCACTCACGCAGCAAAGACATCGGGCCGGTCCAAATAGTTCCAATACTCTAGGTTCGGAATCGGCTCGAGAACGGAGGCTGGGAGAGAAATACGCCTTTGGGGAGTTTGCTCGGGCTCTCTGACGCGAGAAAAAAAAAAGCAGACTCACATGGTCGCGATATCCTTCACGCCGAGGCATTTCTTGATAAGGCCCACTATCATCTTGAGCTTTCCTTCGCCCGTGTCTGCCACGGTCTCAGGGACGTCGTGGGCAGAGGCAGGGAGCGATAAAGAAGAGGCATCGCGAGCATCAAAATCGTTCTTGTCGTTTTCGAGCGAGGATTTGCCCATGGTTGTCGTGGTAGCTGGTCAAGGTGGAGATGGTGGTGCTGCCAGAGCGTTTATGTCACTGTCAACGTAATCAAATCCCTTTCTCATAATTCAGTGCTCGTGGGCCACGTGCGTCGAGGCAGTGAGAAGCATACAACCAGAATATAGAACTGCTCTTTCAAGTGTTAAATCAATTACAATAATGAATAAAGAAACGATTATCCCAGTGTCAGATGCCTACACATCAGGGTGATTCCCCCGATAAGTAGCCCCGCATTCAGAAACAAGTCAAGGTCAACCACGCAAAATATTATCCCTGGGGGTGGTCGTAGCCCGTTTTCAGTAAGTTTCCTAGTGCACAATCACCGGTCGACTCACAAGGCTCCTTGAGTGTTGATCACCAACTGCGCAGAGGAGTCCTTTGCATCCTAGACTCGGGTAGCCTGCCCAATAGCCCAATCCTGATGTACTCCTCGGACTTTTGGTAGTACACAGGGTCGCAAGTCAATCCTGCCGGTTCTGACGCCAGGAAATGTGCACTACTCACTTATTGGATAAACGGTGTGAACAATCGAGCCCATGATGTATTTTTTTTCTAACATTCTCCATTCAAGGCTGACGTAGTATTTGTCCGCCCATTCCTGCAATTGAGCATCCCAGTTATGGGCCTGTGTAGGGGCGCTGAATTTATAAGCAGAGACTCGAGGCATTAGCTGGGGCAGTTTGAGTGAGTCTGAAGCAGGTGGTTTACACTCGATGGGTAGGCACAGTTTGCTTTATACGATCTGCCAGCCGGAGCCATGAGAGTTGGTCGACGTACGGCGCACATCCAAGGGCCCATACGATGGGTGTTATGTGAGAGGAATGATAAATTTCGTTTGCACAGCGGCAAGAGTGAGCGAGCATGCTTGATCATCGTCGGGGATGCACGGGACTTGGGTGTCGATCACGCAAATCGCGAATCGCATTGCTTGGTCAGTCTGAGCGAGGCCAGACCTGACTT
Source organism: Ceratobasidium sp. AG-Ba (assembly GCA_016906575.1). Classification (NCBI taxonomy): domain Eukaryota; kingdom Fungi; phylum Basidiomycota; class Agaricomycetes; order Cantharellales; family Ceratobasidiaceae; genus Ceratobasidium; species Ceratobasidium sp. AG-Ba. The sequence goes on along the minus strand of CP059635.1, from coordinate 977,160 downwards.
AGCATTGAAGAGGGCTTACTATGCTCCCCGCCACGTGATGGATGGGAGTTGGAGATTGGCCTCTGGGTCACTCAATGCGCCTCTCGCCGTATGCGCGGAATGAGGCAAGTTGATTTGCGCCATTGCAAAAGGTGGGACGAGGACAAGCGCGCGCCTCGTTTGGCACAGCGGCAGCCATGGTGAGGCGATGGCGAGGCGATGGTGAGGCTATGGTGATGTGGAGACCGATCTGTCAGATGCCGACCCGGACAAGCGCCCGCTGAGTCAGCCGTGCGCCAGCCGTGCGCGCTCCTTTGATCAAGCTCTCGTGTCCCACCCCCAGGTTGTTCCCATCCCGACGCGCTCGCTGCGTCTACCTGAATCCAGCCACTACCATGAGAATTGTTGCTGGCGCTGCCCTTGCCCTGTCGCTCGCAACCCCTGCTCTGAGCTGGGGAGCTGCCGGTGAGTGATACCGTCCTCACACTCAACATGCCACTCATCCATGACTCCCAGGCCATGAGATCACCGCGACCATCGCACAGATTCACCTCTTGCCCTCGGCCGAGAAGGAAATCTGCAACATCCTTCCTGCCCACTTCAACTGCCGCCTCTCTTCCATTGCTGCCTGGGCAGACAAGATCCGAGGCTTGCCCCAGTTTAGGTAGGCTTCCTCCATCACTATCCCGACCCTCTGATAGCTCGGACCTTCAGGTGGACAGCCGGCCTGCATTACATCAACCCCACCGCCGACTGGCCTCCTGAAACGTGCTACTTTGGCCAAGCTGGGTGGAAGACAGACCAGAACATCCTCCAGGGAATCGTCAATGTGACGCGTGGCGTCGACTCGCTTCAAGGGTAAATAGAGCCGCTGACCGGGGCGATAATCACCGTCTAATGTACGCTTTAGGACTCAGCGAGACTATGCCCTGCGCTTCTTGGTCCATTTCATTGGAGACATCCACATGCCCCTCCACTTGACGGGCCGCGATCGGGGCGGCAACCAAGGTATAGAGCTTCCAGAGGCTAGAGTATTCTCTCTTACAAATTGCTTTCAGATCGGGTGCGCTATGACGGTCGAATCACTAGTAAGTTCCCTTTACTCCACCCGGCCCCAAGACTGACCTTGTTTCGCAGACCTTCACTCTCTCTGGGACGGGCTCTTGATTGCTCAGAGGATCCGTAATCTCCCAAACTACACGCACCCCTTGCCTACCCATCAAACTCCTTCCGCCCCGCCAGAAGAAATCATCCGAAACAGGCAAATCGAGAGCGCGCTCCATGGAGCCATCTACGATCCCTACGTGCGGTGGATTGTGCTCGAGGGGATCTACGGTTGGTGGTCCGACGAGATTGAAGAATGGTCAACTTGCCCTCAGCTTTCAGAGGGCGCTCGAGGGTCACTTACTCACACAGCAGCCGACTCCCTTGGCGGGCTTGTTGATGCTCACCTTGAATTCAACCACGCGTCCCAGCAGGCCATTTTCTCGCCCTCTGCACCACTCGCGTCCCCGCCATTTACAGACCCGACCGACGTACCCGTATGCCCCTACCACTGGGCTGCACCCATCCACAAGCTCAATTGCGACTTTATTTGGCCAGCCAACCTGACAAGCCCTCATGATCCCGACCATCCCGGTCGCACTCCTGCCAAGGTATGCTCGTGGCCTCTAATTTGATCTTTTGACTTATACTTGACCAAAGGATTTAATCGAACTCGATACCCCAGAATACATGGGTCGGATCCGCCGCGAGAAGGTTGTCGAACACCTGATGGCTCTCGGAGGCATTCGGCTTGCTGCCGTACTCAACGAGCTCCTCGCTAGCGAAGAGGACAAGTTGAAACATGGGGTTATACCTATGCTCTTCTAGAACGATCCGCGATCAAACCCGCAACTGTAAATCATACCCGTAATTTATGAAAGCGTGCCGTCTGGGAAGCATCAGATCGTGTGTGCACTGCTCGTATAATCATGATTCAAATCGCGTCCTTTACAAGTTTCCTGAGTGGTTAAATAGCTTGTTTACTGGGTTATTGAGATGTTAGCTACTGTCACGTTGGGAACTTGCCCAGGTTGACACACCAATCTATTTATGAGCCCACTTGAGCAAGCCCAACTAGTCGGCACCCTGACCCGTCACCGGGGGCATTGGGGTAGTCGCTCCACCAATATTGCACCCTGCCTCTCGGAAAGTTGGCGTATAGTCCATTACCTGCGCCGATACGGGATGAGGGCTTATATAGTCGGCCTGCAAGTTGCATTGTTCCTTCAAGACATCGGCTCCAGAGGCAGCCGCCACGAGACCGAGGAACGGAGGCGATGGATTGAGAGGCCGCGTACAAAACTCGGGGTGGGCTTGCAGCCCAACAAAGAATGGGTGATCTACGAGCTCCGTTAGTGCTGCTAGTAGGGCATCGTGATCACATACCTTTGAGTTCCAAAACTTGCATTCGGACACCAGCTTCATCTTTTCCAATAAACTCCATCCCGCTCTCGGAAAGCCTGTCAACGTACGCTGGGCCAACCTCGTATCTGTGTCTATGACGCTCCCAGATAGCATCAGCTCCGCCATACAACGCCCGAATCTTACTCCAGTCCTTGCTCTCCGGGTTGAATATTGTAGGACGAAGCCCCAACCTCATCGTTCCGCCAAGATGTGTCTTGGAGACCTCAGGCATATAGACAATAACAGGGTTGGGAGTTGCCTCGTCTATTTCAGCTGAACATGCGTCTGAAAGTGCACGAGATTAGATCGAGTTCAGGGCGGTTTTCAGAGGATCAGGTACCTTTTATGCCCAATACGTTACGAGACCATTCCACCACCGCCATTTGGAAACCTAGGCATATTCCCAGGAACGGAACCTTTTGTTCTCTCGCCCACTTGACAGCCAGCACCATACCTTCAGTACCGCGAGAGCCGAACCCCCCGGGTACTAAAACGCCCCTAACCACCCCCTCAGACCTGCCGCGTACCGGGCGAGCGGACATTGACTTACTGCGCGCTGACCAGAGATCTCCAAGCGTCATGATAACGTACCGGATTGTTGTCGAGCGTTTCTGTCTCCAAATCCGAAGATTCTACCCACTATTGTAAGGTGTGAACTAGCCACGATAAAAGGCCAGAAGTGCCAGTATTTACCTGCAGTATGAGTTTTCGATGACACCTGAACGCAGAATGCTCCAGTGATTTGGTGACAGACATATAAGAGTCCTTCAGGGCAGTGTATTTGCCAACAAGCACGATCGTGACTGTCTCGAGTAAGCGCTCTTGGCTGATGAATTCGAGGTTAGTTGCAGCATTTTTCATGGATGTGATCATACTTTTGAGTAAGAGCTTTCCAACGCTTCGCTAAATCCGCTCCTTTATCGATCAGTGCTGGAGATACGTGTATGCTCCCCAGGTCGAGACGCTTTTGCAAAAATTGCACTATTCCTGTTTCTAAATGAGTCGGATTCCACACGCGATTCAGCTATCCATGCTCACCCTGGGATTGAAGAAGAAGAGGAACATGATAGACCGATGCCAGATCATGCACTCCAACCACCTGCTCTGGAGCGACATGACAAAACATGGATATCTTCGCTTTAGTCGCCGGATCCAATGGTTGCGGTGAAGCAAGTCGAGTGGCAATCTAGTCATTTTCACGATGTGGTGAGAATAACAAGACGGAAAATTAAAGCGAGCGCACCTATGCCAAAATTCACCATCAATCCTTGTCCGCGCGCAGGTACGTTATTCACGCACCAGATCAGGCAATAGTCCCAATCCACGCAAATCTCGTACTGTGGCTTGAGTTGGCTTTGTCTTTTGCTCCCCGTGCATATCCGGGACCAAGCTGACATGAATAAGAGCAAAATTGGGTGTGCCGACTCGGAATTGAAATTGACGCATAGCCTCGATAAATGGAGCAGACTCGATATCGCCAACTGTTCCGCCCAACTGGACCGTAAAACAATATCAAGCGGCCAGAGCGAGGGGTTCCATGGGTAGTCACCAACCTCTACTATGCAAACATCTGGCGCTTCTCCGGTATCATCTACGGGAATCTTGGATACTCGTTCGATCCAATCCTGAATAGCGTTGGTTATATGAGGAATAATCTAGGGCTGGTGATGAGAGCGGGTTTGATTCCGATAAGAGCCGCATACTTGAACCGTTTTACCAAGGTAATCCCCTCGTCGCTAGGCATGGTTAGACCCCGCTATGATCACAGATTATGAAAACGGAACCCACCTCTTTCTCAATTACTTCGCGGTAAACTTTCCCTGTTGTGAGATTGTTGTCCCGCGAAAGCGTTACGTTGAGGTACCGCTCATAGTTTCCGAGATCTAGGTCGACTTCGCCACCGTCGTTTAGCACATAAACCTCCCCTAGGATGGAACACTGGCTCAGTGGACTCTCGATTTCAATTCCACTGAGCTAACCATGCTCTGTAGGGGCCATGGTACCCGCATCAATGTTCATGTACGGGTCGATTTTGATGGAGGTTACTTTGAGGCCAGTGGTCTTGAGAAGCAACCCGGTAGATGACGCTGTGCCACTCGACATTAGGCGTTACTAACCAGCATGCAAGGTCATAAGTACCTATGACGCCCTTTCCGATCCCACTCACGACACCCCCAGAAACAAGAATGTACTTGGTCATCCCGAAACCTCTATCTTTGATGTGGTCGTTCAAGTTTGAGCCCGGAATTAAATTTGAAGTCACGTGACAATCTGCTTGGAGGTGCATAGAACCACCACAGAGACGCTGAACAGTCTCGGAGTCATGATAACACGTGGACTGTGAAGACTTCTTGCAATCATATTTCCTGGACCATTTTAAAGAAGCTGGGCTTACCAGAGACATGTGGCAGGCTCAACGCTTGCACAGCAAACCCTCGAGGGGGTACCAGCTATGGTCACCCTTCGTGACACTGAAATATTTGACCCCTGACTCGCCCCTTGTCGTGGAGTATCCGATCTGGGGAGCAAACTCGATCTATCCCTGTCAATTCAACGCAAGCGAGCTGGTACCAAGCGGCATCCGAGCTGGTCGCCGCCATCAAGTAAATTGGTCAAGCGTGGAGAGATCTTCCTCTCGCTCAAACTGCGACGATGCTGAGTTCAGACCTCTAGCTGAAAGAGCCCAAGTTGACCAATGTGTCCGATCACAGATCGTTTTCAGAACGCCGCCTACTCATAAAGAAAACGTGCACGCCCGGTCCAAAATTTTCATTGGCACGCGTCTTGCTCGGCATTTGCCGTCTCTCCCTGGAGCCATGAGCCAGATTTTGTAGTCAGCCCACCCGGTCGAGTACCCAAAGGTTCGTTGATATGCGCCCCATAGCCAGCCAAGAGCGATTGGCCTGCGCAGACTAGTGTCGATTGCGCATGTAGCCAATGCGATCTTGACACCGGCAATATGCCCAAGATCGAGTGAAGTGCATCTCGACTAGCCCTTTCGAGTATTTCGATCGACTGTTTTGTAGCCTCGCGGCAGATTCTAACTCCACGAACAATTAAAGCGACATGGCGTCATGTCAGGTTGTTTCAGGCATGTTATATGCGCATGCATATTCTGTGTGTTAGGCTACGGAATAGGTCGCGTACCAACTCGAGGCCCAACTGAGCTGGGTGCCGTTCCAAATAAGGGCACCGCAGTCCAGCAATTCCCGGGCTCGCGCTTTTTCCGGGAAAAATCTAGGTAGTCTTTCGAAATTCTACGCATTTGGCATCTTCTATTTGATCACCTCGCAGACATGTATAGACAAGATTCGTACTTGTTCTGCAAGTAAATTTCATAATAGCCCATAGCCGAATGTCGGCTGTTTTCGGGGATACGGGCGATGAGACACGCCGGGGCCTATCATATTAGGCCCAATGGTTTTCTAGAGGTTGCACATTTGATCAAGTCGGAGAAAAATAACAACTGTTCTCTAGTTGTGTGCCTAACGACACCTGATAGACTTAGGTAAGCAGCGCCTACGGGAGACGCTCAACTCAACGACCACGATGGATGCATGCGGTCATCTGTTCCCGGATGTGCTACTGCGGAAAAGCGAGTCGCTTCTGCGATGGCACGCGATGGACTCTACGTACGTCATAGCTCGCTGAAGAGAGTGTCCTAGACATTGGAGATTTGTATGTCAACTTGCCGGAACGCGGTGCGAGTCGTGCCCAACTCACTCTCTCCACACACGCTTCGTTTTCTCCCCTTGTCCCTGCCCCTGTTCTTCTCGGAGCCCCAACCATTCATATCTCGTCTTCGTCAGGTTCATCGAGTCTTGTCACGGCCGAAATGTGCTCTGTTATCTCGTCAGTGACGCCATACCGTGGACCGCGCTGGTCAACTGACTCTATGAATGGGATGAGCGATACAAGCAGACTTGCCTTGCGGACGTCATTCTTCCAATAATAAGCTCTTTTGGCTCGGCGGATAACTCTCGGAAGTTGGGCGTGTTCTGTCTGATCTTTTTTTCTTTTGCTGCCGGGGCGACTCAAAAAGTGCCACGGATTGCTAGCCGAATGTCCATCAGGCCCGGATCGCTCGCCGTATGCTTTCTACCGTCTTTCAGAGGTACAAGGATCCCGGTAGATTGGCCACCCCGTGTGTTTCGCGCCAGGCAGCCTGAATACCCCTATGTCTTTGGTCGGGGCTTTGCCGTCGGAACGTCTACCGGGTGGCCACGACGACAACCACACGGGTCTGGCTCATATCGCCCTGGATATCCCGCGTCCCAGAGCGGTTGTTTGGAAGATTAACGTACGATACACCTGTTGGTTATTGCACCTATCGGACATTCTATCCGAACTCGAGTCTGTTTTTAGCCCCTTTTTCACGAAACCGGAGTCTCGCACAGTCTGGCCGTGCTCTGTGACGTGCTGCAACCGAGGGTTATTTGCAACGCTCAGGATCTCCAACCGGCGAGCATAACCGAGCCCTGTGCCCCCCTCGCCACTGGGTCCCTGGATCAGCTCGGGGGCGCATCAGACGGGACGAACCGCGCCCCCGCCCGCTCCACCTGACTCGTCTCCGTGTCCGCGGAATCTCGGTATCGGCTCTCCACTCGAACACGGAACAAACCACGCAGGCCGAAGCTCGGTGCTATCTCAGTCGTTGGAGGAAGGGGAGGATCCAGACCATGGGCCATCGGTTTCTGGGTGGTCTGTGCGGTGGCACCGCAGCCGGCCCAGCGTGATCTCATCGGACGCCAACCTTGTTCCATCGTCCAGAACGTGGGGTGCGATCGGTCCATATTAGGCGAGCAATCGGGCACGAGCGCATTATTAAAGTTTACGCGGTGGAATTTTTTTCTTTCTGGGGGACGCGCCTACCGCAGTTGGATATGCGTGCGCGTTGGCGCGGGAATTTTGCTTACCCCAAATTTACGGTCATGCGAGCACACGACGGGGCTGGGCCTAGGCAGGACATTGAACGCGCGCGGGCGCTGAAAGGAGGCAGATAGTATATTGGACAGGCCGCGTACAGAATGTGAATAAATACCAGCCACTTGTGTGGGGTATAAATACAGGATGCGTGATGATACGTGCACAAGATGAAAGGAAAGAGTCTATGAGTCTGGTCTATCACATGTAACGTTGCTTGACTGCGTTCCAGGGAGCCTCTGCGTTTGGATAGGCACCGACGAGGCGATCCATATCGGCTTCTGGGATGCGATTGAGGTCGATGGAAGCCCAGTACTGGTTAAGGATGAACAGGATGTCGTGAGCGTCGGCCTCGGTGTTGCGGCTGATCATGGTGTCAATGCGACGCGGCTGCGCTCGAATGAATGACTCACGTTGCCCAGACGCGGAGTTTGGCGCGCATAAATTCAGTGACAGACAAGACTGTTCGGAATGAGTACGGGACCAAGCGAGATGCCGACCGACTCACATGGCAGGTTCTGGACGGCCATGACGGTTTGCGGGTTGAGGTTGCGCGGGCCCTCTTCGCCAGCGACGCAAATCTCGATCTGTGCTGAAATGAACCGGGGGATGATGCGGGTGGACAGTGATGTGCGTACCTCGACGGGCGGAATGGGCTCGTTGTACTTGACAAAGAGGCGGTTGGCCCACGCAGCCATGCTGGCGGTCATGTCCTCGGTTTCTGCAGCCTGGACGGCCTCGCGGACGTGGCGGAAGCCACTCATGACGATGCAGAGAATCTCCTGCGGCAATCAAAGCGCGTTCCGTGAGCCGCTGACATCACGGTGCGGGGGATCGGCGTGGGGGAAGCGCACCTCGGTGTCCCTTCCAGGCCCGCCGAGGGCGACGGTCTCGAAGTTGCCGGCAAAGGCGTGGGTGATATCGTGCTGGGTGAGGATGTCTGAGAGGACTGCGGCGGCGTTGAAGAGCTGGGTGGTCCTAGACTGCATGCCCATGGGTGGAGAGGCATCGGACTCGAGCACAGACGGGGCTGGTTAAGAAGGCGAATCGCAGCCCGATTCGGGTGGGACCAGTCGCTCGGCTGGAGAGGGGGTGATGTCCGGCGGCTGCTCGAGGTCGATGGGGCGCCACGGTGATTTCAGATCCAGGCGGTCAGCTGAGCGGGTGCGAGAGCCAGTGGTGACGATGCACTCGACACCGCACATGTGTCTGCCACGAGGCCTGCAGAGTCACCGCGAGCAGGGCCCGGGACTGCAGCTGCACGGCATGGCTCTGGGCATGGCTGGGAGCCGTCTCGGTTGCATGGGACGCTGCGGCCTGAAACGAGCCGCGTGCGGCCACACATGATCCACCGGCCCGCGACGATTTGAATCCCCGCCGGCAGCGTCGAGACACCCACGGCCGCTGGCGATGGACCCCGGAGGCGGTGCTGCCCCATCGACCGAGCTGCGACCACCGGATGCTGCGCCTCGCCCGTCGCCTGCCGTCGCCGCGCACGCGACTGCGTCTGGGGCCCCTCGCCTCAGTTGAGCCCCGCACGTCGGCCGATGCTCGCGCCAGTCACGCCTGGCGCCTCTCCGACGGTGACGACGAGGCTGCTCGCTCGGCTATCCTCGAGAACGCGCTCAAGGGCAGGCAGCCCACCGATCTGATGCTCAGGTGTCCGTCGTCCTGCCGTATCCAGTAGCGCGCTCTGATCGACTCTCCAGGCACGGTGCTCGATGCAGAAGGTCTCCGCCCCGGTCACCAGACTCCCCACTCTGCTCACGCCTCCCCCACACAGGTAGCGTCAAGAGCGTGTCCGGCCAGTTTACAAAGTCCGACCTCTGTGCCGAGCATCGTCTCAACGTCAGTCGGTCACCTGCTGCTCCTTCCCCTCTGATCCGTGTTTGTCGTCGCCCAGCCCCGTGACTTGCGCAAAATCGACTCGCGCATCCCGAACCTCGTCCCCACCATCCTCACACGCAAAGAGGCCATCCTGGTGAGGTCTAGATCCCCGGGCTGCACTCACCTCCACCCTCATCTTCCCACAGGTCAATATCCTTCACATCCGTGCCCTCATCAAGGCCGACGCCGTGATTCTCTTTGATTCGTATGGCTCCGTGGACTCCCGTCTCCATTCAGTCTTTCTCTACCATCTCGAAGTGAGCTCCTGTCGTACTTGGCCTCCTCCGATCCTAAATCACTTGCCATATCAAGCACAACCTCAAGCAAAAGACGACGTCACTCCCCTATGAATTTCGTGCCCTCGAATCCATCCTCGTCTCGGTCGTCTCTGCCCTCGAGGCAGAGATGGTCTTCACCCGCCACCTCGTCGGCGGGCTCCTGTCCGAGCTCGAAGACGACATTGACCGCGACAAGTTCAAGCGGCTGCTCCACTATTCGCGCCGTCTCCAAGGATTCATGAACCGGGCAAAACTTGTGCAGGCAGCTCTGGAAGAGGTCCTTCAACAAGGTACGACGGTCCCAGCCGGTCACTGTCATTGAGTGACATTAGTTTACAGACGAGGATCTAAACGCAATGTACCTGACCGATGCAAAGCTCGGTGTCGAACGAAATTTGCAGGACCACGAGGACCTCGAGGTCTTGCTTGAGTCTTTTGACAAGCAGGTAGAAGAAATCGTCAACGAAGCAGAGACAACCATTGCGAGTACAAATCGTGTTGAATGATCCAGCGCACTCAATGATTCTCTTCGCGGTACAGAGCAATGTTCAATCCACCCAGGAAATCGTCGAACTTATTCTCGATTCGAACCGCAACGCTCTCCTCGCCCTTGACCTCAAAGTCTCCATCGGCACATTCGGAATAGGCGTTGGTGCCCTTGTGGCAGGCCTATTCGGCATGAATGTATGTGTCACGCTACTATTCTCCAACCCCCATTCACACCCATCCTCTGTTCCACGCCACCACTTGTTTATTATCTAGTTACAAAGCCACTTTGAAGACCATGCGTACGCTTTTTACGCTATATCCGGCATTGCAGTGGGAGTTGCCGGGCTGGTAGCAATGACAGGAATGCGACGGTACGTCCCACACCCTCTCCCTGCCGACCCCGACCCTTGGGTGGGTTTATTACAAACATAGTATCACATCCGTCTACCGGAAATCACCCAAATTACTCCTCGTTTCTTCCCAAAGCCTCATCTACCTCACCATGCGTTGTCCTCTCCACCCCCGCGTGCCCCCATTTCCCGTCTTTTTCGTCTCCCATCACACGCCTCGCAATTTGCGCACCCGACCCTGGGCACCGCGCTCCCTTTCGCGTCCTCTACGTTCTCGTAAGCTTGCCATGCCCTCTACCGCGTCTTCTTCGGTCTGGGTTTCGTTCTGGAGACTCGTACTCCGCATCGCAAGGCTTGATCCACACCCCCGCATTCCCCCCCACCTCCCCACCTTCGCGATGCGATGGTCACTCTATTGCATTATCTGCCCACACCCCTAGAGTTATTCCCGAAATGCCGCGAGTGGGTGTAATAGATTATTGACGGCCGAACGTTATCGACTCTTAATCTAACAGGCTAGCTCAAATCAGGCGGGTCGGCCTAAGTAGTCCCACACTTCAAAATCAGTCCAGGCGGAAACGCGGATGGCTGCTGTCCTCATTGCGATCACATGCTGGAGCGAGCTCGGGAACTAGCACTGGGCGTTGGCCTTGGCCGCGGTAAAATCACACATCTCTGCATTGGTGCTTGGCGGGAGTTGATTGTGGGCGACATAGTGTCGTGGTATGGACTGGTGGGTCGCGTTTGGCGTGGTCTGGTGCAGTGCAACTTAATTTAATAGACGTTATCCCTGCTCGAGTTTGACTTGTCTGCATCCTGCAGTGTCGCGCTAGGTCAACGTTGTGCTAAAGGTTGATGAACAACCCGGTTCATGTGTTTCTTCATGGTGTCCCGATGCTAGTTAATCGGTTGCACGAAGCACCGCTGACCGGAAGACAGATTCCAACAACAAAAGGTGTGTTAGCTCAACGTGGCTTGGACCCATCGTACCTTTCAGGTGTCCCACTAGCGTACTGGAAGAGTACCTTGAGACCGGGGTAGTGGCGCTGCATGGTCGGCCATTCGTTTTACGCGGGACTCTTCGGTCTGAATACAACCTGATGGGGGAGGTTGAGGTGATGCTTAGCACTGGCTCACTTGGGATATATGACGCCCCGAGCGATAATCAAACGCGCGAAGAACGTGTGCATACGGACGCAAGTCTACGTCAAGCTATCCCTGCGGGGATGGGATGTAAGGAGCGAACGTCCAAGGAATTCGGTGCGACATCCGGGGCCAAATGTAGCGGGGTAACTAGGCCACAAACGCGGGGAACTAGTCTAGGGTTCTCGGTTCTCGGTTAGAAGCTAATGATAATCAGGATCCTATGCCGCTCTTTCATCCCAGCGATAGTCTGCTATCGATGAGCAGTTTGATGGACTGACCTCTGGCCAAAAACTGTTTGACACGAATACGAGTTCTGCATCCTTTGCTCCTCAGACCGTTGCTCGGGGGTAACTCGTGGGGGTCAAGTTCCACTAGGCCCCATGACCCCTTCTATATCCCTGAACTTCTTGCGCCCTCCACAAAAGTGCAAGCCGCTTGTATGACATAACCTTTCCTGAAATATACAAAACACGTTTGTACCCGTCTGGTTGAACCCCTTCCACACATTCACCGGCCTTCAGACACAATCAATCAAAGTCCGCTCAAATGCGTCATGGCCACGCATACACTCAACCGGTTCAACCCCTGTCAGATCTTCATCCACGATTTCGAACCCTACGTCATTGTTTAGTAGATAGGGGCGAGTAGGATCATAAAGCACCATTTGGTTAACCTGCGTCGCCCTACTTAGTTCACGGCGTACGATACTATAGCTTTATTTAACTGATAGTCCAACCCCTTCCTCCAGTTCCATAAGCCGGCTGAATGTATACCGGTAGCTTGCAACTCTCTGGAATTATCACCGAGCTTCATGACAACTCCTGGATACTGCCCTATGCCAACGCACTTATTGTTCGTGTCGAGCTAAAACTTACCCATTTGCGAGTGGATAAGTAAGCTGGCTTGCATGCATACCATAAACGGTCCCATATTCCTCTTCCCTAGCCAGGGCTCCCTGTCATTCATGAAAGTACTGAATATTTGGCCCAAGTTGGGATTGTGAAGTCCCGTGCTTTGACGCTCAAAGGCCGCTGCTCTGCATATGACTTTTACATAAAACACCTTACAAATGGGCACAGATTTGACATCCTCAAGTTATCTCCGAATGGCGATGGTTTTAGTACCTAGCCCAGATATAGCTAGCATGCCGGCATTGAAGCACTTCAAGCCCAAACGGAATGCACCTTCCAACTAACCCATCGTGACGAGGCAATATGTTCATGGACGTTTTAAACCGGCTTTTATTATTCTACCTGGTGGAACATGTTTCGGGTGCCGTAGTGCTACCCACTTACCGAATAGACAGCCCTGACTTACACACAAGACCCGCTAAGCGGTCTCTCCGTAGAAATCAAATATATGTATTAAATGGTATATAAAGCGTTAGAGAAAAGAGGGTGTGAGTGGGTGAAGCGATGGCGTCTAGACTGCAAATCGCTCCGAATCATAGGTGATTGGCACTCACTTGACTCGATTATTGACTCATTCTTCTAGCACGTTCGAGCACACACAAGCGTTTTCTACATTCTCTACATGTGATATTGCATGACTTTGTGCGCCTTAGGCATTGTACCAACATCCCTCCCGTCTTGCCCAGGCATGTCTAGTGGGCGGCTCCTCAAGTGCCGTATCTGACCGGGCTCTCCTCGGATGGCCATACCACTTGAATATATTCAAGTGCTCAACCAAAACCCGAAACTAGGGCTGTCCAAAATAGTAATTGATTTGTAATGGATACTAATCTGGAATACAATATGGGGGTCGGCAACCGCCCAGTACACGTAAGCAGAAAGTGTCCGGGCCAAATGTCCCGCGAATTGGCAATAGTGTGTGATTCAGCTCTGTCTCACGAGCTACAAGTTTTCACATCCTACGGCATGATTGCCTGGCTGAATACCAGGCCAAAAGTCGTTATTAATTGTCAGGTAGACGGTCTTGGTTGCCGATTTCGTGGGAATGGCCTAGTTCAAGAGTTAGATTTTTTATTTTGTGGAATACAAAAGTAGAAAATAAAATAGAACCAAGAACGTCCTCTATGAGTTTTATAACACCGATTCTGGCCGCAATATGAAGAGTTGAGATGGAAATGTACGAGAAAACGATGAAAAGCTTTCGAGGTCAGGCGCATAGTCAATGCTTATATAAGCTCACTGTGGTGAACATAAACTCAGATGTCCTGCATCTATTCTCTTTCTAGTATCCCGTCTCAGTCGGATCATAGTAGATATAAGGCTTTAAAGAACCTTTGAGATACACATATACACCGAAATCGTCAATATACTTACGCGGTCTTAAGACGGCACCTTGACGACATAGTCCTACTGCCTTAGCATAGCTGCTTCGTCATATTTCGTCTTCCCCAGTTTATCAGGTACGGATGCCTAATCATCAGATCAAAACTGGTCCTAGTTCTGTTGCAGTACGGTTTATGCCGTAGGTGACAATGCGGAGCCGAGCAGCTCTACCGCGTCTGAGGATGATGATGCCACCACACAAATAGTGGCCATATGCGCTGTACTCTCCCCACTGGGGAACTACACGGATACTTGGCTATAGTCCTGGTATAATCGGTTGCATTTACAAGTAAAACTATATGTGGTAGGCAAGGAAGCAGATTAGTTAGCATATAAGCGGCTTAGAGTGTTTTCGATAAATAGAAGGGTGTTGAAGCTTTTAATTGAGTATATACGCGGTTGGCATAGTAAATGCTCCTATATCATAGGTTGATGGCCGGAAGGGCTACAAATGGAGCGCTAGCTAGGTCTACTTTCTCGCCAAACGGCTGTCATTACACGCTCTTAGCACAAAGGACTTCTCAATTTCCTAAACCAAGCCTAAGAATAAAGTCTGCGCTTGCTTTGCGCCAAAATGTTTGATGATGTGGGTTGCACGCAGCATCATGACCGGTGACAAGGTCGCTTCGTGTTTGTCTTATCACGTGACCCAGACAAACATTTCCTATGGGTTGCCGACCCCCATACAATACTATTCATATCGCACTCATGTGACCTAGATTAATTACTAATTAACTACGGATTTGTGTTTGTATCTAATTAGTAGTTAATCAATTACTATTCAATACTCGGGCGCGTCAAGTGCGTTTTGAATAATCTCCACATCTATCCCAGCTTTCATCCAATGTTGACAGCATATACGTCTTCGAGCGGTCTCAAAAGACATTGACGATCGTATGTCGGTCATCGTTAGCTTGCACTGTGAGAAACGCCTTTTGACAGAGACGCTAGTGGCTGGAATACAAATAAAATTGCGTGCCATTTTTGCGACGCCGGTGGGGAAATGAATGTTGAACGTCTGCGACACACATCGGTAAGCGGTTCCTCCTCTTCAGCCTGTACATCCATATCTCCTCCGCTTGACTCGGAGTCTTCTTTGGGAACGTAATCGGGGTCATGAAAACTGGAGACATGTCTCCTTCTAGCGGTCTGTTCCGTGCCACTGGGATCTGTTTCCCCCTGGCGATTCCCTCTGCGACCTCCCGAATGAACTCCCATCGGCTTTGACATTTTGCGAATACTATTTGAGGCAATATTATAAGTTGCACACTCTGCAAATGTCTGGTAAAAGGGACTTACCGTTCGTGAACTAGATCAACAAGCCGCTCCACCATAGAAGCTGTGCGCTTGAGCTCATCTGAATTCATCTTTGGATGCTTATCGTTCGCTTCTAGATACGAGATTACTAGGTGTATGCTGTTGTCGTCACGCAAGACATTGTCAAGCCGCGTCAATCTGCCGTCAGAATCAGGCTGAAAGCATTCTCGGTATGCTTGTTCAAAGATGGGGAATGCCCATGTATTTCCTAGAACGTTTCAATTGTGAAAGTGCTGATGGATTTTGTTACCGACTGAAGCAGTAGGAATTGTCTCTGGAAGCCGTGAAACAGCACTCCAGAAGACTTCGAGAAAAGGGGCAATGGATGTTTTTGGCGGCATGCTGGCTGGCGGCAGACGTAAAATGTGTTGATTTGATTCTCAAGTTTGACCCCCAACAAGTACGCTGGCAAGCTGATTTTTCTAACCGACGTCGTCACTCTGATGTATGCACTATCCGGTGAGATTCCGACAGATCAAGAGTATCTCATTATATTGAAATACTATTTGATTACTATCCAATAGTAGTAGTAGTCTAATCTTATCGTATCAATACCGCGTCATCATGAAATAATACTAGAGTCTGGCATGTATAATACGGCTATCTGTGCGCGCTTAATCTACAGCTATTACGTCATCCGGCAGATCACACGCAGCTTTGGCTGCAGATATTTGCGGCTATCTGTCTAGTGATCGATAATATGTAGTTAAAAGAGTGCTCAAATTACTTTTTACAGCACTTTGTTCAATTAGAAGGCTTGGGGTGGGTCTTGGAAGGCGTTGGATGGCGAGCCAGGTGTACGGTCTCGATGTCCTGTACCAATGTTAACTATGCGTAACTGGCAAAAAGGGCATACCCGTACCTGAAAACATGATTTAACATGTCGTTCTTGTTCCCCATATACGTTGTGTGGCTCTTGAGATTGTAGTGCTATCGGGTGTTGCTGTTCCTGGCTGAAGCATCTTGACTTGTTGGCGGAACAATTCACCAATAAAGCGCGCAAAAGGAATGTAATTGTTAGCGCAGCTCATAACTAAGAAACCCAAGTGAAGCCAGTAAGGATAAGTACTCGATATGCTAGGTATTTGCTGGGTTGAGTTCGCAGGAGCGGGAGCATGCTTCAGACAGGTCGCGATCGAAGAATGTAGGTTTCCTGTGCCGCGTTTAGTATCTTCGCGACAACGGTAGACTGGCGGGTGAAATGGGTTCGCTTTACAAGTGAACTTGAAATCCATGTAGTCAGGAGTTTTCGAGCCGACTGAGCCATTGAGGTGAACCACTGAACGAGTGCCTCGCTCCAAAGCTACGCTGTAGTGCGCATATACTGGCGACACCCACGTTGGGAGAGTTGCATCTTATATAAATCGGTTAATAAAGCGACTGCAATAGGAGCTAGGTACCTACCTATAATCTCTTTATCGGAGCGCCCCCAGACTTCTAAGTCCGACATGTCGACGATATTCGGACGATTAGGGTTCGCACAGCGTCGTCTTTATCTAGATAAGGGCGCTGGCTCTGGTGATGAGCTCATGTCAGAGTGGGAGAAGCGACAAGTAGGTTAAGCTGCTCGTGCAAGATAATATCAAAGTGAAGAAGGATCTGGATACCTTCGGAGGGCCAATATCTGGCCAATCTATATCATTTTTGAGCACGCTGCGGCCTGCATCGTGTTCCGAGCACTAGGCCACCCACCGCGCCAGCCATTCAAACTCCGCCCGTGCAAAGCCACATTTAGCAACGAACTAGTCCGAGTAAATCACAGGATTTCAGCTGCAAGCGGTGCATACATCTACTAATGCTTGTGGTTCAAGGTGATCTAACGTTGACTGAATTTGGAGCAACTAGATCACTGTTTCGCATGAGATGCGGAGCTTAATGAATCTTAACAATGCTGATCCAACGGCCAGCCTTCCGAGGTCCACGAAAATCTCAATTGCTTGTGTGTACATCACTCAGTCTACCAAAACCGTCGATTAGAGTCAAGGGGTACCAGAGAAAAAAATCCTTACCCGAGGTCGATTTTTGAAAAACCATCGCCGGCCGTGACCCACCCACCCCCCTGCTGTATTATGTCATATATTCTATTCCAAATCAGGTATCTTCTGCACGTGATACTGGCAATCGAGTGTAAATACGACACAAAATGTAACAGATATTCTACTTATGTCGAAACGCTAAAGCAGATTGGATTGTGAACCTTCCATTCAGTTGGCTCTCTGACGCTTACCGCCCGACGGGCGGTTATTACCATGCTTGCCGCAATCCCAGTCCTTCGGCACATAAGAGAAGTTGTAGCAATCCAGGTGAAACTATAAAAGAGAATCAAATCTAATGTACGGTCTGGATTGAATTTGTAACCTACCCATTTAGTCTCAAACTGCTTGTTGCCACACATGATTGCTCGCGGTTCAGTACCAGGAACTTTGCTCATTCGTATTTCCTCTTCGGTTACTTTAGTATTGCAGGGGTAACATGCTGTGATTTCGTCCGGGATTGGGCGACGTCGTATTGTACGTCCGGACCGGTTAGATATTGCTGTTGCGGTGAAAAGAGTGGCTGAGTTAGGTGAGGTATCTTTGTGAAGGTTATGTGGTGTAAGCAACATGATTATCACGCAAGTCAGAGTGCATGCCGTCTATGTCATCTATCTCCGTGTATGTATCACCTTCCCTATCGGCAGTGTCACTTAAACCATCGTCTTCGGGTTCAGCTTTTGTATGCGTGTCCTCGGCTAACTGATCATCGTTCTTCGAAAGAACAATCGATCTTACAGACTTGGTGAGCAAATAACGGCAATGTTATGCTGATTCCTACTGACTGTAGTACCATTCGTGAGCTATGAGCTTCGGATATCGCCAACTCTAGCACAAGAGCTCCATCTTTTGCAAACCGAGTAGGCATCCGTCGTCGGTCCCAAACGTTCTTCATTGCGGTAAGCTCAGATGCTGAGAGCTCAGCGAGGCTCGAGTAAGCGCTTCGATCTGCTTGTGGATGACAAGATTTAAAATGCTTAATATCAGCGGCATATTTAGACACCTGGCTGTCCGCTGTAAGTACTCTACAACTAGATTTGATGCGATGGCTTACTTTGTTCGACATGACGGCTCCGAGAAAAGATAGGGAATTTTGGGATCGCGCAATCAAGCCGATCACCCATTCATAGAGGACCGGTATGCAAAGACTTTTTGCCCCGATGCAAACGGTTGAGGTACTGATCCGCTCATTAGCGGCACTGTTGCATTCTCTCCAACTATTACCTTTGTTCAATACCGAATTTACAATTGATCCGACATGTAGTATTTCCATATATGGGATATTTATATAGGTACAAAAATTTTCTAAAAACACAGAAACCGGGCACCGGAGGACCCACCCACCTATACCTCCAGTGGGCGCTTATTTTAGCGCCCCCCCTTGATTAGAGTCACCTCGTTAACACCTCGGTCGAGTCGCAGCTAAGCCCCGAACTGCTGACTAATGTACACAGCTTATATGTCATCTGTTTGCGACTTGTTCGCGGCAAACTTACTGTAGTTTAGCCGCGGGTAGCTGTCCACGTGCCAGACTCTAAATAATACTATTGGATAGAATTTTATCATTATCTAGCCGATCTAATCAATTACTATTTTTATTATGGACAGCCCTACCCGAAACTCTAGTTTGGTTAGATTGGACATCACGTGGCTTCCGGGTCTGCAGGTTGCGCTTGATAGCACGAGAGTAGCGCTCACTAGACCCTGCGTAGACTCGATTAACATAACTAGAGTTTCGAGTTTTGGTTGAGTACTTCAAGTGCTTTACTAAATCAGCCGGCGATTATGAGGACCCAAAGTGCTCGTGAGTGATCTTCATTATGACATAAAAGATCAGGACCAAAGAAGGCTCGGTACCTTGGTCGCCCCTAAAAAGGTCTGCGACAAACTCACCGATGATGAGACTGCCCGCTCGTGCCTCTCAAATGGACCCCCGTGTGAAGGCTGTGAAGAAATTGAACTAACACGAAACTGGGTTCTAATCATTTATAACCGTACTAAATAGCTAGGTGCATGCGACTCTTCGCGTAGTTTGAAGATTCCTGTAGCTGCAACCTTGCGCCTTCCGGGCCGCTGCTGGACACGATCCTGGCGCGCTGTATTTTGCACATCATACCCCCTAGCATCTTCGATGTAGCACCCTTTTTCTTCGGGTACGATCCCAATTTTTGGTGCAATAACTACTACTATATGCTGTATCAGCTATGTATATTAGAGGTGCTCGAAGGGCTGCGTATATGCAGTACATAATAAACACACGGGATGGTTCGAGACTCTCGTCCGCAAGCGTACAAAGGGAAATAGGGAAGGTCGCGTGGAACTCTTCCACACTGCAGGATACTACGAGTACATAGCTATAGTAAGTGTAGTTATGGGGTGCTACTGAATTTTCACTATAACATCTTGGCCTATTTATCGTTGGACTGTGACTTCTCCGTTTTCTCGTCTGTCCGAAGGCACTTTGCTCTTGATGGGTCTTGGTTGAGGAATAAATTCATGGGTGTATGCATGAGTCACAGCATAGCTTTTTACCTGGGCCTTCATTTTAAGCTTAAATGCTTAGGCATGATATCCGACCTCGTAGTCTTCGTCTTAGCTTCTAATCTTGGGGTTGGAACGTGTTGGTCTGCGGAGGCGCTTTGCCAGCAGAGGATACAAAACGCTGTGCACGAGTGTTCATGGCAATCTATCGATGCGAAGACGAAGAGCACTCTAAGTTATTTATAGTATATACTGGTGATTTAGTGGGGCGCTGAGCCCCGGTAAGTAAGCTACTAGTAACTTCAAAAAAACCTCCCTGCTTTTTTTTTCTTTTACCCGAGCACTGCTATTCGGCCTGAGAATCTTGCCAAACCCTTGTGCAACCCAAATTCGATGTTTTTCTAACGCACCCACCAACAGTATGTTTACCCGCCTAAGGCATCTAGATGTATTCAGTTTCCTCACGGAACTTATCCCTCGCTCCCCCAGCTATACTCAAGACAAAAAAAAAAAGGCCGCAAGCGGTAATACGAATGATTATAAGGACAAATTACTTGATACATCTACTATCGACTACTTGAAAAGTTTATTAAACATATCCAAGTCGTGTTCCTTCTTCATCAAGCCACCCCTTTCAGCTCCATCCGGCCAATCAATCGTTTGATCATCGTTCATTGTAGCGGGGTAGTGGTCGAGACCATCTTGACCGCACCAATCAAAGTCAACCAACATCCCACGGGTCGAGTCTTCTTGCCCTATAATGAGAACGTTGGGCGATCGAAGGTCCCCGAACACCCAATTCTTGCTGTGCAGAGTCTCGAGCGCAGTTTGAACGTCCTTTTGCGCTTTCTCCAGGCCTACAGATGTTGTATGGGTTGTGTACCACTTATGAAGAGATACGGATGGCACACGCTCCATTATGATACAATGGAGCCCTTGAGAGTGTTTCGGAGATCCGTAGAATAGAACCGCGGGGGCAAGTCTCTTCTCTGCGAGGAGCCGATGCGCTGCAATATTGTACCGCTCGGAAAACTTGACTATGATGTCTTTTTTCGACTTGGTTAATGCGGTAAATACTGGTCTGCTCGTAGACTTGTCAATATAACCCGTGTAAGTGAATTCAGTGACGGTGCCATCGGGAGCATCATATTGCCGCACGTGCGGAAAGAATCGCATTGGGTCTAGAGGTGTAGGCGGAGCGTTGGAAAGGGCTGCGTAGTAGCTAGATAGCTCGATGATGCAGTCCTTGGCGGCACGAAACACCCGAGTCAGTCGCCTCAAGTGCTTCTCCTGCTGAGGGTGATGCCCGAGCCAGATATAATCCGTGAGCTGCTGCACGGTAACATACTCAAGGTAAACGGCTCCAAATATACACATCCAAGGGCCAGCGATAATAATGAATAAAGACGGACAACAACAGCTCTCGCGGATCGATGACACCTGGCCCGAAACCTGAATGCGATGGGAGCGACCAATTTGTTATTTTTAAACTTACATCTGGCCTGCTCCAACAGATTCCATAATCCTCTGCTGCCTGAATTGACGGGTCGCAAGAGCCTGTTCCTACCTCGTTTTTGACCTCGATGATAGTGAAGTAGAGACTCGTCCCTAAATTTGGACTGATCATTTGGATGAGCCCGTCAGGCTTACAGTTCTCGACTGGATTGTCCCTCAAAATGGCGGAGTCCAATGAAACAATAAACCGCGAGATGAGCTGTTTCCAACGGTCGCCTTCATTATGGTACACTTGCTGAGCTGTGAATGCAAGCTTTTGGACATTTTTGTATTCGAGTGCAGTGAGTTGATCCGTGGCTTCGAGGGCTTGCAGGAAATGGTCAAAGACGGGGTGAAATAGTTGGACTGGAAGTCCTGTGAACGTATAAGAACGCCCATTGAAAATAGGGGCAGCCTTCTCGTTCTGTTGATCCATATAGGTGGATGGACGTGCGGTCTCTGATGGTGGTTTGCAATTCCTAAACCAGTCAGCGGTTTTATTGTGTCCTGAAGCTCAAAATATTGGTTAATTAATAAGACAGTGAGCTAAGGCTGAACGCACGAAGCTGTAGGTCACGAAAAGCGCTTGACAATTCCGCCAGATCATCATGCGGGCGTTGCAGATTATTTGGCAGCACGGCTGAATAGGCTGATCATATGAGTTGAGATAAGTAAAGATGACGATGAATCACTAATTCCTGATGGTTATACAACCGCGATTTGAATACATACCTGTGGCGTTTAGTATTAGTTGAATATGGTCCTCCTTGATCTGGCTTGCGTCGGACCAGTACTTGCTTAGCCGATCACGTTCCGGTATGGACCTGTCACGATCGTCTAGTTGATCCATGGACCTAGGCAAATCATTGACTGGGCGGTCAGTCCGGTACATATACGGAGGTTGCCACGCCAGTTTGAGGCCACGATCCTGGTGATCCTTTTCGATTGCCACCCTCACGCGCTTGAAAGTATCATCGATTGAAACTTCCACAGACAACCCGTCATCTGAAGTGTTGCCGAGACAATGATAGTTAAGCTGTATTATTTGAGCCATGGTGGGCAAAAGGAGAAGCGAGTTGGTCACGTGTTCCGCGTTTGTGGTTATGCACCACCAGCCCCATGTCATAGGCTTATTTAATTTCCGCAACTCCGGAAACCAGCGCACATCCCAGCCAGAATCCAGCATAAGGGCGTAATTCTGTTTTCTCGCTAAAGTAGTTGGTCGTCTCGGCATCACATCGCCGACCGCTCGTTTTTGTCCCGCCCATCCATCCTTCGCATATTACTGTGACTCGATTAGCCTTCGGACTTCCTCTTGAGGACCCACCTCGACCCAGCGAGTCTCATCACAAAAACGCGCCCACACCAACTAAGTGCTCAGGAGGCCGTTGAGCTCGTTGAGCTCACTTAAATTAACGGTTCCTCCTGGAGCTCTCACAAGCGCATTGAGCGTTGCAAATGTTAGCTAGAATGTAAACTCACCGTTATTTTTTAGAATAAATTCGCCCAATCGATTCCACAGGCCAAACCACCCCCACGTGCCTCAGGCCAGGCGGGGCATGGTACATCCAATGGGGATGCCTGACTGGTTCATGCCGCCAGACAGCGGTCCGATAGGTGGTCCGGCCGATCCAAGTTCAGACTGCAACCATTTTCACAAGTGAAGTTTGAGCCTCCGTACATCTCTCATTGCAAACTCGCTTTGGACTGCCACAAAGGTAGTTTGGCCCGTAGAATCAATTGGGCGCATTTATTCTAAAAAATAACACTCGGTCTTCACCGGCGCCTAGCGCCACGGGGATATGTAAGTAGGATAAGTATCTATTTTATGGACGGGTGGTATGTGTACAGGACGTATAGAGGATCACGGTGGTGTGGGGGGTTTGTGGGCCGCCGAGAGGCGGCACGCAAACGAGTGGCCAGGCCTCCAACCCCGCAAGCGGGGCTCGCAGGGTGGGCGGCAAATCCTCGAAACGACTACTTGGGGGGCGGGTGGGACTAAAAGTCTCTCGCCCTAGCCTCCTGATGGCCGCCGCGTGCAGCGCGCGGCGGACGTGCTGTGGTGGAAAGGGAAAGAGGGTAATCCGACCACGTGACGGGTAGTATGTGGCGGGCGCCTCTGGCTGCACCCAAGTATCCCTCCTGCGCCTCTGCAAGCTGCGGCGCATCAGTTCACCGTGAGTTTACATTCTAGCTAACATTTGCAACGTAGGCGCCCAATCGTCCAACAATTTGCAATGCTCAATGCGCTCGTGAGAGCTCCAGGAGGCACCGTTAATTTAAGTGAGCTCAACGAGCTCAACGGCCTCCTGAGCACTTAGTTGGTGTGGGTGCGTTTTCGTGATACTCCCGCTGCCTGAGGTGGCTAGTCACGCTGGCGCGCTCGCTCACCGGCCAATTCCATCCGGAGGGCCGTCAGCCAATATAGTCCAATAATTGTATATATGAGTTTATCACCTTGCTTCTGCAAGGTCACTCCCCCCCCCCCCTCTGAATTCGACACAAGAGTGGTTCAGAACCTAAGCGCCGGACGTAGGGGCTGGTGGGTGGGTGGGTGGGTTGAGATAAGATCGCACTTTCTACCTATGTCTAGGGATTGAAACGGATGAACCGGATAGCCGCGCGGGTGAATCCGCAGATGCTAAGCGCATCCGGGCTTCACCCGGATAACACAGCCACCCATATCTGCGTATCCACTAAATCTGGTAGTTCCTGAATGCATGTATTACAAAATGAAATTTACATGTGTTTCTCCAATTTCTGAGCAACATCGTCGAGGCTGGGCAGTAGTGGTGTCCCGTACCAGGATCCTACCGCCATCTGAGCCTGAAACGACCGAGTTGACATCTGATGCTGCAGATGATTGACCATCAATCGTCCACACGAGAACGCTCGTTCAGCGTCGACCGAGGACGCTACCCAATATAAGCTCATTAGAAGGGGAAAGAAGGAGCGTAATAGCACCATGCTCACCTAGCGCTGTAAGAAAATCCAACGCAAATCGAGCGACTCGGGGGCGTTGAGCCAGCCGAGAGTTCCAATACCCAAGTGCGCCTCCAGACTGAGCAATAACAGCTGAGTTCTCGACGTTCATACTCAAGTACTCGGTCATGGAGTCGCGTTCAAGCTGAGGTGGTGGTGCAGCTGAGGACGTGTGCCATTGTGTCCAAATATTACCGTTGTCCTGTATTGGATTCAAAGTATTTCAACTAACCGCAGGCTGGTAGTAAAACGAAACAGAAATTACCGAAGGCTGGTGAGTAACAGCGCTTTCAGGCTGCGGCAGGTTGCGTGCTACGAAGCATTTCACCACCCGGCGATGAATTTCGTTGATGTCGAACTCTGAGCGCTCGGCGAACCATTTCAGTTTGCGATCAGGGCACATAACTATCGTGAATTAGATATCGATCAAGAAAATGGCATTTTTCTTACGTACCGACAGCAATCAAGTAGATATCAGACTGTTCTAGGATCGCTCCCATGTATTTATCCCCATACGAACAAAGCGGCCTGAGCTGCAACCCGAGTGATGGGATGAAGTCCCCGACGTAGAATATCGTCCCGTACATCATAAAGTCGGGAGCGAAGGGTAAGCATGATGGGAATGACCTCATGTATGATAGGAACCTCCTTCTGAGAGAAGAGATTTGTCGGTTCCTCAAATATCTAAAGTTTTAAAGCGTAAAATATACGCATATATGCATCAAATCGAACCACGTAATGCTAATACTTGGCAAAGCTCATGAGCCAGGTCCCATTGCTCAGAACTGAGCGCATGATGCCGAACCTTGAGCTCTGCATTATTGGTCAAGAGCTGAACTTGATTTTTGAAATGTAGGTGACTTTTCAAAGCCGTATAATCAGTGTTCCAACGGGTGGCTATCCGACAAGCCAGAACCTTGGCATCGCCTTTAAGGCTTGGGTCGCTATTTACAAGCCGCCCAAATTCAACTAGGAGTGCCGAAGAGTCGTGAACACGTCGTGCAAGACCAGCCACCCGCGCATACGAGCATTCGGCCAGGTATAATCCAGTCTGGTTAATAAACTTACATTTGGCATTATGCGGCGGGCACACCTAAGCTCATCGCTGTTTAAGCGTAAACCTGCAGATGCGATCACTTCTAGTGCCTGCGCACCAACCCCCTTGATCACTCCATCGTCATGTTCAAGCTTATCAGGATCGACTTCTTCTATGGAGTCGTCGGGTTCTTGATTCGGGTCATTAGTATTAGGTGTCGTCTGGCGTTGGCCGGGACTTGGTTCTCCCCCTTTAGAGCGACGAGGGGGAGCTGAAAAGAGCGACATGAATGCCTAGTAGTCGACAAAATTAGTCTATATAGCACTGAGCCAGGTTTTGCGGGCTTCTTACCTTGGCCATGAGGTTGAGAATGTGAGCAAAGCAGCGAGTACGAGCGCTTGGCCTGTCAAATGTAGGCACAAACTCATGAAGCCTTACAGAAAGTGTGTCGTTATTGCCAGCGTTATCAGCACAAATCGAGAGAATCTAATTAGCTAAACAAGCCGCTGTCTCATGCGTAGGGTAACCTGAATGTACCTTGTCTTCAATTCCGAAGCGTGTGAGACAGTCCTTCACACGCTCGGCCAGGTAGTCACCAGTATGCGCTTTGGTTAGTCTAAAACAATGTGAATGTATGTTATAAAGCTGGAAAGTGAATACAAACCGGATAAACTCCAAAATACTACGCCAAATCTTCCCCTCTGCATACCAAAAGATCACAACGCCAAGATACGATTCATGCGTTGGACTAGTCCATCCGTCAAGCGCCAGGTGAAGCGCACCTGGGACCAGCTTAACAATCAACTTGTGAGCTAGCAATGTAGCTTGCGTATGAAAACTTTTGCGCACCTGTAGGTAACGAGCAGCGTCTTCTGCTGAATCTTCATATATGCGTTGCACATCCGTTGATACTGTCTTACCAGTGGGAATCAATGTCCCAGGGCGTAATAGTTCAACTTCTTGCCTATGCAGCTCGTCTACAACTGACTCAAAAGGGCGACGATCTCGGGCGCAACAAAGGGCAAGGATCGCGCGATGCCGAGCTGCAGAATAAGAGAGTGGAGGATACGCTGAAGTGCGGGAGGGAACTACATCAGCAAACATGGTCTCTATCTTTGCATGTTTCAAAGCACTTCAAAGCACCTAAAGCACCTAAAGCGGTAAAAGATATGTCCAAATTTCAAAGCGCTTCAAAGCGCTTCAAAGCATGACTATTTGACTAAGAAGTACTTCAAAGCTTCCCCAAGTGTCTTGAAAGGAATTTGCATCACATCAGGTTCATTCTAAAGTGTTATTGAGAGGGTAAACATTCATTTGAACTTCTTCATAAAATGAAAGCATCTTCAAAATGTGGCAGATTTTGACTTTTTTTACACAACCTGTAATAGCTGTGGGTGTTTTCACAAATAGGATATTTATCACATCCAGTGACAACATCCCAATCATCAAAATATTATGATCAATTTAGCATCTATTTACAACTGACACACCAATAGCTAAAAGACTGTCAAGAAAACCTCAACATCAAGTTCAGGTAGCAGAATTACATGATTAAGAAATAAGGAGTGTCAACGAGCACGTATGCATTTTCAAAAAAAAACCGTCACCGGCGTCTTCAGAGATAGAAATCAGGATGAGAGTGCACGCAAGTTTGCATTTCACATGAAACGAATGGCAGGGATCGAGTGGTCAGCATGTGCTGTCGTAGCACTTACTTAGAATAACTCACCACGCATATGATGTCGATTACTCAATATGTAAATAGCGAAGGATCAAGTGGACTACAAATGAAGCTGGTTAGCAGAACAAAAAGACCGCAGAAATCGACTCACCACGAGCGACTTGCAGAGGCGAGAGTACATCCTACCGGCGTTCGGTCAGATGAGCAGAGCTCCCGACAGATAAGATACCTACGGTGCACGAACTCCGCGTCGTATGTCAATTGACGCGCCTCTCGCACGTCAAGGAGGATGGCTGAAAAACTATTGTTAGCGAAGACGGACACGAATCGACGCGCCTCGAAGGAACGAGCTCGCCAGCATCCGGCGTGGCCTGGGGTCGACGGCTGCACCGATAAAGACTGGAGGCGTCAGCTAGCGCACTCGCGTGAGCGAAAACGGCGCGACGAGTGGTCGGCCCGTTACACACCTTGTGGGCCACGCCCATACATGGCAGCAGGGTATTGCAGCGGCCATTCGTGGCACGATCCGGGGACTTTGCGCTGGCACAAGTTGTATCAGCCGGGGGACAGGAGTCTGTCTCGGTTAGTATGAGATGACGGAGTGCTACGGTTGTCGTTGGCCAACGGAGCGCCGTAGTTGCTGTCGTGCGGCGGTTGTGGCCGACCCACAACATGTCGTGGTCGGCGGATCGGCAATGTTCGTGTCACCATCGACGGGGCGGAGGCTCGACGGTCGGTGGTGGCGGACAGTGAGTCGGATCGACTCCGGCACGCGCAGCTAGGTGGCACCTGAACCCTGAATGTTGGCGCACGGGCCACCGCGTTTGTTCAGGGGTACGGCTCAGATCGACTTACCCGTTTTTCGCCCCACCACCCGCCGAACATGCTAGAAGTATAAGCCGAAGATCGCGCCGCTGAGTCCCTCCATCGTCAGCGCGCGGCAAGCATGGCGCGCTCTTGTTCTGTGAGTACGGTCGTCTATTCTGTGTCGCTGCGTTAACGCCCCGTCGACTACTAGTACGGTCTAGCGTTGAGACGGCCCACTTACGTGCCGTCCTGCTTACACCGAACGTCCGCGCCAGCCTCCAGGCGTATTCGATTGATGGCTTTACGGCCTCAGTGCATTTTCGTCCCACCACCCGCCGTCTGTGCCGTCTGTGCCAGCCGTGAACGCCGCGGGTCGCGCTGCTGTGTGCCGCCATTATCGGCGTGCGGCTTGCATGGCATTCTCTCGATCTGTGAGTACTGGTCGTCTCTTCGGTACACCGTGCTTACGTACCGTCGACAGCTCGCACGGTCTGCCGCTGGGACGGCCCGCTTGCGCGCTGCCCCACTTTCACGCGACGTCCGTGCGCCGGCCTACCGGACCATTTGATCGACGCGGCTGTATGGCCCTGGTACATGTGTCGGCATGCGCGCCAATCGGGTCAGTAACCTGCCGTTACTATCTTGTTACTGTGCCGACTACCCGATTCTTCTCTCCTGACCACCGTCGATCATTGCGCTTCAGGACGCGCGTCGACACCTTCGATGCTCGATCGCCGTTTGTCTACGTCTCAGCCGACGGAATGTTACTTTGAACCGTAATATTGCGTTTCGGTAAGTGCATTGTATACGTTACACGCCTGTACAACAGAAGCCTGAATAATCTATTGCAGCACTGTAGACTAACCGGCTTTGGTGTACATATTATGGCCCCAGTGGACTCCAGCCCAATGCGGGATACGGCACTCCAAATGGCGTTCTTGTGTCAATAATAGATTTAGATGTGCCATGAATTATAATATCTCGGAGTCCTACTCCATCTCCCAGGCATAGCCCAACTCAGATGTGATGTGCATATAAGGTGCTATACAGGTAACACGACAGAGTACGCTATATGACCTCCTTATATGCACAAAAGCAATCAACTTAAGCTCAATTCATGACCATATATGTTTACTTGGGGCCCCATATGTGTAATCCCTGAAACATATGTGCCATAGTTGTTGATGTATGTATGACCTATGGTGCAATTACAAACACATATTCAAAATAGGGAATCAGAATAGAGTGAATTTCTCACAGCTCCCAAATGTTACATTGATATTTTGAAAGCACTTCAAATCACATGCAAGTCATAGTGAAAGCGCTTTAAAGCATGTACAAGCCAGGCTGAAAGCACTTAAAAGCACCATGGGCACACTTCAAAGTGCTTTGAAGTGCTTTGAAGATACGTGATATCTGTGAAGTACTAGTGAGACATGTCCATTCCCGAAAGCACTTTGGGGCACTTTGGAGGAAAAACCCCCCTTTGCTGATGTAGAACCCCCCGTTCGCGATAGCATATAGCAGCTGAAGTGATGAGGTTGCCAGTGCCCTCTCCGTTACTGAGGCGATTGCGATACTGCGAGTTATGACCAGAATGGTTGTACTTGCAGTCGAAGCGAATCACAAACTTTGAAAAGCGACCATAACCGTCAAAATGGCGCTCGATGGAAGGGTTGTAGTGGCCGTATGCTGAAGATCTCCACGACAAACAAGTGTCAGCTGCACTCGGGCGCAAAGAATAAGTAAAAAGCCCGTTGTTGAATCGATACATAGAAATAATTACCCAGCACTTTCTCATCATCATATTCCTGTGCTTCAGCGTCGGTCATGGCGTTTATACCTTTGCGACGCTTTGCACGTTCGCGTGGAGGTTCGGATGGCGCAGGCCTCCGTACAGCTGACGAAGAAGAGGCAGGATTAGGAGGTGTCGAAGGCATTAGGGCTGGGGATTGGTTGCGCTCCTCCCTGCTTTACATGCATGTATTTATACTCAAGACTCATGCGTTACTTGAAGGGCTTGTAACTTTCGGGCACATAGACTCGACGTCAGCCAAGGAGTGAGTCAAGCGTGAGTCAAGCGCATTTTTCTCTATTTTTGGAGAAGCTATATCTCTCTACAACGCATTTCCTGCAAGTTGCCCAAACAATATGCGACGTTTCGTTGCGAATCCCGAGGGTTCGGCCTTCTTGACCGAACTCGTCTGCGCGTCCGAGTCATCTGCGCCACTTATTTCAATTACATCTGCATATCCGCCCATCATACCCGGATGTCATCTGCGGTTGCCCATCCGGGTATCATGCGGATAAGGCTTATCCGTTTCAATCCCTACCTATGTCACACTGCATTTTGGCTCGACGCTAAAAAGTTGATTTTCTTAAGTTCTAACTCTCTGGGAATGATCACCTACACATTGAGACCCTGTATCGCAACTAAGGGGTTGCTTTGGATTGTCCGTTCTCCCGTTGTCGACGACCAGAAAATTATTGGGTGAGCGATTAGATAATCGCTCTCTGGTCACGTTTCCCACGAACAACCCCATGACCCGGTCGTAAATGGCCATTGTATATGAATAAAATATGTGTTCAGACCCCGAAGGTCATGAGTCGGTCACACTGAAATCATGGGCTCTCTATAAAGGGGGTCGTCTATGTTGTCCCTGTGACCAAACCGTTCCTATCAGGTAGCACATGCGCATACACGTTGTGAAACATATATCAAGTGAAAGGCTGGCATGATCCAGTCCGGCTTCTGAAGGCGCGAAGGTAAGCTATTCATTCGAGTTAGATGACGACCGTCCAGCCTACTCATTTAGGGCTCGCGGTATCATGGGGATTTTATGGGAGGTCAAGACTTACACGGCGACCTTGAAGATCAACAAAAAGTCTAAGTCCGTTAAGATTTCAGCTTGTCCCTAGTAGAATGGCTCCACTTGATTAAGCCCGCTGAAGAGGTGATGGCCACAAACCATTGTACCAATCGTCCCTCCTCTGCCTGCTCCTGGACTGCAAGGCTGTACACAGACG
Source organism: Ceratobasidium sp. AG-Ba (assembly GCA_016906575.1). Taxonomy (NCBI): domain Eukaryota; kingdom Fungi; phylum Basidiomycota; class Agaricomycetes; order Cantharellales; family Ceratobasidiaceae; genus Ceratobasidium; species Ceratobasidium sp. AG-Ba. Next base: position 946,508 of record CP059635.1, on the reverse strand, counting down.
AGGAGCTTTCGACCATGCCACGGATACGGACTTATTCCAAATACCAGAATAGGAGATTGGCTTCGAACTCGGCATCAAGCGTATCATTCCCAGCAGAAATGCGATCAGCCTTCCTGCCGTACCACCTACAGGATCCAAACGGTCGTACAAAACAACCATGCTGGCCAGCCGATCCTACAGCATCGCATTGAGCCAGGGCAATATGCTCGAGAATGATGGTGTTACATTGACCTCACGCAAGTAAGCTCGAATTGAATAAATCGTCCGCTTAATCAGTGAATCCTGTATTTGTACTAATGAAACGAACAAATCGAAGCCCGGATTACAAAGGATGCTCACTGGAATACGATTTAGCTTTACAAAAAGAGTCATTCTACGCTATATATGCTCTTGCGCACTCTCCGACTCGAAATACGCAAGTAATTCATTGTGACAGTCACATTTGGTTCGCTTAGCGATTTTGGATGTGCCGCGGTCTCAGTGACGCACATGTGAGCTGTCAGCTGACAAGACTTGCCGGCGGTATTTATTTGAATATCAGCGCTTTCCAACATTTTGGAGGGTGGGTGGGTGGGTCTCGTTACCTCAACATTTGGGGAGCCCCCACGTCCGGCGCTTAGGTTCTGAACCCCCCTTACAATGTGCAATCCCGTGATCTCGGCGCTTCAATGCTTCAAAGTTCCCACGGTGTAGGATCTTTCGCTTGCCAAACAAGTGTGGGAGGTTCCCTCGTATCTACGTAGCATATATGCAACGCAAAAGCTAGATTAAGTTCGTCTTGCATGCTTCCAAGTATATTTTGATGTTCTCTAGCAGGGCACTAATTATAGTAGTCCCTTCAATTTTCCCTTCTGTATTTGCAGCCGCACCTCGGGTTTGAGATTAGTACTCAGTTGCTTATTTTCCTGCTGGTGGCTCTCGTAGATCCACTCTTACCGTTGCTCGTTCCACTTGAACTGGCCGACAGCTACACATGATCTAACTAAACCATGCTGTGCGCTACCATCTCCTGGATAGAGAGTATACACCCTGTCACAGCGTGGTGTTAATACATACGAAGAGCAGTCCTGTTACGTTTCCGATTGCAAGGAAAAACTGAAAGTGCCATTTAGGTAGGACCGGTATCATACAGATTGACAACATTTACAGAGCGATGTGAATTTCACAGAAAAGTGCGGGTTCGATTGCCATGTCTTTCGGACTCAAGTGTCAGCCCTCGCTTTCGAACCTCGGTAAGCTGAGTCCTGGTTCGACAACCTATGTGTGTATGCAGACCATTGCTCATTGCAACCCAGCAGGACTGCATTACAGGTGTCGAGCTTGATGAGGCTATGTTTCCCAACAAAATCCGGTACCGTAAAAAATAGATTCAAGAACGCTTTCTCCAAGGCTCAGTCGTCAATTTTGATTTATCGGCTACTGCGTGAGCAAAAGGTGGATTGTTCGCTACTGTTACCTTACACGAGGGCCTATACTCAAGAAGTTTAACACCGGGCCAATCAATCGAAAGACTCGCGTCAGACGTATTAGCAGACTGGGCGGAAGGAGTTGACAAAAGGGAGACGCAGTGATGATTTGTTCAGTAGCGGGCGAGGCGAGGCGAGGAAGAACGAGATGAAATGAGACGAGGTGAGACAGGGGGGCGAGCGATCGATCAAAGACGATGTCAAGATATCAGTCAAGAGTAGGATCGCGCGGTGTAAGTAATCACTCTTTCACAGCAATCGGACTCACATAATACTGTGAAGAGCGTGTATTCTGGGGGTATAGATAAATAAAGACAAAACAAACTCGACGAGTGTTTGGTTTGATGCAAAAACTCTATAATACCTAAATTAAAATGAAGCTAACTGACTAAGGATGAGATGAAGGTCGCGAGAAGTAAAAATGGAAAAGACCTAACTCAGAGTACGTAACAGCTGAGGACAAGACCACATGGGGGGAGGGTTATAGTGGAGATAAGGTCAGAAGCAGCACAGGAGGATACTTGTAGTTGAGTGTGGCTGCGGTACGACCGTATACACCTAGGATTGTTGCCGGCCTCTAGCCCGTCGTTACCCAACACTTCCCGTTGTCAAGTATTTTCTCCTTTACAGATTCCTGTCTAGTTTCACCCAACATAGAGCCTAGCAATTAGTGACAGCAGTCCTTGTTCCTGTCTTTTTTTACCCTCGTAGCACGGTGTACACCCTGGAAACCGCACCATGAGGTCTAGCCTCTGAATGTCACTAATACATGTGATTTAAAAATACAAACACACGACGCCTTACGGACGAGGAACTTGATCGCACAGATGCTTCACCTGAAGTGTTGATATTCGTGTCGCAATCGACTGAAAGTACCTCGGATTATTTTTTATAATGAATCCGGATCGCGAGCACATAGGTCTACTAGCTCGGAGACTGGTTGATTATCAACTTTGTCTGCAAACTTTGTTTTGCTGTTTACATATTCTGTTTCGAGTGAAGTTGGTAGAGCGTTTATATGCCGATTAAACTAATACCGGCAGCTATCATAGTTCCTGGGCAAAGTGCTCAAGTTAGGACAAGATGAGCTATACTAAAACGACCATACCAATTAGAAGGATCAATTTAAAGAACAAAATACAGCCTTAACAGACATCCGAGCTAAGCATCAAGATTAAACACTAATAGTTCTTTAATTCTTTCTTCACGCGGCCGGTTCCTTGTTGTGACTTATAATATAAGAAACCGACTGGATACATTGTATTTGAGCGCCCCTTGTGCAGGGGCAAGGTCAGGGGCCCGGAGCCGGGCCGCTTCAAGTTAGATACCATCTACTATATTTTACAATACCGCGCGAGCAAGTGGCGAGTCTTGATCATGAATGCTATTTTTCAGATAGTCGTATTCATGATGGATATCTGCATACCCCATTGCGCGAGGTCGTGAGCGCGACTGCGCGACTTCGTTGAGAACACGACAGCTGGAGGAACAATTTCCCCAGAACCAGATGCATACATGCGAGGCCATATACATATCTGAGACATACGTGATGCCGCTGCATCGGGTGGCTCTGCCGCTTAACATGCCCATCCACCAACGATGAACTGAATATGGAACACTATCACTGGGACACCGCAAGGCACTACACGTCAATCTGTGTTCCTGAATGGGTAGGCGAGATCGCCGAGGCTCGCCCAGTCCTATGCAGTTCGGAGTGATGGGCGCTTATTCTAGGATAAATAGCCTGAACCAATCTTCGAACAACGCTTCGAATCCCCTTCTTCCCGTTCCAGGCCAACTATGGCATCATTCTTGATATTATTCCTATTGGCTCATATCATTTGTGCAACTGCTCAGCAACCTATCGTAGTCGACGATTCATTTGAATATTCACCACAAAATCCAAGTGGAATTCAGTATTTTGGATCTGCATGGTTGACGAATAATACAAATTATAATTATTTGAGATACAATGCGACTTCTCATGCAGCTAGATCTCGTGATAATGGATTTATTTTCGCGTTTCGTGGTGAGTTTGTTTCTATAGTTCACTCGTTCATCGCCCATTACTAAACATATAATTAGGAAGTTCAATCTCGTGGTATGCCGACAGAGGGCGCTACAGCGGCCCAATCACCTTAAATCTCGATGGTGCAACTACATCTGTGAGCAACTATGCGCCTTCCATCATATTTCAGCAAGAGCTTTGGAAGTCGCCGAATCTGGATGATGGAGATCATCAACTAGTGGTAACAAACACCGGAAGTGATTTGATAGGAGTGGACAGTTTGGTGTAAGTCAATACCTCAAAATTTTCTTGCAACATATAACCTCCTCCTTTCCATTCAGGATAATCCCAAGTAGCGGTAGTAAAGACATTCGCCCAATTGGTCTGGGACCGTGAGTTCACCGGCCTTACGTATTTCGCGTTATCATCACCTGACCTTTTTCCGCCGGCAGAGGCGCCTTGTCAATACCTTCTGACGCTATACTTGTTGACGACACGGACAGTTCAGTTCAGTATTCGGGCTTGGGCTGGCAGCAGATTGTGAGTCCAGATGAACATAGTGGTTGCGCTGCGTTTTATTCGTCGGCTTCGTAGACTGGGAGTTTCATGGGTGGTTCGGCTCGTGCGACAGGCAATCCAGGCGACTCGTGCACCTTTGTGTTCACGGGGCCACAATTCTGGTACTTTGTTAACGACTTTGATCAGAACGCGGCTGTGAACATTGAAGTGGATGGTGAAAAGCTATATACGGGAGCAAGCGATACACGCAAGGTAGAATTCAACTTTTCGGGCTTCAAATTGGACTAATATTGAGCTAGTTTGTGCAAAAAATGCTTTGGATGAGCCCTCCGTTGAACGATGGGCAACACACGGTGAAAATTACCCACGCCGGTAGCTCAGGAGCTTCGGCGAGTCTCGAATTTTTCATGTATTTGCCGAGGTATATTTATTGTCTCCGATCCCCTACACGCACAATCGCTGATTCTTCCCAAGTGGCTCAAACAACGTAAACAATTCGAGCAACTCAGGTGGCTCCCCTAAGCCCAAATCATTTTCTGCGGCAGCCATAGCTGGCGGGATAGTTGGAGGGGCAGCGTGCCTAGCTCTGCTTGCTGGTGCACTCTTTTGGTATCTTCGCCGCAAGAAAACTGAACCGATGCAAGATAAAGGCGCATTATACCCGGTTTATCAGGCAGTTCCGCTGGAGGAAGCCACACATACCCCCTCCTGGTCTCATTCTACCCCCTTTGATTATGGAAACAACATGATAGACTCACCGCCTGCCTACCAGGTATGTGTATTATGATTATCACCGGTATGAATTCTAAATGTTATGTCAGCCATCGTTTTCGAGGGGAGGAGTTTCTGAAAGGAGTAAGATCATTCTACTTTATCTGCTATAACTGTGCTCAATCATATTATAGCGAACCATGTGGTGCCAGGGTACACAGGATCCCCAGAAGCGCATTTTTGAGCAACTGTATTTTCCGTCATGTCAACCTCCCGAGGAAGCAGAATCCACAAGCTCTCTCACTTTAAGTGGTTTAGGATAGTGGTTATCTATGTATCGAGTCATGTATCTATTTTTTTCTTTACATTTTACCTAAATACGCGCTTCATGTTTCAGGCGCTCTCACGGTCGATCCAAGCTTTCAAACGGCTTCATAATTGGCACACTGGTTAAACGCTATGGCTTGGATATACCGGCCAAGTTATCAGCAAAACGCACATCTTATGCTCACTCGGCTGCTCGAATACTGAAACCAGTCCATTTCCCGGTCCGACACGGTATGCGCACCAGAATTGCGAGATCTGCGAATAGGGGCTTGGGCCTTGCGTCTTGGCCACTCAAGTGTACCAAACATGGACTTTGAAGACAACCCGCTGGTGTCGATCTGATACAGGGATGCCCGGTCCAGCCCAAATGCTTTATTCGGCTTGGTTTGGATGACCGAGGCCGGACGGGACAGCCTTGACGGCTAAGCGCCCTCCCTTCAACATGCACAAAACGACGAGGGATATGCTGTGCGACCCTCTCGAGGTTCCCTTCCCCGCAGCCCTCGAGGATGAGATCCACATCGATATCCGTTCTATTGGTCGCCGTGCTAGGCGTCGCTTCTCAGCAGCCTGTTGTCGTCGACGATTCGATAGAGTACTCTCCCCAGAACCCAGGCGGGATTCAGTACTTTGGCCAAAACTGGTTGACGAACAACTCAAACTACAACTCGGAGAGATATAACCAAACATCTCATGCGGCTAGAGCTACTCAAAATGGGTTCATATTCTCATTTCGAGGCAAGTATCACCATTTTCACAATGTCACTCCCTGAGATCCTTATTCGATTGCGTGTGATCAGGGAGTTCGATATCGTGGTACGCAGACAAGAGCCATTATAACGGTTCGATGACTCTGCAACTCGACGGAGTTTCATCCATGGTGGCCAACTATGCCCCATCGATCATATTTCAACAAGAACTATGGAAGTCTTCGACATTGGACGCGGGAGACCATCAGCTCTTGGTGACCAATACTGGGAATACACTGATCGGAGTCGATAGCTTGTGGCAAGTCAGGTTTCCCTAGATATAATGACCAATGGCTGACAATGATATGGACAGGGTAACACCGAATGATGCGAGTAATGACATTCGACCTGCTGGACTCGGACCGTGAGTTGCTTGGATTGCCGTCTTAAACAAACCGATATCCAACCTCAAGCTTAGAGGAGCATCTTCTGTATCGTCTGGTGCAATACTCGTTGACGATTCAGACCTTTCTCTCAACTACGGGGGCTCAAGCTGGCAATCAACAGTATGCGTTATTCCTTGCTAGTGGAGCTCTGGCTTATGTGTCAACCAGACGGGTGGTTTTATGCAAAACTCGTCGCGCTCTACTGCCAACCCGGGCGACTCGTGTACTTTTACATTTGAAGGAACACAGGTTTGGTATTTTGCAAACGATTATAGTCAAAATGCGGTTGTGGATATCACGCTGGACGGGAACAAGGTGTATGCTGGTGCAAGCGACACTAGCAAGGTACTCTTTGGTTTAAGATAATGACGTACGATATACTCACTGGCTCTAGTTTGTGCAAAAGTTGCTGTGGAGCAGCTCCCAGCTGAGCGCTGGGCGGCACACGGTCAAGGTCACTCATGCCGGTAACCCGGGTGATATCGCGAGCGTCGAATTTTTTCATGTATCTGCCAAGGTACGCCCACTCTGTATTGTGCTATTCTTCATGAGCCAACGTTGCGCGATTCGATGGCTTCAGCGCGTCTGGCTCTGTTCCGCTCGGTGCCATCATCGGCGCGTCGGTTGGAGGAGCAGTTCTCCTTGCTCTATTAGGGGGCATTCTAGTCATTTGCGCCAGCCGCCGCAAGAGGAACCGGGAAATCAAAGCGAGGCAAGCTTCGGAGCCTGTGTATGAGCCATATCCTGGCAAAGAGGGGACTGTGACTCCTGGACCTGATCACTCGACGCTCAACTATCGGTCCAGCATCGTGGAATCGTCTGGGTATCAGGTGAGTTATAATGAAAATAGATTTTATGTCTCATTAAATTGACCCTGTCCAGTCGCCACCCCCGACAGGAGCGATGAGTGCAAGCAGTAAGTTTAGAGAGCTTTGAGCGACGACATGGGCTGACTGTCTGTTAGCACACTTGACCGCATCCGGGTACGCTGGATATCCCGAGGCACAGGCTTGAGGGGTGGTATATGTTTGTGAACGGGGCTTGTAGGATATGTGTATTATCGGTTTGGCTGTATTAATCAAGACGAGTGTGACCTCTCCAGATCGGGGGAAAGATGAGATCGTGGGATTTGTCACGTGCCCGAATAACTCCGACGATAGGATCGCGCCGTACGAAAAAAAAGTCGAGAGCGATGTTTGCCTTGCGCGCCGCGACCAGACTCCGCACCCCCGTCCGCATCTCGTTCCGCACGATGGCCAACATCACCACCCCGACCGACTATGTGAGTGCTGCCGTCCTCCCGACCACCACCTGCTCTGACACCGCCCAGAACAAGGACCTCTACGCGCCCCTCGCCGAGGTCGACCCCGACGTGCAAAACATCATCGACAAGGAGACATGGCGCCAGTTTTCGGGCCTCGAGCTCATCGCTTCCGAGGTACGTCGCTCGATCTCCGTACGGCCTCGGCTCACCCGCGCAGAACTTGACGAGTCTTGCGGTCATGCAAGCCAACGGCTCGATCCTCACCAACAAGTACTCGGAAGGCCTCCCCGGTGCACGATACTATGGCGGCAACGAGGTCAGCCGAATCGTCGCCCTTTTGGCGTCTACTCATTCGACTATAGCATGTCGATGAACTCGAGCGACTTTGCCAAAAGCGCGCTCTCGAGGCGTTTAATCTCGATCCCGCCGTCTGGGGCGTCAATGTCCAGCCATACTCGGGCAGCGTCAGTGCATTCATATTTTCGCATGTCCTCTACTCACCCTCTCGTCCGAAAATTTCCAATCCAGACGGCCAAGTGAGTCACGTAAATCACCTGCCACCAATTTCGGTTCTAACTCCACCCAGTTTCGCCGCATTCACCGCACTGATCCAGCCCCAAGACCGCATCATGGGACTCGGGCTCCCAGATGGCGGTCATCTCACCCACGGCTACTACACCGCAAAGAAAAAGATCTCCGCTTCCTCCATCTACTTCCAGTCCTTCCCCTACGGCCTCGACCCGTCGACCCAGCTCATCGACTACAAGGGTCTCGAGTCTCAAGCCCGTCTGTTCAAGCCTCGATTGGTCGTGTGCGGTGCGAGTGCCTACCCCCGCGACTGGGAGTATGACACGCTCAAGAAGATCTGCGAGGAGCACGGTGCCTGGCTCATGGCCGACATTGCCCACACCTCGGGTCTTGTCGCCGCCCAGGAGCTCAAGAATCCGTTTGACTACTGCGACGTCGTCACCACCACCACCCACAAGACCCTCCGTGGCCCTCGCGCTGGTCTCATCTTTTTCCGCAAGAACAACGCGTACGCGAGCGACATCGAGACACGCGTCAACAATGCAGTGTTCCCTGCGTGCCAGGGTGGGCCCCACAACAATGTTGGTATCGTCGTTCTTCCTTTTACCTCACACTCACGTTGTCCGGTAGACCATCGCGGCTATCGCGACTGCACTCAAGCAAGTGGCCTCGCCCGCATTCAAAGAGTACGCCAAGCAGGTGATCGCCAATGCTCGCGTCCTCGGCGCCGAGCTCGTCGCCAAGGACTACAAGCTTCAGACTTCGGGCACTGACAACCACCTTGTCCTCTGGGACCTTCGTCCACTCGGCTTGACCGGATCCAAGGTTGAAAAGGTGTGCGACCTGGTGCACATTACCATCAATAGTGGGTCTTTCACTCTATGCCCGAGCTTGTACTAAAACCAAAACAGAAAACGCGGTGTCGGGCGACAAGTCGGCCCAAGTCCCTGGAGGAATCCGCCTCGGAACCTCGGCACTCACCTCGCGCTCGATGAAAGAAGACGACATCAAGCAAGTCGCCGACTTTTTGCACCGTGCCGTCCAACTCTCGCTTCAGCTTCAGAAGCAGGCCGGGTCCAAGCTCCTCAAGGCATGTCCCATCTTCTCTCGCCAACTTGTCCTCTGACCTCTTCACAGGACTTTGAACGCGCTGCAAACGAGGGTCAGGGCGCGCAAGACGTTGCCGCGCTTCGCAAGGACGTTCAAGAGTTTGCTCGCCGCTGGCCGTTACCTGGCGTTGAAGTCAATGGGCTCAAGCGACCAGCTGGCATTCCAGAGGATCACTAGGCGCGAGATGGACAGGTTTGGCGTCAGTTTGTATGATTAGAGTATCGGTGCAAGATTCAACGTCATTGTCGGTTCTTGATGTATTTATACACTGGGTATTCAACATTACCCGCAAATATATGCTGTGAAACGTGTGTTGTGCTGTGCTGAATGATGGGCGACGGTCGTTCCAAGGCAGTTACGAATAGAGGAATCACATAAATGCTCCTTGATTTCACTCTCCTCAAATAAGTACGCAACTTGCTATTAATTATATTCGCACAAAACATCCACATCCGATCGCAAAACAAGATAAATCTCATTGCGGCTGCTCGGTGGCCCCTTCATTCTCTTCAATGATCTTGTTCATATCTCCCATAAACTCAGCGACAGTCTTTCCTGCCCACTCTGTTAACCTGCTAACAGCTGGTCGCCCCTTTTCGGCCTGCTCCTCGGGCCTGGCCTCATCAAGCCTGGCTATAAATTCTTCGTCCCCCAGCGCGCCATCGACGTTCCGACTTGTGGCTTCCGCCCAGGATGAAATGCTCGCGTCCCGAACCAACGAAGCATATCGCGCATGTTTTATCGTGTTTTGTTGAGCGGCCGTGACATGGGTGAGCGCTGACAGCGCTTGCATTGTTTGAACATACGTTTCTTGAGTTAGGTACGGCCTGTTGTGGGGCAGGAGTAGAAGCAAGTTTGGAAGGAAGGTGTGGAGGAGAAGCCGAAGACGTTGAGCTCGGACATAATACTATGATCGGAATTCTGTCAATATTGTAGCCACGTCATGAGAAAGGTCCAAAACTTGCCGGAATGTTTTCACCCCGCCTCAGTGTTCCTTTGACGAAACCGGTGCAAAACACATCGGCCGCAGCGGCGAGCGCGATACCCGCCACAGCCCATACCCGACTCTTTCGCCTTTCGGGTGCTTCGGTCACAAGCCCGACCACGACCGCAAGCACCACATATGCCAGTCCCAATCCGGCCGCACCAAACACCAAGTAATCTTCCGGAGCCGTACACCACTCGCACGATTCTACAACCGCATGGCCCAATCGGCTATAGACGATTCTGACGTCAAATGTTTCGATACGTTGAAGTACTCGATCGAGCTGAGGGGTGAATAGCGGGTGCGAGGTTTTCGGTTCTTTTGAGCGAACATTTAGGCCATGCGTAGAACCATGGTCGTACGCGGCTTGAAGTTGCACCGGGATAAACTCCTTTGGACGTTGAGTGACCAAGGCTGAGCGGATTTGGTCACCCGTGGCAGTCAAAGGGAGCCGAAGTCTCGTAAAGAGGTCTGGTTGGGAGTAGTACCAGTAGGCGAGGGCCAGGATCGAGTATAGAGTTACCGTCGTTCGAATGGCACTCGACGTTTTCTTGGGTTGAGGTTTGGCGCCAGGCTGGTCTGGAGTAGAATTTGGGGCTGACCTCCAGCGTCTGAGCTGCGCAAGGCCAGCAGGCAAGAGGATAGTCAATGCAACAAAGCCAAGCGCGGTTGCAATGGTGTCTATGGGAATATTCGGCAAAGGCATGTCCACAGCTGAATATATATTACTACAGACTAACTCGCTAGCATGACGTGTGCCTACCTGAACACCTAGGCGAGGCCTATCTCAAACTGTGAATGCAAGTATATAGGTCTGGGATACCCACAATTAGTCAGGGATAAAAATACTTTTAGTACCTGGGCTCACTGGATACAAATACAGCGAAAATAGCGGTTAGAGACAAGAAAACGAAAGAAGAGAATAAGTTTACGCTAAAGCCAGTGGTGGTCGTGTCAAACGCGTCATCAAGTGCCAACAATCAATCTGATGTCAGCACAGCGCTTAAGTAACGTGGCCATGTGTGGCTCATATATTCGGAAAACCCCGCTAATTTATAGATACCCAGCCCGAAAAAAAAAACATGCAAAAAGAAAGGGCGTCGTTACAACTTGGCGGTCTTGGACGCATGTGCGAGAACCCATCCAGCAACCGTCTCGATTAATTTGTCCTGAACGCCGTCTGGTTCGTTGTGGAGTTCGTGAAATCCTCCCTGGTATACAGAACGTAAGTGCAAGGTCCGGACACGATTCGAGAAAAACTAACATCAAACGGTACAAACGTCTTATCCTTTGCTGGGGCCTCCTTGACAAACTTTTCTGCTGCTGGGCAGGAACAAACCTGGTTTAACCCCCCCCCCCCCCACACACACACTTCAGAATTGATCCAATGGTATGAAATAGAAATATCACCTTGTCACCCGTACCATGAAGGACCAGTAGCTATCGCTATAATTAATTTCGAGATTCGCATTATTGCTTAAGTGCACTCACAGGTAACTCTGGCGGCCAATTGGTCACGTCCTGATCCGCCAATTCCTTGCCCTAATTCCAGTTCAGCCTAATCAAACCAACCCAAGCCCAGATGACCTACCCCGGTTATCATATCGTAAATTCCTTTAGTAGTACCAATAAATTTGACGAAAGGATCAGCCTTGTAAGCTGCCCCGACGGCAGGATCGTGACTTAGATCCTACAAAGATCAAGTTGTTCAGCCTTTGATGCCCCACGCAAACGAAGTGAGCGGACTCTACCTCTGGGTTCACTTCGGCCGGAACAGTGACAGCGCTCCCAAACGGCAGTTTGCTCACGAGGCCACCGGCACCCACCTATTCCGCCAGCCGTTCAGTTTCACGTGCAATTCAAATTATTCGAGTTATGGTGCAACTTGCCTGCCAAGAGGGCGCTGGGCGCGACTGCCGGATGAGGGGAGAGGTTGCAATCACACCTGCAGAAACAGATTTTAGATTTTAGGACAATCTTAGAGACATTTCTACGACATACCAGAAAGTCCGAGAACTACTTCACTCTTCGGGATAAAAGGCGCTTTCGGGGGTCGGGTTGGGAATGACAGAGCCAGGCCTCCACCCTGGAACAGCCATGCGACAAGATCAAATCGTGACGAAAAGATCCTTGCCTGGTCAGTGTAATTATCATGGCATACCTGGGACACACTTACCATACTATGACCCATGAGGAATACGGGCACCTCTACTGATACGCCCTCGCGCAGGATACCAAGCATAGTCTGAATATCTGTCTGTTGTTCGACCCAGCTTGTTTTACCGTATTTTGCCGACTGATGCCTATATAGATGTGAGATATCCCAAAACATCCAAGTTGAATACGAAATGCGTCAATTTAAGAATCAGCAAACGTACCTGTGAGTCGTATCCAACGCGCTTCTGCCAAACCCACGTTGGTCATATGACAATACAGCAATCCCCTGTTCTACATATCGAGGGAACACATGTTCGTATCTACAAATGAAATGTCAACCGAGGTGGAGCTGTGTTGCGCAAAAGACACTTGCCGCCCAACATGCTCAATGAACCCGTGGACGAACAGAATTGCGGCTTTGGCGTCGGACGCGCCCCATTTTCCCTTGCCACCCGTCGCACCGGACGGTATGTACCGCCTGGTATAGAGCTTCATCCCGTCACCGACGGCGACCCATTCTTCGGTAAATGTCGCCATCGCGGTCGAGATCAAACCGGAGTCAAGAGATGTTTGAGATTAGATCGAGCCAGATTAGATTAGATTGTGCTGGACACTGTCACGCGCTTCACGATCTCATTTAGATCTTATCAGGATCTTGATTGGCAATTATGCCCGATGAGTGCCAGAAGTGATCTTCTATTGTCCTAGCCTTGGCTCGTTTTGTCCACGCTCTGGGCCGGCCTATTGTCTCGATCGTAGCAATCGAGCACCTTGGTCCTCCCCGTCGATGTCCATCGAACAGTTGCCACCCTGCCCTGGCGCCAGCGGCGCCGGCGAGGTATATAGCACTGCGCGAACTCGCTCGAAAAGCCCCCAGTGCGAGAGCCAAGTGGATGCTCGAAATTCAAACTTGAAAAGCGTCATGAGGTACTTCAACAGACCATCGTCCGTGCGATCAAGATTTCTTCGCCCATGATCACAATAGGGAATGGCCACGTTCCATCAGCCAGCTATACCACGCAAGGCAGACTCTGCCGTTCTGGAAGTTCATACTCTTAACAAAAGAGAACTTGCCTGTTAGTGGGATATAAAACACGCATCTCGTCTCCCGTTTCGTCAGTACGTTGCTCTCTTCGCATCCTACCTCTGCTCCCACACGCGGAACTCCTGCCTTACCCACTCCTATTCTAAAACACTACTCATGGATTCCGCTGCTACCTACATCTACACTCCCGAGGTCGAGCTCCCGGTCGACCAGGAGAAGGGCGACAGCAGCAACGGCGGCCAGTACTGCGTCATCGCATAGGCTCCCTAGAACTCATCACGAGTTTCACGACTTTGGGCTCACGCCGCTACCATTTCGTTCTGCCTGCATACCTTTTTCATGACGCATTCTATTTCTATTTTTATCGCATGAACCGAGTTGTACGATCCATCCGTTGTTGTACTTTTTTTACTTGGGACGTTTTTGTCTTGGATTTTGTGACGAATATCATTCCTGTTTGAAGCCTGAACTTTGCTCCTCGGCCCGAGTTTTGAACACGTTGCGCGCGCAATGAGACCTGGAAGGCCAAGCCTGAGTGATAATAGACTCTACGTGCTGTCCCGAAACAAAGGCGACGGCTGAGTCATGCACCCTGATGAGAACCGGAAGCGATCGGGGCTATTGTCCTGGACTTGTCCCATTTTGTCCATGTTATCCAGGTTCGTCTATTGTCTCGATCGCAACGATCCGGTGCTTCCAAACGCTCGCCCAATAATATCTACCTATGCCTCTCGAACGAAACATACAAATATAACTCGGGCGGCGTTCACGAGGGCCGGCTCGAAAGTCAAGGAGCAACTCGAAAATGCATCGTGCCTAGATTGAACCCACGTGTGACAGAATCTGACTTCATGCTACCATCGACCCACCGATCGACCATGCTTTGTTCCTACCCACAATAAGGAAAACAGTTTTAATTTACCCCCGTGTTGGCCAAGCACTGGCCTATTCACAAAAGAGTCTATGCACTCGCTATACTATATAACACCGACCTCGCCCGCCTCGTTTCCTCAGAAGTCAGCGCCCTTCAGCCTCATTCTATCCGCTTAACAGCTTCTACCCAATCCCACCCACTCTTATTAATACCACTATCCACATGGATTCCACCGCTACCTACATCTTCACCTACACCCCCGAGGTCGAGGAGCCGGTCAACCAGGAGAAGGCCGACAGCAAGGGCTACTACTGCGTTATCGCATAAACACTCCACGCTCATCCCGAGCATGGCGCATTCCCTTGCGCTCCAAATACTTCGTTCTCCGGGCACATTTTCCTTCTTTTTATTCTCAATTATCTCGGTTTCACCTCATGCACTGGTCTGTACGATGTACATTTAATGTTGTTGTACTATCACCTAGAGTGACGTTTGTATACCCCTTGGGGACTTTTGGATTGTACTCTGGATCTGAACTTTGGATTTGAATGATTGATGTCTAATGCATTACGTTATGACCTTGACGTCCACGACTGGCCCTTTGGGATTAAGATACTCGAACAACAACGCATTGGTTCGAGCCATGCATCAGTTAATAGTCCCGACGTACGGTACCCTGCATCATATCGCACGAGGCTATAGTCTCCAGCTCCTGGTCGTGCTCTGCGCGGGTTCAGGATCGATTGTTGGAAGCGGTGGAGTCTTGGCTCGGTTGGCTAGCGAGTCACAATGCACCAGAGCATTCCGACAGACCCCCTCAGGTTGGCTCACGTCTGATTTGGTTGATTGAGTACTTTGTAGCACATGAATAATCTCTGGCTCTGGTGTTGTTCAAGCCGAGGGAGATAATGAATAGACCTCTCCATAAAATGCGGTCAAGGAAACCTCCCGACATGGGTGCAAGATCTGGATGTATAGCAAAATATCTCACCACGCGATCAACCCATCCCATTCGGCCTAGCTTATCAGATAACTCATCAGATCATTCTTCTTCCTTTGGCTTTGGTTGATAGCCCATGCCCGCATGTAGATTGTCTCCAAAAGGGACGCTCTATTAGTAATCGCTCGATTCAACGTTTTTCCGACGGATATTTTCTTCCGTCGTCCCATACCGTTCTATTGTTGATCATACCCGAGATACATACACATGCACCACGGCAAGACCTCTGATCCTTGGAATTTCGCACGATAGGTAGCACATTGTGTATCTCTCGACTAATGATGAGCTGAAGTCACCCAACCAGTATTCCTGCATCGCTGTCGTATTGTTCTCCTGCACTTCTGTCATAACCTTTTGTCCCTGTCGATCATCCCCGCAAATCTCGACCGCTTGCCGATCATATGTCAGCGTACCGCGTGGCCGATTGTTCTTCGGCTCCTACTGTACAAGTTCCTTTTTTACAGACAAGCAGAGCCGGCGGCTGTATTGTGATATCTATGATGGTGTGAACGAGATGGAGCATCTGTGATTGATGGGATAGTAGGAGTGAATAGAAATCTGGATGGACATGACGGGATTAAACGGGAAGGAGTTGCAGCCCCGGTGCTTTACCTCGCTGGTTGATATACAGTCTTTATCTATAGGACAACACGCTATCAATATTTGCGGACCATCACGGTCCGAGTATCGCACCAGTCGAATTTAGTACAGGAATGACTTTTTTGTGCCGTCTCTCTCGGACCAAGTACTAGTACGGGATTGTCTATTTCGAATCGGCGCGATCTGCTCAATCCCTTGCTAGCGCTGTAAAGGATCAGTTAGCCTAACAAACGAACTGGAACTCTGAAACTTCCACATCTCATAGTAAGCTTTCAAACAGTAGGAGTGTAGACTTGTTTCGGGAGTGACATCAAAACGGAATGATAAGTAGAGCTACGAAACTCTCACTCTTAGCCTTCGACCGCGCCGTGGCGGCCTCTCGGCGCGCGTGTATGCGTGCGGGAATAAAAAACTTGTTATTAGACGCACGCCGCAGCGGAGCAACGGGGAGACCGGGGCACCGAAACACGAGCGAACTCGCGGGTCGGGTGGCCAAATCGGACGGCAGCTGTCGTACGATGGGATGGAGGGCGGGAAAAAGGAAACCAACGGGCGAAGAAATGCGCGGTGCTCGAGACGGAGTGGTCGAGAGCGAGGGGTGCTATGACACGTGATCGTGTCTATGTACCGGGAGACGTCGATGCGCCTCGAGGCGGCCCGCGGTTTGCGGCTGAGACTAGGCTGTATGCCCCCGCACGCTGAGGCATACAGCCCCTAGTTCCCAAGGTTTGGACGTGTAGCCAGGAAGAGGCGTATTTTAGAAATCAGAGCATGAGAACCATGGCGGATCATATGTTGTGTCTTTTCGCTCTTTTCTCGAGTGATAATAATGAGGAATTGTATATGAACGAGGTATTTCTTGTGACTGGGCCTATCGCAACCTGAGGAAAGCGTCGCGGTATCAACATACCGGAGATGGCTGTACTCTAGGAACATGTGCATGAAGATATTACACTCGCGGAATTTTCACAACTTACATATATCTTGCCTCAAGCTGCGAACGCGCAGTTGGACTATCAGGCTTAGCGCAATTGTAAAACTCATATACCGTATGACCCCGGGATGTGGACCGCCTGTTGATAGCAGGCACATTTCAAGAACAAATCAAGGTTTTGAGACAGTTTCAAAGTGTAATATAGACTCCTTCGAGTGTAGTGATGTGTTTTACAAATTTTCGTTTGAGTACGCACAAAATTCGTCGAGAGACGGCAAGGTTTTGAAGTTGGTCCAAATACGGCCAAATACGGGGAAGTCGGCCACTCGATATGTACGGCGCCCGCCAAAAGAGTATTGCATGGTCCAATATACTATATACGCGGTAATATCACATAGCAACACCTGCGCAAAAAATTGATTCATTTGGTCTTCATTTGGTCGAGATATGCAAACACCTATTTCGGTTTTCGACCAGAAGCGCCCTAGGCGCCGGCCAAGACGCCTCGCCCATACACTCACCATAACTCACTTAAATATAGGATTTTCGACCCAAAATTTTGCATAGGGGTACAACAGACTCTTTGTGACGGCAATATGACTCTGATACATAGAATCTGTGGTTGGAAAAAGAAAAAATCCGGGTGGCCCACTTCCCCGGGTATGGCCCGCTTCCCGGGGTCGTACGGTATTGCTCCACTGCCCCTCTATCAGACGTACGCCGGTATGTAAAGACATAACGGTGTTTCTTCTAAATACGAGCATTCATTAATGTCTGAGAGCCCGCCTACGTCTGAGAAGAGTCATGTATCTTTACTTGCTCATATGGGGGGTTCCGGTGCACATATTTGCTTTATTAATGCTAGCGACCAAGGAGTACAGCATTCAAGTCCTTCGTTACCGTGGCCAGGGAGGTACATGATTACAAGAAACTTTTAAAACTATCATTTTAAATGAATAATCCCTTTGAGCATAAGCTCCAGTGCTTTTATCACTGTGAGTTTTTCAAAGCAGACGCGCGAATAAATTTATGATCGTAAGCTCGGTTGTCCATTACTCGACATAGAAGAAGGAGCGGTAAACTTACGCAATGCCCTGAGTATACCATTTTGCGACACGCTGCTTCCTTTGCGGCGCGCTTGTCTCCCTCATACCCAAAGTAGCTTGGACTAAGCGCCTCCCCTGCAACTACAAGTGTAAACGATGAGCAGAGCTGTTAAAAGATGTAAAACCCTCTGATATGCATACGAATGGGAGCAGCTATCCAACATGGTGCATGATCGCATCCTATCTTGGTAAACTCAAAGCGAAGATTGAGCCTGGATACATGAGCCCAGCGGACAACCTGCCCAGCGTAGGCCATCGACCCGGCAGGGGCATGGAACTCCCATGTTCCAGAACGAGATTCAAATGAAGAAATTTCGACGGGCGAGTTGGACATAAAAGCTGCGATTCGAGTACGGAGGCCATCTTGAAGAAGGGCCCTACCTATAAGTATGCTTCCAACAACTCGACGACTGTGTAAAAAACATCACGATAGCGATGGGTCGTTGTCGTCGCCAATCGGCGAGCCATAATGATGGTTCAATGCGCAAATTATGGGATCAGAATCATATTCGAACTTCAGAAATGATGCGAGGCGCCTACTGTCAGGTTCAAAATATTACCTGCAGTTCCCGATTCACGCAGCTTTGCCACTATTTCTGTGGCGAGTGCAAGGAAGCGGTGGGTGATGCGACTAGCCCGTTGACTGCGCATGCATGATCCTTGGATCGGATTCAATCTCTACTTTTTTCGGAAAACTGAGGAGCTATCGTGGGCGAGGAACGTGGTTTTGCGACTATTTGTCACGAGAACCACTGGTGGCTATCCAATTTACACGCCGATACTTACATAAATAGTGATTCTCGGAGAGCGAGGAGGCGGCTCGACCACGTGTCTCAGCCGTCAGGTAGGAGGTAAATGATGAACCTCGAGGCGGAATTGGATAAAACGTGTCTCTTTTATGATGTTCGAAGTGGCGCACAGCTGGTGAAATTGACGGAGATCGCACGTGTTTTGATGTACAATAACAAAGCAGCGGTGAGGTTAATATTCGAATACTTATTCTAGGATCATATTTATCCTATAAGGTTTTGGCAGGCTGTTCACAATAATAGGACTGTACGCACCCCATCATGCATGCATGCTTCATGTAGCAAGCAACGCCAGTACGCCGCTGATCCTTTCAAACGGTGCCATCCTGGGTACGTACTCTACCTTGCCCCAATGATCTACCTGCCAGAGTCTATCAGTTGAAAATACGTAACAACCATATCGTGTAAAAGTTTCCATCATTGACTTTATATGCATTCGCTGCACTCGGCCTCAGGTTGTGCTCGGTGGGACATGCCGGTATATGTACGCGACTTACATGCACCAAGTCCACCCATGCGCGATGTGCTGGGAGAGTGGGGTCTGCTGTAGGTGGAACTACGGGCGACCGGGCGGTCTGGACTACGACTGCGGGGATTGTTCTCCACGAACACGTTTTGGCCGGCGCTGCGCTTGATTGTGTGTAAATCATTTTAAATCCCAAACTATCTAATATGAATCTAACTGCGGGCGCTGGGCTCAAAAGAACGTGACGGCGCATATATGTGGGCACCTCGTCGTGGGTCTCTGTATGAGGTCAAGTGGTCGCGTGCGCCGTCTGAAGTTCTCTGCCGACCGAATGAGTATAGTGTTTCCTCCACAAGGTTTCCTCCACTGTTTCGTTTGTCTCAATAATATCACTATCTTGATTTGACGATGCATATAAATGAGCTTATTGAACTTTGCATGTACCGCCACAAGATCTGATTCGTGAGGCTCCCTTGTGGAAGGTGGCGTACCAGTCTGTATGTATGCAGCTGCTATCGATTGTGTCATGGCTCAGTCTATAACATCTATATGTAGCTTGTACCGTTTCGCGGCCCCACCGGCCAAACATAACTGCTCAAGCGGGGATGGTATAAGAATATGACTACAAACCTCAAGTGCATAGAATGTGATTGTTCATATGTTTTGTAATCATAGATTTATTTCCTTTTGAGGCGGAATGTCAGGGATGGATGCTAAGATGGCGAGAAACGACAGCGCTGGAGAGTAAGGAAAAAAACGAGGATAATCGAATCTCAAACATCTACCAACTGGAAAGCTACGGTACTATAGAGCGTTACAGAGGCTACGAGGTGTGAGACACATCAGATTATGTATAAATCCATACAGCTCAGATAATCCAAAAAGTTTGGATGCCAAGAACGGGTCCTTCCTGGCCAAAATCAGTGGTTATGATGGCAGGACTGAGCAAAGGAAGGTGGGCGTTCAGTTTGAAGAACATTCACAGAACAACCTCTAGTATTTTTTTTGAAAATAATACTCACCCAGAGCCATCCAATCTCATTTGTGTGTCCAATTCTCTAGAATAGGTAAAATGACCGTTTTTATCTACCTCGCACGAACTTATGCACCATCCCACCGCTATTGTTGGACAATTTGGTCAAAAAGTGGACTATCCTAGGATCCAAGTAAAGCGAATGTTTTCATACTGACTCTGGGGCCGGCGCTCTCACGCGCTATCAAAGGATGGGCTATAAACATAAACAATGGATAAGGTATATTCAAGAAACGCATATATGAGTACAAACGGCATAATGAATGGTCTACTGGTAAGGGTGGGGGACGCGCGCGCCGAAGGCGCGCCAGCGTGGCCGGCCATCTCGAGCAGCGAGCAAGACTCACTGGGTCGAGGTGGGACCAAACAGCAGGACGTGAGTCCTCGTACATGCGCACTCGGTAGTGCGGGGAATGGTGGGTGGGACGAAAAGGTGCGATGGACGGCGCGCGAGCGATGCCTATCGACGTAGTCAGAAGGAAAGCGCGGGTCCAGGGACGGGACCGTTGTAAGGACCCGCGGTAATGGCGCTAATACCAAGCGCCGTGCATTTCCCTGTGTCAGTACACATCGTGCTCCTCCGCCGGCTCCGGTGCACGATTACCCTTTGTAGATATATTCAGTCAAATAAACGGTATGCACGCTTGGCATGCCTACCTTAATATGACTCTAGAGCAATCAATGTTGTTTGAAAACACAAAAGTCTGTTTCAGGAACTTGCGTCCTTCCACTGCTAGCATCTCCCGGCTAGCTTATGTGAGCCTCGGGCACTTCGAGATGTAGTTCCCAACATATTGCCTGTCTTGCCTGACTTTAGTGTGCGCAACCACTCGAGACCCACTGGGTCGAATAATTCTTTATTTGAGAATATTTAACGATGAAGCTGGCGCAGATAACTCATAGTCAAGATACAAGGAGCGCGAAGGAATACCCGTGTTGGGACTTCGAATAGAGATATAGAACAAACCTATTATCACCGATATTGTGACTGTAAGATGGTCCTCTTGCCGTATACCGTACCTGACCCTGAAGTGGAACGGTCTTTGGTTTGGTTCTCCCACTCCTGCCCGGCTTGATTAAAGTCCAGCACTTTTCATTCGGTTGGCAGATGGCGCGAGCCTGATTCAGTTAGTAAAGTTTCGAGGATTTTGAGTGGATGGTTGGCGAGGTCGACCAACCTAAGTTTTGGGGTGAAATCGAGCCAGCTGACCGGGAAGTGGAACGCGCAGACTTTTGCCTATTCAAGTACTCTGGATCTATGCTCAGCTAGTTTATTGTTTCCCTGAAGACTGTCTTATGATCCTGGTGTATGTGTCTTGAGAGTTGTTGGAAGAACTGGAAGAGAGTAGCGGTAATTCACATGAAAAGGGGGTAAAACTTGGACTTCACATTACGGCAATACCACCAGAAAACCAGCACTTTTGTCGTGTCTCATAGCCATTGTACATGCTTATTAAAACTTAGGGACTCAATAAAGTAAATGACACAGTGGGGAAAGCCATAAATGTGGATACGTGGTGCCGAGGGTGGATCGAAATGACAACGCCTATCCACCATTGAGAAGGAGACACACATATATGTTCCCTGGATAAGAGCTATAGGGTCTAATATATACCTACACGGTAATGTACTCTCACTTGGCTGAGGTTTAACCGGTAATCTGAAACTTCACTACTCTGATCAAACAGCATAATTGCCTATTTAGTCTGATTTTATGCGAATTCTGGCGGCAACTAGTGTAATCTTGCATAGGAGGCTAAATATGTTAGCCATACAGTGAAACTGTAATATTCTGCTCAAGTCAAATCGCATTTATTGCGACGGAGAATGGTTCGTTCCACTTGCCGGTCACGTTCCACTTCGGGGTCAGGTACGGTATCTCAGGTATAGCTGGCAAGGCTGACACTGGATCCACTCATGTAGGCTAAATTTTGAAGTGGTAGTACTTCCGGCTAATGTGGTATGCGCCTCGCCCCTGTTTCCTGTACGGCCACCCCATAGCACCTCTAAGCTGATCTTTATATGAAAGTGATGTTCAAGCTTTCTGTGAGATTGCGACATCAATTAACAAAGACGAATTACTAGTACAAACTAGGTTGAGAGTGCACACAGATAACATCATGACAGGAATGAAACTCTGAATCTGAAGTACGATTTATATTTCTTGCTCGATACACTCAGAGCAACAATAATCAGCACCGATGGATTACTTTGGTAAAAAAAGACTCACACATCTACCCGATGCTATCATCTTCTGTGAACTGCGTGTTTTGGCGATGCGTCTGGTATCACCATATCCCCAGTACTTATAATCTAGTAAAATCCCCCAGACTAAGGCCAGAAATCCCAGTGAGTCATTCATTGCGACGGTAAAGCAGGGTCGACTCACGAAAAGGACCCGCGAGCCACCCCCCGTTAGCCTCTACGAAAGCGAAGCTAATCGGGATATTCCGGCGGCGTGCCCAACAATTAATCTGGAATGAGGGGCCTAGGTTGCCCCGAGGCTCGTGGAAGACAAATCGACCATCTGGATGATCAATAATGGGTATCTCCATTTGTAGAACAAGGAGCCAGTACACTATTAGAGGGAAGACACTCTGACCGCCCGAGGTCTCTTCAGGAGTTGCCTTACGAGCAGCATATTAAATCGACCCAATATATGAATACAAGTTGGCTTGACTAGGTCAAAAAAGAGTCGATGCGGTGTTGGACATATATGAGAAGAAAAGCAGCCCTCATTTCATGTGTTATCAACGCGCGGTTTTGAGACTCTTCGAACTGCATTTTGATTTGTACGTAGAACGTCGCGCAAGGATATCTCGCCGGGTGAGGGTTGGCAGGCGTCTGAAATCTTCTCCGGAAGGCACTTGCCTCAAGCCAACATATGAGGAATAGGGGGCGAACTCAAAAATTCAACTGGAGCTGGGGCAGGTGCAAGCCGACTGGTTGGGAACCGATCTTCACAAGAGAGCTGCAATACGGTTATTTTGATCGTCTATTCAATCGAAATGCCTCTACGATTTGACGTACAACGTTGCGCATATAGCCGATAATCTGGCGGGGAATAAGGCGGGCAATGCGCGGGTTCCGCAGTCATAAATTCGTGAGGTCGCTACCACTCCGCGGCGAGAACAGTAGATCGTACAAATGCCGCCCGTGTGCCTACGTGCCTTCCATGAGGCAAGTGTATAAGCCCCACGTATTGTCAATTGTAAGACTTCGGGGGTTAACCATCGTAAGTAATCCCCACGACAATCCGAAACATCTGTTCTATCATATATCCATGCTGAGGCGACTAGGCTTTTTGCAAGCCTCGCACGGCGGCAAACGCCTGCAGATCCGAATCGGCAAACGGCTATATTAGAGATCACAGTAAACGTCATTAGCTCGCCACCAGACCCGTGATGTACGCAGATGAACAATTGAAAGCACAAACATGCAACGACTCATTTGGGCTGTGGTTGGTTTTGCATTATTTCGTAAGCGTGGCTGGCTGAGCTATTTCACCTGCTCAGCCAGTCTCGGCTTTATTTTAGAGGCCACGAACGCGTCGTGCCATTTTTGTGACGGGGCGCCCAAAGAACATTCACAAAGGGACCCAAGCCGAAATTATGCCAACGAATCCAAGAAACGGGAAGGCTCATCGGGAATTTGACTATTGATTGGTTCTCTCCACGCATCATGATCTGCCGGTCAAACATTGATTGCCACGCTGAATTTGTAATGGTCGAGCGAACCCGCGCTCCGGGAGGATCGCCAGGGTCATTGACATGCGCTGTGCAGGGATTAGATTGATGTCCAAGATGAACGGTCGAGACTCTACTCGAGTCGGCACTTATTAGGTTTGTTGAACCGAGAAACTAATTCGTAACCTAACCCAGACGGCGGCCGGGAAACATAGCCGGCAGTTGAACCCCGACCTCCGGGGGGCGACCGAATCCGGCAGGTCACTTACCACGAAACCAACTGTGTCATGGCGCTAGCCTGCTCTGGGAGGTTGGAGCTGGCCCGCTGCCAAGGAATTAGCCTTGGGGAGTGTGTTCGATCTAACCCAAACCAGCGGTTATGCGCGCATGTCGAGGCCGGCTCGCAGGCTGCGACATCCGTCCATTCCGCCGCCCCGTCCGGGGGCACGACTGAGTGCTTGTTACGTTTGAATAAGTACAATTTGAGTGCACGTTATGGCGCCCGGCAAATCCCCACGACACGGAAAACGTTCCCCTCAATTAGATCAAAGCCCAAAGAGCTCCTGTCGCGATCCCACAAGTAACACTAGAAGCTTTGGGTTCAAGTTTCCGTAGGAGAGCGACGTAGTGTGTGGGCAGCGCCATTCAAGCATAAAAATATGATAAGCCCCAAAGCGACGGTGTCATATTTGAAAACCCGTAATCTATTCACTTAAGCTCATTTCAGTGCCCCAACCATTTGTGTCGATTCGCCTGTTATGGCCAGGGCTCTTATCATGGTATCGTCATCCATCAAATCGTGAGTCAGTCAATGTCAAACGCAGGGGCGAGGCAGCAACGAACAGGTAGGTAGCCCACAAAACGAATCTCTATAATGTGACAAACGGGGATCACTCAACTTCCAGCGAGAAGTAATAATTGATTAAACGCGGACGCTTGGTAGATACACGCCGAAACTTAGATCACGAGAATCAAGAGGTTAATAAAGTTAATGCACTAGTTAGTTTGACAAAATATTTCTGGTGGAGGGGTGTCAGTTCGGGGCGACAAGCAAACGGTTGCACTCACGATGTACAGAATAGTCTCCAAGGCTCTAATCTCAATCCCAAAAACCCGGATCAGCGTCATCGTCCTCTTCCTGAGCAACTGCCTCCTCTTCGTTTTCGTTTTCGTCTTCGTCGCCATCTACGTCGACTGGATGGTCTTTTGTTCCCTCTTCTGCGGATTCTTCATCCGATGCGTCCTCGGCGCCTTCTGGTGCGGGCTCAAAAGGCTCGACGGCAACAGGCTGTTGAGGCAGGTACTCCTCAGGGGGGTCCTGGTCATCTTCGTCGCTGTCCCAACCAGCGCTTTTAGCCCGTTCCTGTTCTCGATTTTGTTTCAGTTGATGCGTTTTGTCTTTAACAACAAGCTGGGGAGTAATATAAATGAGCCCTGCAGCATAGAGATCCTCAGAGCAAAAAGACACTCACCGTATCCTCTTCTCGTTCAACGAATAATTCTCCCGCAAGCCACCGAGTAAACGCTGTGCCTTCTTCTCCGTCAGGCCCATCGTTGAACAAACCCGCGTCAATCTCGACAGGCTTGGCGGCACGCAAACCAAAGCCTCCCGGCCGCTTCTTGGTCTTTCCGCGTTTGGCAGAGCCTGGCGGGATGGGGTTTTCATCCTCTACAGAATCCGCAACGAACAGCTCCCGCTCGGGAGGAGGCAGACCCTGGCCTATGACAAGCCACGGCAGATTGGTTCGGTCACTGTTGAGCGGAGGTCGCTGCGGCAAATCGTCCTCCTCTTCGGTGAAAGAAAAACCTGGTCCAGAGCGTGTCGAAGGACGGACTGGCGATGAAGATTCCCCACCCGAAGAGAATAGACGACCGCGTGGCGTGTAAGGGGACGACGCGATAGAGCGAATGGGAGATGATGGAGGAAGCGGAGGGAGAGCTGGCCAGGCAGGAGGGCTGGAAAGCTGGTCGGGCTCGTCGTGTTGCACTAGGTCGATCAGCGTAATGTGAAGTTTGAGCGCTTCGTCGTGTGTTGGATCATATTCCTACGCATGCATCATTTACGTTGGCGAAGCAGGTCAGAGAAATATGACGACGTACATAGATGATTGCTCTTCCACGCCGACAAACATGAGCACCAAAGACCTCGCCGATAGTCAACGCCTCCTCGGACCTTTGCCGAACGGATACCTGATCGAGTACGAGCGGACGCCACGCACCCGGGCCTTCCCAGTCTGTGTCGCTGTCGTCGCTCGGGTTTTCACGCATGTTGGACTTGGCCAAGGCGCGGGCAAGGCGCTGGGCTTCTCTTTTCTCTCGCTTGGTCGGCGGAGGACGTGGCGGCGAGACATCGATGAACAGGCTCCCGGACTTGACTTGGCCGCGACGAGAAGGATGCATTGTGATGTTGTTCTGCACCGTGAAACGATGTGCGTGCACGCCGGTCCATCCGAAAAGGAATAGGACGAGGTGGTGGAGGTGGATGAAGGTGTAATTCGATGGTATCTGGACTCTTCTGAAAGCCTAATGGGATAGCGGTAAAGATAAGACAACAGTCTCAAAGAGGAAAATAGGGCGGACGTGCCTGGTGTCCGACAAGCTGAATCCGCACTTCCGCACTGGTACGAGCTGGCCGTGGCAATTCAACCGCGGGCTTCTTGGGCACAGTCCCAAATAAGTTCGTGGGAGAATGGCCCGGTTTTGCGTTCCTGGCTCTCCCGTCGTGGCATTGTCGTTTCGGGCTCTGTGCAGAGGGGGTTGCCACGGCAGTTGGGGAGGAGCCGGTGCACCCGCGAGAAGACTCGGGGGTGCCCTCCGGGGTCATGTACTGGGAGAACTTGCGCTTTGGAGGCATAGCGAGTGGTGTGAGATGTTGCAAACACAGATAACCGGTGGACTCGGGATCCCAGCCCCAAAGCGAGTGGTAGATCAAATCACAACAGCGCGTCGCGCGCGCACGTGACTCAGGGTCCAGTACCCTGAGGTCGCTGTATGCACCTCGGCCAGCCCCGCGAGCTCTAAGCCTGCTGTGACGCTAAAGGCAACAGGTAAAATCCACCCCAGGGATGTACTAGGCTGCCCGCTGGGATTTATCCAACGAATTCTCCTTGTTTTCTCGATGGTTTTCGCAGGTTTCGTTCCTCGGCGCCTCGTGTCTCAAGGGGATTCATCAAGAAGCCAAGCCTCGACACCGATTCACGGGCGCCTGGGGCTCGGATGAGCGAATGATGAGCAGAAATCGAAATGTCTCGTGAAACAGCATCAGTCACTCCCTCCGGTAACAGCGATCGATCCCAGCGCAACACTCTTACGACCCACAAACCGCTCCAGATCAAGTGCATGGATGAGTACCTTTGACACTTTATCAGATCAAATATGCTGCCAGTGTTCATATTTCAAGAATTGCAAAGGCTAGTAGTCGAATGCAGCGGCTAAATGTGTATTACAGTCATCCTTCCGCCAGACCCGTGACCCAACCGGACACATACCGCTCGGACAGCGCGACTATTGGCCGACCACCAATCACCAACTAGTGCCACCCCTTCTCTCTGTTTTGTCTGATCTGCCCCATGGCTACGTACGCACCAATGTTTCCACCCGTCCAGCGTGCCGCTCTACATACAATCCGCTTTGTCAACGAGAGTCTCTGATGTTCAGCGGGCACGTTCAGCGGTTCAACGCTGAAGTTCGCATTGTTTCGTCGAGAGAGAAGTATCACAGCCAGTCACCATGGTCGGTTGGCGAGGGAAGCCACTACGAGCCCCGTTTAGACCAGCTGAGCAGTAAGCCAACGGGCTGAACGATGGAGCGTTGGTCGTAAGGTCTCACGGTGACACGCTTCCCACCCCCTCCAGTAGCCCAGCCAGCCCTAACGGGGCACCGACAATCCAGACTGTCTGAACATCTGCCAGCTGTGATGGGGTACGCTTCTGCTATGTTTTCCTCTGTGAGTGCAGGCTGGTCATCATAGCTACCGGTGTGCCAATTCAGCTGAACGTCAATTTTCAATATTCGTCCTCGCCCTCACCCTCATCTTTCTTCACCTTTATCCCCCCAAAAAAATCATGCAAAGATGATTCCATGATGCCCTCGCGACACCTCCCTCTTCGTATCTGGAATATCTTCGTCACAACACTTCGCTGGCTGCGTCAGGCCTTTCAGCATCGTGGCGCAGCCCTTGTGATGTTTTTTTTCAGCTTCTGCCGACAGGAGCTCCCTTCGACAAGCTTTTCCTGGCATACAGTGAAATGAGGGTGCACATATCCTATGGATACCGCTCACGTTCAAAGCAAAATATGCTGTGAGTCCCGGTGAGGCAAGATGTCCCTGCCATACCGGTCACCACTGGGCTGACCTTGCCCAATACTTAATACTCACGAATATACATATCAGTGTCCACCTGGACCGAGCATTGTGGCTCGCTACAACCCCGTTGGGGTGGCTTCAAATGCTCTCAGACGCTCCATTTACTATGATCAACACGACCCCACAGCATCTTGGTTAACAAAAGTGTGGACGAGCTCTACATCAGGTACGCGGTACGAACTACCTCAATCTCATGTCCACGCAGTTGCTGAGTTCAAATAACCTGCAGGTAATGCCTCTGTTGGCGACCGCTTCGCAGTGTTGTTCCATAAGCGCCAATGATGGGTAGAGCCAAAGTTCCATTTGTCACGTGAATTGTTGCGCGTTTCGACTGTCATCATAGATCCCCCAATCCAAGTCTTTTTATGGTAAACCATAGGTTCTGTGGCCTTAGTTAAGCCCCAATACTCGCTTGATACACTCGGCGTTGCCAGTTCATTCAAGTCCTTGATCAGATACTTGTGCTACAGCTTGCTGAAGTATCTGGTACTCTGTGATGTTCAAACAAGATTTTCAAATCGTAACGCTCAAATACCCTCATTATTTCATGGAGTCTACCGACTCGATAGCCGTGTAGTTCTACTAGACTCGAGCTTCGCGCTCTGACAGTCCACTTGAACCCACGAGCCCGCAATCTCCGTTAGCCTTGCTCTGGAACAATCTGAAATAGGACTGATTAGACTTTACACAAGCAGCGTGCCTTCCGACTGATTTGCCTCGAGACCCAATGCGACAACTACCTGTCTCATACGAGCGCTCGCCCTAGTTCCTACAGAACACGGAAACCTATCCGTGATGAAGATCAATCTAATCGAACCCGGAACCTTGGGATACTTAAGCTATGAAACACGTTCTAATTATCATTCATCCACACCCATCTATAGTCTATTGGAACTCGCACCGACATGTACGCGTGGCCTAGTACTAAACAACACCTGGATCCTAGACCCTGCCTGGGTGCGCCCAAGACTTGCCTTCCCCAACTGAACCACTTGGAGAACACACATGGCCGGGATCGGATCACCAGCTTGCTAGACACCGTCTTATAAGCCCTTTCTGTCTCCTTGATCATATTTCACAAATCGGGCAGCCAGTATTGCGCTTCCATGTTCATTTCCCAGTACTCTATCCTCAGATCCCCAAAGTCAGAGCGGCGACGCTGGGATTTTGCCTCCGAGATTTCATAACCAATGTGGTTCCTTCCGTTTGACGATCTACACCGTTCTATCACGGCGCCCAAACTGAGCTGTACGGTCGCGTAAGTCCGTTTCGCGGAGGCGCCCTCTTTTATCTCCCCACCCCATGCTTACGCAGTTGGGTCAACATCGGATGTGTTGGCGTATCCAGACGGGATGAAGCCGCTTCATGACCACGCCTAAACTTCAGACTAGCAGATACGCACCGCTTTCCTGCTGACTCCCCCTCAATCAGCACAAGTTTCGTTTCCATGGCCAACCTTCACTCTCGGTGTGAAATCAAGCACAACATTCGGCAAAAGTCTTTGTTGGCTCAGGTATAGTCCCTGGACGAGACTCCGTCCAACATGTAAGTACTCCGCATGCGCTCAGCCCAGATTGATTGTTGAGCGACTTTTGCATTTGATTTTCTGCTGCTGCTGCAGCTGATGCCACGAGACCGTAACTTGCTCTTCGCATGCTTGGACATGAAATCTCCACCCATAGGCCACGCCCGGCGAAAGAACATTGTCTCGTGTATCGCGCGTTGGGCACAACCGCGGGTTCAATACAGCAATACCGGGCATCGCAAAGTTGGTTGGTTTGCTTCACGGCGGGTTTTAGCTATTCGATCTAGCACTGGAGCAATTGACCGCTTTGTGCCGTACACTTTCGCTAGTGCTTTTTAGAGGCAATGTCAAGCTAAGCGTTCGGGTCCCTCATCTCCGGTGGCTCTATAGTCGATTCGTAAATTGGGCAAAGCCCGCGAGCGTCAAAAGCGATAGTTGGCCCTTTGGCTTGCTCTCTCCCCAACGTGGCGCTCGGTTCACTCCCGTTCAGTGGTCGGTCACTTGAAGCACAAAGAAATGGCACTCTAGATAATAGAAAGGCGACATTACTCTAAGATGAATTCATAGCCGGTTCCACTTTTGCGCAGACGTGAAGAGACCTGGAGCGGCTCAAGCACGCTCTGGTGATATGACACAACAAACAAAATAACAGCAACATCCACATACTAATACTTATATACAAGCAGTCAGCCTAGTATGATTAGAAGCTATTCCTTGATTCTCTGGAATACCATAAGGTCAATTCCAGTTAGTGACTGAGACGATGGGACTCACGCATACACCAGTTTTGATCAAATCCTCTGCCACGGAGTCGGTGGCTTCGTCCTCCGTAGCCCCCTTCCCCTGATGTCCGCGAACGTGAAAACCATTGACTAATGCGTGTCAGTTAGGTTCGATGTCTCAAAGCACAAGTCTCTCACAAAGAACACAACAGAGGTATTCTGGTGGGCCGCCGCCAGAATAATCAGATATATCCCATTCGACCCTAAGGCTCCATTGGCGAGCCCAACGCAACAGGTGAGCGGTGGGCGACTCTCCAGGGTTTCGCTCCATGAGAGGACGACTGGATGTCATAAAATTTCCCAGCCAAATCGTGAAGTCCATTTCAGAAGCTTGAGACAACGAGTTGGGATCAAACATTGGGGAATTTCCACGAGGACTCGATGGGCAGGGGCTGTCATATACACACCACAGCAGTACACCGTAGTAATACTGAGAGATTTTAGCCAGCGGAGCAGCTCACCAACGACACATCGGGTAGTAGATGACCGATAAGGAATGTGTTGACCATCTCGATGTACCACAGAGCCATGTAACAAGTCACATCCCCTACGCGGCATGTTCAACCATCTATATTCTAGCCACTTTCGCAAGATCGGCGAATGTTGCGGTCAATCAGTCATTGAATATCATTTTCACGAATGTCAGTCCTTCTTTCTGCAGCAATATCCTTGCCGGATCGCCTCATAATGTCTTCGGCGGTTGATCAAGGGAAGAATGGATAATGTTCGTCGGGATTTACCGACCGGAAGCGTTCCATCTGCAATCAAACAGTGACCCGGAAGGAAATTGCGAGCCATCCCAAATGAGAAACGAACAAGAGCACTCTATGTATGCTCTACATCCCGTGTGCCAGAATTGTGCGAACTGGTGGGGAACGCTTGCGTATTGGGAAATTAACCTAGGAGCGATCCAGCGATCGCTTCGGCCTGTAGATCGACCCGAAAAAAACCAAATTTAAATCTTGAGAAGCTCTTACTGACGGAAAGGTGGCGAACAAGGCATAAATAGAGAGGTATCCATCTACGATTGTGCATACATCTAAACATGTCCGGCCGAAACGTGGTTCCGACTCCCCCATATGAGTCTTCAAGGATTTGAAAGGTTAACTTACATCCCATGGATGAAGTATGCGGTGTCACTCAGCACCGAAGTAGGCTTCCAAAATAGCACTGTGAAAACAAATGTTGATGCACACCTGAAAACCCAAACTCAATTACATGGCCCCCATCGACAAGGAACGTGAATTTGAGGTGTTCGGCAGCCCTCAACCATGCTACGATACTTCTTTTGTATTCGCACATAATATACGCTCCGTATCCTTTGGCCCACATCAGACATGCGGCTGACCTTAATTTCGGGCGCTTCGACGCCACTCAGAAGATGTCCGGCTGGGCCCTCATTACCGAAGTAGAATATTTGGCTCCTAAACGTAAGATCCTTTTGGCTTTGGGCTCGTCACAAAACGTGGCTTGCCTCACCCTCGTGGCCTGATAAATTACGATGAGGTAAATCAGACGCTCAGTCTCCACCCGCCTCGGTCCACGAAAATCGAAGAAACACACGTTCCACCAATTACATCTGCTCTTCAGTTTACCGCTAGTAGTACTATCAAACAATCTAACCGGGGAGTCGGCTATACGAGGTTGATGGAGGGGTGATGCGTTAGTCTTATCTTTGGAAGTGGTAAGGCCATCTCGACTGGGAGGCATGCTTCGCACTCCAATCGTAACTCGTTTCAGACTCGCACTAAGCCCAGATTAAACATATCTCTACATTTCAATTTTTTTAAATTTTTAAATGCATATTTACACTTGCTTGGGAAGTTACAGACATACGACGAGCATATGTGAATTCGCCCGAGGCAGATACACGAATTTACGAGCTAGTCTCGCGCTGGACTTTTCACTCCAAGACTACTTATAGGGCAGCGCTGTCGCCTTTATTCCTCACCTTCACCTCTTTTGAATCGTTCATCCACTTGCTCGCCATTATGAATAATACTGTCCCATTCGAAACCCGACACGGAACTTGGTCGTTCCACACTCCAACACTTGCCATGGCATACGCCGGGCAAGTCGTACGTTGGGCTCATATGTCCCAAATACATCTGCATTTCAATTATGCAAGGGTTGGGACCGACAATTGTCCTTGCTGGATCGCGGCTCCAGTTGGTATATTATTGAGTCTGCGCATTCAAAAATGAACCGCTAATTACCGAGCCATAGTCAACGAAGAGCACCTTGGTTCGCAGTACTTTGGATACGGCGAGAACAAGCGCAAAGCAAAAGAAGCGGCCTGTTGCAAGATGGCAAACTCGGGACATTGCGTGAGTTATACTGGATATATGCGGATAATTGGGAGCCCAGCCTCTGATACCATCGTGGCTCGATTTTAGTGATATGAATCCTATCGATGAGCAAACAGAGTGAAACTTAAAGGAGCCGGGATTAAAGAAGTTCCAGGCGTCGGAACGTCAATGTCCGGGTCTGTTTTTGATTATGTTTGATACATGTCTGGAAGATGAGAATCGATACGCTTGATGCTATCTTATCCGCCGGTGTGCGACATTCACCATATTGGGCTAAGCCGTTGGCAACCACAGACCTAGTTTAGCCCGGATTGCAACCCCTGCTGTGACATCGCAAGTTCTTAGGATCGGGCACGTTAGAAGGGGGTGGGTTGGATAGGAACAAAGGTCTGCGACTGGCCGAGGGCTCATGGCGTTGCGTTCGGCGGATTTTGTTTCATATCGTCATTAACCCTGATTATATGCGGCTCTCTCAGCTCGAAGAAATGGTTCCCTGTTTCCCGGCTAGCTAAATAGGTAAAGGTTTGGGAGACACTTTTTGACACCCCCCGCGAGGGTTGGTGGCGGTGGCTAAGCGTTTTCAGGGTCTGACCAGCAGTGTGGAACTGCAGCCAGCGACGCGGACCCCATTGAATTTGGTCCCTTGAAAACGTGTCTCTGGTGGAGCTCAGCGCCCCCTAAGAACTAAAATAAGCTCCAGGGGGATCATCACGGTACTGGCAAGTTCGTATTTCGGAGTCTCCTGCGGTTGCCTTGGTGGGAAAATCTCCGCGACATTAACCGGAACTTGACACCGTAGTTTTGAGAGTAAGTTTGGGTGCATCGGCTGGTCATATACCTGTACTACAGGTAGCCTTAGAATGCTCGGCGTTTACTTGTTCTAAGATCGAACGCTCTCATAGAGAGGGATAGCAGCACCATTGCAGTGCAAGTCGGAGAAGAACGGTAGGCATCGATACGCGAGCTTGCAACTCCTTGCCTCTGTCCGCGATGGCCGCGTAGCAGCGCCCAACGTAGCGCGCCTCGATTTCGCCTACTCACTACACTCCACAGGGGCAATGCGTCGGCTTACCCGAGCCGCTAATCGGTCTCACGGCTCGGGAATGGGCCACGCCTGCATCCCCAACCTCGTTAGGGCCGCATACAGAGGGGTACACCGCACCAGCGCAAGCGTTTGGACGGTTGTCAGCGGGCACATGGTTCGGCATGACTAACCGGTTCTCACGCCTAGCAGCTCGGCGGTTAAGTCGACGCGTCCACATGCTCAGTCACCTTCGGTTGACCACCATCTTCGGATCCCAGACTGCGATCACACGACAATCCACTTCACATCTAATCCATTATCTACCGAGAATTATTCGCTCGAGTACATTGCGAAAGCGCTACAGTGGAGACCCAATACGAATACAGCGTTGTCGAAACATGGCCGAATCAGGCTCTGGGACTCATCGCGATAATAGCGGTCCTGATGCTGGTGCTCCTAATGGGAAGGCGGAAACGCGTACCGTACACACAACTGAGCGGCTCATGGCGCTTAGAACGCTAATGAAGGAGAATCAAGTTGATGCATAGTATGCTGGGTTTTACTGCCTTCGATTCCTTGCTGATTTCCGAGTCGTGTAGTGTGGTCGTCTCAGAAGATCAGCGTATGTTGGGTTAGGGATTGGTGGGGCATCTGCTGATGGGAGAATAGATTCGAGCGAGTATTTGGCGAAATGCGACACCCGGAGGGCGTTCATTAGCGGGTTTGATGGATCTGCTGGTATTATATTTATTCTGTTTTTCATACAAACGACGAACCTAGTGTACAGGATGTGCCGTTATTACCCCCACTCGCGCTTTTCTATTCACCGACGGCCGATATTTTCTGCAAGCAGAGCAACAGCTTGATAGGTTCGTCGTACTTGACACTTCGTACTAGAGCCTATGTTCACTGGCTTCCCAGCAACTGGACTTTGATGAAGCAAGGCCTTCCTGGTACGCGTTGTTGGAAAAATAATTGATTTCGTATTATTTACGTACCGAACCATAGGAGTGCCAACATGGCAGGAGTTCTTGTCAAAGGTAATCTAGTTCGTTTGATTTTTGCTTTAACGGGAACCCATTCATATCCCGCTTTAGAAACTTCCAAAAGGCACAAAAATTGGAATCGACCCAACTCTTATTTCGATCTGTAAGTCCAACACCCTTGCTGCGTTCACATTCGTTCGCTGGGTTTACGTTCATGTTTTAGCCGATGCAACATCGCTCCGAACGTCTCTCACCCCACGCTCCTCTTCATTGTACCCCATATCCCAAAACTTGGTTGATGCGATCTGGGCCACACGCCCCCCAAGGCCCACACAACCCATCAACCCTCTCCCACTCGAATATTCTGGTGCCTCAGCCACCGAAAAACTTGCATTAGTCCGGGCAAAGGTCGCGAGGGCGGGTGCAGCAGGTGTGGTTGTCAGTTTGCTAGACGAAGTTGCCTGGCTGGTTGGAATGAGGGGCGATGACATAGATTTCAATCCCGGTGAGCACATACGACATATCACCCTGAATCAAGAGCTCACCCGGGCTATGACTAGTCTTCTTCGCCTATGGACTCGTACTCCCGGCGGAGGCAACTCTTTTTGTGAATGAAGAACAACTCACGCCAGCGGCAAAGGAGAATCTGAAGGCATCAGGATGGGACATTGCTCCGTATGAAACCATCATCTCGCGCCTCGAAGTAGTGGGGTCAAATATCAAGGGCGTTGCCGAGGATCAAGGGGAGGAATCACAGGAGCAGGACGGAGAAGAAGTCGAGCCAAAAGGTGAAGGGGACGGCGTATGTCTTGATTCTGCCAAACACCGCGCTGCCGTTTGCTGACTCGCAATCTGATTTAGAAAATCCTGATCGATCCCAAGACGAGCCTTGCGGTGGCCCAAGCCTTGGGAGAAGGCCATTATCATATTATTCGATCGGGTGTTGCCGATGCTAAGGCGATAAAGAACGCGGTCGAACTCGAAGGGTTCAGGAAGTCACATATCAGGGATGGTGTCGCGCTCGTGAGTAAGGTTCCATTGTTTCGTCTCCGCTCAACATCCTTGTGGCGTCGCTTCGTCGTTCCATCCACACACCTTGCCCCTTGCTTCGTCTGCCTCTTGTCTCCCTGTCCCCAGGATATCTCACGTTTTTCTGACACCTGTCCGTTGATTGTCTAGGCGCGCTACTTCGCTCATTTGGAAGAACACCTCACGTCGTCTACCTCACCCAAGTGGACGGAATACGAAGCCGCACTAGTCTTAGAAGGGTACAGACGGGAGCTGGACTTGTTCAAGGGGCTCAGCTTTACCACCATCAGCAGCACTGGACCAAACGGAGGTGCGTGTATGTTCCTCCGACGCTGTGATACCGACCTGACATTTGGACGCAGCAATTATACACTATTCCCCACCTGAGAAGGGATCAGCCGAAGTCAAATTGGATGAGTTGTATCTGTGCGATTCTGGGGGTGTGTTTCTCTTCGTTCTGACCGCCTTAAAGTTATGCGCCTCACATAAAGGATTGGGTCGCAGCGCAGTTCCTGGATGGTACAACGGATGTGACACGTACTTGGGTGATTCTATTCTGCTTGCATGGAAGCGCGTGTTTGTTGACGGCGCACATAGCACTTCGGGACCCCGACAAAGGAGGAGCGGCGCGCCTTTACGCGAGTCTTGCAGGGTCATATTGCGATTGACACGATGATATTTCCCTCTGGAACGACAGGTGCGCTCGTCTGTTTGTCGTTCGCGCCTCTGGTGCTGACAGGTGACGCCTGTTTCTAGGTTACCTACTGTGAGTCTCGGACGTAGGCGATGCAAAAACATTCTCGCTAACAAACGGCGGTGCTAGGGATGCGTTTGCGAGACGTGCACTGTGGGCAGATGGGCTGGGTGAGCTACGTGGCAGCCATTGTATGGGATGTGATTGCTGAATGAGGATCATTAGACTACAGGCAAGACTTTATCTCTGGGAATATCTAGCGTTCGTCAATCTAACCGCCGCTACCTGCAGGCACGGCACTGGGCACGGCGTTGGGCACTATCTCTGTGTTCACGAAGGCCCGCAGGGAATTGGTACCAGGATTGCTTATAACGATGTGAGCTCTTTGGCTTGTGGTCGGATGGAGTGCTCATCGTGGTACAGACGAAGTTGAAGGAAGGGATGGTCTTGTCGAATGGTGAGCGTCCAATCAACTCAGAGGAGGGCGAATCATTGCTCATCGTTTTCAGAGCCCGGTTACTACGCCGATGGTAAATTCGGCATTCGCATCGAGAGCATTGTGCTTGTTCGGAAAGCTTCAACCCCCAACGACTTTGGGGCGCGTGGATACCTGGGCTTTGAGCATGTTACGATGTGCCCGATCCAAACGAAGCTCGTAGACGTGGAGCTCCTGACAGGCGCCGAGCGTGCATGGTTAAATGCGTACCACGCCGAAGTCTTGGCCAAGGTTGGGCCCGAACTCGAGCGCATTGGTGACAAGCGTGCGCAGGAGTGGCTGACGAAAGAATGTGCTGAAATATGACCGGGCAAACCGAACAAAGGGGGCGGGTTGATTATGCGCGACCTTTGAATTTCGCGCTGAGTGTTCTGTATAACGATCCAGTGAAATGAATGTGGCTTTCAAGAATTCGTTAGAGGGTCACCCAACAACCAATGCTCGACAATGAATGCGAGGGGCCAGCAATTAATCAACACGCGGCTTTGGATCACGCAAATTCATGAGCGCTCTCGGTTCGCATTCGTGGATCTGGCTGGATTGGTTACCACACACACGTTTCGCTGAAACAAGCGGTCTCCGCCTCCGTACCCCGTTCTTTGCGTTCCTGCCAAATCTGTTCATAGCCACGCGGTAGTTGCGGCCTTTGGTTGTCAAGTATGCTAGGGGATAAATGAAAAATGTGGGGAGGTAGCTAAAACGCCGCTATCCAAATTTTTCGTAGCTCTATGTAATTAGGGGCTACCATTCATATTGGGCTACAGTCAGATAGATCAAACGTGGGATTAGACTCTGGCCAACATCGTGCGATGTCCTAGTGTGGTGCTCTGCACTCCCAATCCCATAAAGGTCGAACTTCTGAGCGGGATTTACATCCTGATGAGTCGCCTCGTCCTCCCATCAGCTGGGCTCTCACGCGTAATCCTTATCAGCACTCTCTGGTTCCGTGGTTGCCTAAATCAAACTATCCGCGGCGACAGCCAGCGTCTCGTGCCAGTCCTTCAGCACAGATGTCGACAAAACCGATGACAGGAACCGGTATTCTTTGCTCTTGATCCGTTACCGCTCGATTCGCAGACGAGATTTGGGAATGCCGCACTGAACATTTAAACTCTCAGTGTTTGTCAGTTAGTGCTCAGTTCCCCCAGCCACACAGGGTTCCCATGTTAACTCACGCTCTTTTTGCCTTGGCCTTGCTGACCACCATCGCTCTTTTTGTTTCAGCCCTCTGGTTAGTTGGGGCAGTTTTTCCTCTGTTCATCGAGTTTGGCTAACCGAGTGGATCACAGTAGAGTGGTTAGGGGAGAAATGTGGCGCATACACGAATATCATGATGCTCATGTCCTGTGGGCCCCAGCTCTTGTCATGTTTATCTCCTTAGCTGACTACCAATCCACCTTGCGTCCCAACCGACGTATTCTAGAGTGATCCGGAGGGGAAGGTCATCCAACGTTGAGCAATCTGGGGTGCCGGAAATCCAAGCTGAAATGGTGGCGGCGTATGAGGTTGGCTAATCAAGCTCATCGACGCAACTGATCCCCCGCCACGTTGCAACGTTCATGGTGAGACCTGTCCTTGTAATGCGAGATGCAGCGGCTGATCTCCCACTAGAATGTTCTGCTAGACAGAGCGGTTCAGGTCATTCACATCTCTCTGGAGCCATTCTTTTTGTTTTCGTTCTGTTCGGACCCCCGTTTCCGTGGCTTGCTAGTTTCTCCATCATCTTCCTCCCATGTCGACATTTTAACGATTACTTTTATTTGAGGACTCTTGGCTGCACGCTCTTGCTCGATGCACGACGACGAGTGTAGGACGACGAGAACGTAGCTCGGCAAATGTACACGTGGCTGGACTCTTCTCCTCTAACGTTTGGGTTGAGCCTTTGCTGGCTTTGTAGTTCACTTCTACCACTCATCATTCGCTATCTGAACCACGACCCCCAGGTTGGGTATCGTTAGGGGTGGCTGTTTCATGTTATCCTTTGTTCATCTATTCTGGCGCATACACACAGCGACCGCTTACGAACTGATCTGTGCCTAATCCTGAGACATGACACTATGGGAGTCTCGTTGTAAGATCAAGCGTACTGGTGGGTGGCGAAGGGGCTAAACACAGCCTGACGCGACATCACGTGCGCTAGGACAACCGGCGCTCGATCGCGACGAACCGTGGCGGCATTTACGCCCCCATATCTGGCAGCACCCGGGCAGACAGTGCGTACAAACGGCGGTTCGGTGGGTCATAGTTCACAATTCCCTAAAGGCTGGCGTGTAACGATCTCGCGTGCCCCGGGGTTGACCATCGTCCGGAAAAGGACTGCGACTCCCCGGCGCACCGTTGCACAGGGCTCGCAATGTCTGCATACACACTCGGAGATCACGGCTAATCCCGCTCTGAGTTTCAGGTAGTAGGCGATGTATTATCTCATTTCCCCAAAACCACTCTTGTGGAACTAGAATCCACACTGGATCTGATTGACTTGGATGGCACTATCCATCGGCGGATGGAGCTCCGTTAGTCCAACTTGTCCGCAAAAAGTTCGGAGCGACCCCCGCTGGTAACTACCGATAACCACAGGAGATCCCTGCAGCTCAAGGTGAGATTATGGCTATTGTTGACGGTTCAGTGTTTCGCTCAGGCGCTCTGCTGTGAGCTGACAAGAAACAGGTGAGCAGAATTTTTCTTGAACTCATGTTTATACGTCTGTGGAGCCCGTGGCTTATGTAGACCATGAAAAGTTGTAGAAGGGAGAGGAAAGAACCTCTATATCCACTGCGCCTCGCGCCCGCTATCCCATAAGGCCCACCGGCTTCTCGCTGCCCGTCAGATGAGCCTATGTCCCCCTAACGTCCGAGTCCCGAACCCATTCTAAGCTTGCAAGCCGGCCCCGTCCATACGAAGCGTATCCTACTCTCAGTCATCTCTTCACAGTATAGGTGGGCGGCATTACTAGGCTTGTGCTATAGCAATGCAACTAATGGCCATATGTGAGTTCCAGATTCAGCTCATCCGTTTTCACAAGTAGGCCGCGGAATATAACTCGTACGATTATTCTTGGACCTCCCAATTCAACTTTCCTTTCCTCTGAGAGTGCAGCTGCCATTACTATACAAGTACTCCTCGCCACTGCTGCTCGTTGCTTCCCCTGTAGTAACCTTTTTTAAATGCCTTGGCTTTAATCATGTCGCCAGAGTGTACGGGATATTATCCGAGTCGTAAGTACTTACTCATTATCTCTAGCAGTGTTACTGGCTGACGAAAATGGTTTAGTTTAATCGGTGGCATCAAGATCGAAGTAGTCCGAGCACTCCTCACCGTCCTAGAGACATATAATGATCATATTTCTATGCATGCGGTGCTAATATCAACAGTGTGATTGTTGAGATTCAAAGTCAAGATGAAGAGCTTGCGTTCGAATATTCACTTCGTTACGAGGTG
This sequence comes from Ceratobasidium sp. AG-Ba, assembly GCA_016906575.1. Taxonomy (NCBI): domain Eukaryota; kingdom Fungi; phylum Basidiomycota; class Agaricomycetes; order Cantharellales; family Ceratobasidiaceae; genus Ceratobasidium; species Ceratobasidium sp. AG-Ba. The sequence goes on along the minus strand of CP059635.1, from coordinate 906,097 downwards.
CTCTCGCAGACCAACTGCCTACCCTTCCTGCACTGCACATCTTTCGCGTCCTCGGCTCTTTCTAATGTTCAAATCACGGCCGACGAATGAGTCACGCACGCTATCGTGCCGACTCCGTCGGAGAACCTCTGGGGCACTGAACGTCCACTACCCCCCTTCGTCCGGCTACGCCACTTTTACCCGCCATGACGCTGTTGGCCATGATCGTCTCCGTATTCAATCACCTTGCTCAATGGATTGCAAAACCCTCGTGAGAAGCTCAGGTTTTATACCACCGGCAAGCTAGCTCCGGTGCCACCGACATCCAATGTGAGATGTGATGGGCCATCAGCCAATCTTACTTCGATTATGTTGGGGAGTGTCGTGCCCACTGGTACGACATTTCCGCGCCCTTCAATACTCCGCGTCAACCACTGGCAGCGCGCACTATCCTTCATTGCCACCGAACTCTTCCTGGGTCCGAGTCTGAGAGGGATGCTTGGTCTACTAATTTTTTAAATTACAAATTATATGGTACTGAACTTCTACCTACAAGTGAGTGCGCATCCAGGGGGTTACCACTTTCATTAACCTTGAATGAGGAATCTTAAGCAGCCAATAATACTCGTCGATGATCCAATCTCATGTCCCTTTTATTCATGCATTAATCCCATATTCCAAGACCAGCAAGCTGGCCGTCGTGGGACATGTTCGCTTTATGATTGGGGATTTTGAGGATGATACCTCGTCTGACCATTTTTCACCCGTCGATACAACTTCAAGGACGAAGAGCGAGCCCTGGAGAAGCTACTTCAAGTGGCCAGTAAGATGTTACAACTAAGTTCAGATGACTCAAAGTACGAGTGAGGGATAATGGCTGAGGAATAGGAGAACTACAAGTGCGCTCAGATTTAAACCTCTCGTGCTATAATACAATTACTCGCGGAACCGGTCAAACACGGGCGAACTTTCGATAGAAATGACGCAAAGTATCGCAAATTCCATGTACACACGGGTAGTACATCAAATATATCATCTGAAAATGTGCTACTGGGGCTGTAGATCAAGCGCATATGCGCACCAGACCGATCATATCTCACGGATTGAAAAAATGACTCGAAACAAAAGGCCATTTGTCCGGTTTTGCGACATCAAAATCGGCCGAATTTGGAATAGTATCACGTAGTACTCACCGCATGGAAAACCTACAAAGATGTGAAGAATGAGCTTAAAGGTCGCTCAGTGCGACGGGAGCTTCCTTTTCTGTTGTAGGAGCTACTCTAAATAGAGCTTAATACAATCAATTACTTAATAAATCTAATCTAATCGCTAAGCGCCAGCACAGCATTGCGAGATGACGCTGGAGACTCCACCGCGTTAACCCTAGCACACCAACCACCACCATGTCGCAAGCGCATCTCGTCAAGGCTCTCGACCAGATAAAGAACAAGGAAAAGGACAAGCTCGCAGATATTGACTTTACGGTCCACACACTCGAGGATGGCACGGTCGTCAGCACCCAGGAGCGCGCCGTCAAGGATGTCCGTCGCGTTTTTTTCGTTTATTTTCGTGTGCTAAATGCTATAGCAGGTACAAGCCCCGGCAATGACGCTCCCGACAGACGCGCAGTTTTTCTCGCGCGCAGACCCGTCCAAGCCCGATATCGCGTTTTTGAAGAACCACTTCTATCGCGAGGGGCGGCTCACCGAGGAGCAAGCACTCTGGATCATCGAACGTGGCACGGCACTGCTGCGTGCAGAGCCTAATTTGCTCGAGGTCGATGCTCCCATCACCGGTGCGTATCTGTCATCCTATCTCGACCGACGCTTATCGTCTTGTAGTTTGTGGCGATGTGCACGGCCAATACGTTAGTCTTTTCCTCTACCCGTGACCCTCTCTGACCGTTCGAACAGTACGACCTCATGAAACTGTTCGAGGTCGGCGGAAACCCGGCTGATACCCGGTATCTCTTCCTGGGTGACTATGTCGATCGGGGCTACTTCAGCATCGAATGCGTCCTCTACCTCTGGTCTCTCAAAATATGGTATCCCGATACCCTCTTCCTCTTACGCGGGAACCACGAGTGCAGGCACTTGACCGACTATTTTACATTCAAACTCGAATGTGCGTTTCCCCAACTGCTTCTAGCCTGCATTCCTACCCGAGCTAATCCCATAATCCTACTTCTAGGTAAACACAAATATTCTGAACGTCTATACGAGGCTGTCATGGACTCGTTTTGCACTCTGCCCCTAGCTGCTGTCATGAACAAGCAATTTTTGTGTATTCACGGTGGCCTCAGCCCAGAGCTCCATACGCTGGACGATTTGAGAAATGTAAGTGGGACTAGATCATGTCTCTGAGATCGGGCTGGATTTGGTGTTTGGACGAAACGAGGTGGCGCCCGGCCAAGCCAATTAACCCTCGCTCCCTTGTTCGCTCGTGCCTTGTCCCTTGATTCTTTCGCTGCCCTGCATCCTCAATCTCCGGTACTGACTGCGGTGCCCAGATCGACCGATTCCGCGAGCCACCCACTCATGGGTTAATGTGCGACATTCTCTGGGCGGACCCGCTCGAGGATTTCGGATCGGAAAAGACAAGCGAGTTGTTTGTGCATAACCATGTCCGGGGCTGCAGCTATTTCTTTACGTGAGTCTCTGTCTTCTATGCTCTGAGTAACACGGCAGGTGGATCGAATGCGAGCGCGTTGCGTTAGAGCGGGCAAGAATTCAATATTCTCGAGTTCTTGATGCCTCGCGCACTGCCTGCCTCGGCCCTATTTTCCGGATTGGATCAGACCATGAGCGCTAACCGGCTACCAGGTATCAAGCGGCATGTCAGTTCTTGGAACGAAATAATCTGCTGTCTATTATTCGCGCGCACGAGGCCCAAGATACAGGCTACAGGATGTACAGAAAGACTAAAACGACGGGTGCGTATACTTATCTTTGCATAATTCCTGTGCGATCGACTCATTTGACAAAATTGGCTTGTACTCTCACTACAGGCTTCCCCTCAGTAATGACCATCTTCAGTGCTCCAAACTACCTTGATGTGTATAACAACAAGGCGGCGGTCTTGAAGTATGAGTCCAACGTGATGAATATCCGACAGTTCAACTGCACGCCCCATCCCTACTGGTTGCCTAATTTCATGGACGTGTTTACCTGGAGCTTGCCTTTTGTGGGAGAAAAGAGTGAGTATTGGCCGAGGCCGGGGGTAGGAACGGGTGTCTGACGGGGCTCGAAATAGTCACGGACATGCTGATGGCCATCCTCAACTGCTGCTCACAAGAAGAGCTCGAAGCCGAAGAGGAAGAAATTTCACCGGCCGAGCCGGATGCCGAAAAGGTGCGTTGGTCGTCTACCTCGAGACATATTTCTTAATTCGGTATTGTATAGACTGCGGAAGAGGATGGCGCAGAGAGACGACGCGTGATCAAGAGCAAGATCTTGGCTGTGGGACGAATGAGTCGGGTGTTCTCGCTCTTGCGGTGCGTCTTGTTTTAGCCATATTATGGGACGTCGGCTGATTGCGACTGCAGTGAGGAGTCTGAGCGCGTATCCGAGTTGAAGAACGTGGCCGGTGCTGGCAAACTTCAACAAGGCTCACTTGCAACTGGCGCGGAAAATGTAAAGGATAGCATTGGCTCGTTTGATGACGCGTACGTCACCCTGTTATGCCCCCAATCAGCCAGTACTAATGATTCCAATAGACGCAAGTCCGATATCGAAAACGAGCGCCTGCCGCCCGATCTAATTGATCCTCAAGAACACTTCTCAAACGCATCCACCCCCGCCGAGGAACTTCCTCAAGCCTCGACATTTGTTCCGGGACACAGCGCGCACTCATCGATGTCGACTCTGGAAGCCGCGATCGCGAGCGGTACCGCCGAACTGGGCTCGCCAGGCGCACCAGGCTCACCGCTCTCGGCCACTCCATTCAAGCGCGGACACGGCCGAGCGGCCAGCTTGGGCACAACCAACACCAGCCCGAGCACGCGCCGACGAAGCATCGAGAGCACGATCAGCTTGATCCGCGAGGCCGTGGACGGCAAGGGCGAGGAGGCCAACGACGCGGCCGTCGATCAGATGGTCGACCAGTTTGCCGGCGGCCGGAAGCGGGACAGCCGGGCCAGTTCTCCTGCAAGGAGTGCAGCGTGATCTATTTTTTGTCGTTTCCCTGATCGATCGGGTTGGTTCTAGTTTTTTCTTTACTACTTTTCATTTCTTGTCGCTTTGTGCCGGATCGGTGGTACTTGGTGCGTTAATGTATAGCGTGAATACGACTTATTGATACTGGACACAAACTGGCGCGGGTCGTGTGTTAGATGGTTGGTAGGGGGAAGGTCTAGCTGTCCGACAAGGTAGAGTGCCTAGACTAGAATTACCTCGGGTTTCACCCTCTCGCCGCCCATCAACAGCAAAGCGTCTCGGGTTCCGAATTGCCTTGTAAGCTTCGGTGTGGCGGGTGATGTCCGACCACGCCAGTTTTTCTGCCAAGCTGCTGTTTCATAAACTAAATTGCTATGTATTCAAAAATGGCGATAATTACACATGGCCAATCATCTCTGTTACCGAGTCCATGCCATTGCCAAAAAATTCTATTCCTCACAGCGATGTCTCACTAGCGCTCGTGGCAGTCGCAGTCTCAACTACAGCCGTCGTCGAGTTGTCACCAGCCCACCATTGGGTCGAAACTTCGGGACTTGTATAGGACCTGCCTTGCTCGTCAGTCAAACGTGTGGGTAAGGTCATGAGAGACTCACGTATTGAGACCAATAATGATTGATCCAATGAGTCCGTCAGTAATGTTTGTCCCCGCATAGACGACATCCAAGACAGCATCGTATTCCTCGGCGTTTTCGTATGCAAACCACATGTCCTCTTTTTCAAAAAATTTAGTTTGACAAGTCCAGAGGATGAAATGAAACTCACCATCATTAGCCAAGCGAGTGACCGTGTTGGTGTTGTATGACTCCATCGCAGCGACTTCTTTCACGATTGATTCGTTGAAGAAGAATTGGCCGGTGCTGGTCAGTTTGGTCAGTTTCATAGAGTGGACCGAGGAATAACAACATACTGCATAGGGCGCCCGGCAATAAAAGTTCCATTATCAGCTATGGAACCGTTTTCGTAAACTGACATCTCCAGCATTTAGCCGATCTCCAATCTCGATAACAAATGAAATATAGCTCACCCTTTACATGGAAATGGATCGAACGCCCAGAATACCATCCGGGGAAAACCGAGTACATCGTCCAGTGGCCATCCGAATCCGCCTGCCGGGTTCCGCGCAAAAACAATTCCTGGTCGGTCGGCTCGTTGTTGAGCATCGACGCTGCCTCGGCCAAATCTGCGCCCGAATAAGCGTTTTGAGTTGTTGTCGAAGCGTTGGCGGTTGCGGTTGCTGAAGCAGTCGGAAAGTCGGTAATGCTCATGCTCATGGACATGTCGGGTGCAGCGGTTACGCTGGTCATATTCCCGCCTGGACTGCCGGATCCTCCCCCACTCAGATTCGACCCGGTCATAAAGACATAGCCAGAGTAGTAGCCGGTAGAGTTGCAGTGCCAGGCGTCGACCCATACGTTCTATTGAGCCAGTTATCTTAGCAACCACAGAAAATGAGTTGGGAGAAGTATGGCCTCACACGTCTCAATGTCGATAAAGTCAACCTCGACCGTCAACAGAATCCCAGCCTGTCCTTCTGAGATGTTCTGCCTAACCATCTCTCCGAGAATATGATAGGGTCCTTGGGTAACCTCGGGCGTGAGGATGCAAGTACCCTCGGTCGAGTTGGTAGTCGACTGGCGAGGCGCAAAATTGGCGTGCTTGTGCAAATCGCCAAAAGAGATACTCGCACGGGCCGCGCCGCGGGATAAGCGAGCTGCACGACGACGGGAGAGCTGGGGTCTGCATTTCTCGGAGATTCTGCATTGCAGGTCGAGGTTTTCGGAGCGTCGTTTAAGAAGAGCCGTGTGGGAAGGGTTGATGAGACCATGAGCTAGACGAAGGACTCGGTGAATTTGATCTAAGCTTGAACAATCGAGTACTTACCTAGTACGGCAGTGCTCGACACAATTATACCGGCGACGAGAAGAGGATACTAACCATGACTGTTGTCTTGAGGTATGTGAGTGCGATGCTGAAAATCCTAGCGAGCTGATCACCTTTGATTCAATATCGCTACCATCTTATTGCCCAAAAATAAGACTGCCGGGAGGACGTAGCTGCGCGTGGAAATACCGCAGTCGTACTGGCCGCCAGCGTCCCAGCTGGACGCCCAGACTCTTGTCTCCGAAAGGGCAAAATTTGAATAGCCTCGTCATGAGCCTCGGCAAGGGAACACTGTGCGGCAAGAAATGCACCGCTAACAAGTTGCAACCGCATTAGAACCCTCTGGTTTCGTTCCTAGCCCTCAACTCACGACAGCATTTCATGCGCTGCGGAGTTGTCTCGAGGCATTTGGCCTATGGGGAAGCCGATACACAAATCTGAAGACACCGGTAATATAAAAAATATTTTACGGATGACATGTTGTTCCGGCTTGGACGTAGTGAGGAATCAGTTTGGATGAGGCTACTGGTGGCGGTCGAGTTCAAGCGAAGGACGACGCCACTTGACACCAAATACGCCCTGAAGAACCAAATACTATTTCATTTTGTTCCAATATGCATACATTCTTGCCAACGGGCCTTTAAAACATGTCCCTCCCGTCGTTCATGTTGCTTTTAACGATCCGGTCGATTAAGCGCACCATTTCCCGCGGATTTTCCTTCATAAATTGGGGTTTGGAAAGCGTCCCCATCAGGCTCTTCAATTTCCCTAACATCGGGTCACCCTGCTCCATCATCCGGCGGTCAGCCTGAACCGTCATGATTGTGTTGTCATTGGACCACGCCCCGTTTTTCAACAAATCCTCGACTCGATCCATCCACTTGGCTTCATCGGAAGAGATGGGAACGTTGGGGCAAACTGCCTCGCGGAACTCTCGTACGTCGTACATAACCACGGCAGGTATGGACTGTGACACCACGTCTGCGTCACGTCCACAACGAATGAATGCCCACGCGTCTCGGAGATCAGCCTGGGGATAAAGCGTTTGCGGGCTGTTACTGGTATATGCGACAATAACCTTGGCCCGCGTGTCACGAAAAACATAAACAAATGCCCATTCCTCGTTTGCCTACAGACAAATGAGTAAAGATAGTCCAATGCGCATGATTTACGCACCTGGCCTGGGCCACCCTTGAAATATGCCGGAAATCCGTAAAATTCTCCGCCACCACCCAATCCTCCCTTGGTTCCCCATTTGACTCCTGAACCAGAAAAACAAGACTTTACAAGCAAACTCCACGATAGAGCATCTTGTCTTTGCATATTCCTCATCTCGTTAAAAGAAAGAAACTCGAGCAAGTCCACGATACCCTGCCAAATGGACGCAAGACCAGATCCGTTCGTGCCAGCAGAATCCAAACCAAAATCGATAGGGATCCGAGGAAGGGTAGCTCCAGTCAAACTAGTTCCCCCGCACCAGTTGCTGTCCAGTAGAACCGAGAATCTAGGTGGCCCGCATATAATCTTGTGTGTCGCGGGATCAAACCCGAGCGCCGGTGGACGTGTAAAAGTGTGGGTGGGACGCCGGTCGGACTGTCCATGGGGAACGTACATCCTTCGGTGTTCCGATTTATATCGAAACGGGAAGCTAGATGTGGTACCGAAACAAACCCCAGGCACGGCATTCAAGGCCTTTTTTACTTGGTCGTTGGGAGGAGCGAGCAGGAGGGAGCGTGCGACTTCCATTCTTATGTCCCTTTGCTCGACCTTTTCGCTGTAATGCTCAAACGGTTCTCGACAAATATCACTGGTTAGTACGCAGTCCACAGCATTTAGAGTACCATCTAGACTGAGCAGATTAAAGTCGCTGTCGGTGAAACTGGGGCAGGCGATGGCTATAACCCTCGTGATGGTAGGAACTGCTTTGAGCGCTTGTTTGATCGTGTTTCGAGTAACACAGTGACATCCAGAAATATTCAGAGTTCGAACTGGGACACGAATAGAATGTTCGAAGCTCCAATCGTCTCGATCAAGCTCGGGCATCCAAACATGCTCAGACCAGAGCTTAAGGCCGCGTATAATCTCCTCTTCCCGTATTTGTGGAAACTGTGAGACGTCAAACGCAGGATGAGCGACGTCCCCCAATAGTTGACCTGGGTAGTCACTCTTGGCGGGTCCCAGCGTCCAATGGCGCCCAAAGAGTAGGAAAAGTGTGTGATGATCCAAGTCTTCATCGACAACCACCATGTTGGTACTATTTCCTCGTTTTGCTCGCTCTCGTGCCACAGTATCTCGATAGCACAACGCCTGATATAATATCGTAGACCATAGTGTAGACTCCACTGGTTCCGGTACAGAATCCCCGTCAGCGTAATCCAGCCTCCAGGTATCGTTCGTTTCCAAAGCACGGGTCCCAAAATGAAGCCATTCGTATGTTTCGTCCATTTCCTTACTGCCGCCCTTTGCAGATTCCAACCATAGTTGGTGTGCCAGTTCGAATCGACGTGCCGTAAACTCCGCCCGTCCCATCAACGAACATTGAGTCAAAATGCCACCTTGGTCGGCGGGATTCAAAGCAGGAGGAGTAAAATACGCCCGAATTGCAGCGTGCGATATAGACAGTCCGGGTTCCTTCAGAACCATAACTATATCTGAAGGCAGACCGCTAGCCCAAGCAAATGGCGTTTGAGCAATAGGGTTCTTCGTTGGCTCAGGACCCGAAATCACGGCACGCTCGGGGTTCTCTATAAACGATCTAAATGAAGCAACACAGATTGATAGCGAGAAAAGGAAAATTCGAGGTCTTTTACTCACATGAGCGGAGTATCCCTTGACTTTGCCATATGGCTGGTTTGCCAAACCTCCTGAAGCAACGCAGTGCCGTCAAGTCGCAAAATGTCGTCTGTAGAAAACCATCCAAACTCCATCATCCTCACGACCGCCGGGTGTTTGAGAGCCCGTTTCCGTCTAGTCTCGCAGAGCGCAATGTATTCCGGTTTTGATTTTATCTCGGCTTGTTTATCCGGAGCAAGTTGACTGAGAGAGGTTCGTCGACCATTACCTGGTGCACCAAGTACATGTCTCTCCCGCTTTTCTCCAAATTCCTCAAATTCTGTATAATCCTCGGTCTCTGGGATAACGTATTTTGTACCCATGTCTTCGGCGTGGAAAATTCGAAGGGGGCGTAAAGGCGGGTCTTCCAACTCAGACGTCGAGTCCGACTCTGAGTCTGTGTCCAGATACGATCCTAGGTCCTTCAAGATGCGATTTCCTACTCTATGAACGTCTGCTCTAAGCATGTAGATGTATCGAGGTTCCAGCGGGTTCGATATGTCTATGTAGAGAAACCAAGTTGGGTCCCATTCAGGGCTTGTTCCTGTGAAACCACGAGTCAGGGAAGCAGGAAGAATCAGCTTTTACGACACTCACGGAATGAATCTGTCCCAGCACGTCCCATCGCATGTAGTGGCGGAAGCGTATTATGGGTGTCTAAGCCGAATTCTCGCGCACCGCACCAATAAGGAGGGTTGTTTCCGATATAAAACGATTTCCAAGCGAGCTGAAAAAGGTAGGGACAGGGAGGAACCATTGAGCGAGTATCCTCAGGATCATATGTTTCGAGTTCCACTTGCTAATCAATGGTTATTCGCGATGAGACTTATATCAGACCACCAAACTAACCTCGTCTTCCTTCTTCAAAGCAAACTCTCTCCAATGCTTGATATCTTCCGGAGATACATCTGCGTGATTCCTGTCTCGTAGGGCATCCATTTCTGCGCGAATAACCGATGCATTGAAGGGATTTCGTATGTTATCCATCAGTCGCCCCGCGGCGTACATTGCGGCGCCGTGCGCCATCACCACGTCCAATGCGCACAGAGTAGTGCCGTACATTTTGAAGTTGCGTTGCGGAAGGGCTTGGTTCTTGAAGTCTCTCTCGCGCATGGTAGACTCATCGACAAAACGCGGCACCCGAGCCACAATCCGAACCTGGTATCAAATGGTGGTTAAAGTCTAGTAGAAGGATTATGGAAATGTTTTCGTCGCACGCAATAGGTGACCTTGGCGTAAGGTCCGAGTGGCGTATCTGGATCCAGCGACATGTGGTGATGATACGGTGGCGGTCAACTGAAAGGAGCTCAGGGGTTGTTTAGTTGGCTTTGTTTGCACTCAGGCATCGAAATCCTGAACCATACAGAAACGTCTACTTTTCTCTAAGAACTATATCGATGAGAGCGGCTGAGAAACCCAGATGTCGTTTCCTCAACGCTCGATAGTCTGTGTCTATATCTCAAAAGGATTCAAGCACTATTCATCAAGGGTCGACTTCAGATAAACGTGATTGTGGTCACGAGCCTCATGTTTCTCTGGGCTAGATTCCGTGATAATCGGATGACTCACGAGCGTTTGTGATTGACCCTGAGGACCCCGGGAGCCGATCCCTGAACTTCTGATAACTCGCTCTTAGGGGTATGCGCGACTTGTGCTCGTCGTCTTGTGAGCGCCCGTGAGCCCCGGCGGATATGGCAGTGGAAAATCACCACGTTGTGGTGCCTTGGGTCCGAACAACATGAGTACTATATAACCAGCAAGGTGTGCGCGCAGTTCACTCTATAACTCGACCATACCCCCAAGTCAAATATGTGGTACATCGGACTCACTTGTCTTGGGGCGAGTGCTGGGCTAGGCTTACTTTGGCAGAAGCGCTCTCGCCAAGCCTTTCTCCCCCCTTCACCTCCCGGTCATTGGTTCTGGGGAAACCGAGAACTAGTCTCTGAACAGTTCAGTCACATAAAACTCGGGATGGAAGTTCGCGAACAATATGGTGAGAGGCGACATCTTGTCATGGAACCAGTCTCACACCATCCACACGTTTACAGGGGATATTATAACCCTTACTTCACCATTCGGAGCTACCATCATTGTGAACTCAATCGATGTGGCTATGGAGCTGCTGGAGAAACAAGCCGCCATCACAGCAAATCGCCCTAGGAAGGTGATGATGGATGATATGTGAGTTCAAGAGTGAACGCTCCTCCGAGTCACTAAGCAACCCTACCAAAGCATGCAATGGAGCTCTGGCGTCTCGTGGCACCCACATAATGAGCGCCACAAAAAGCTACGGAGGATCATGGCATCAGCGTTGAGTCCAGCCGCATCCCGCAAATATGCCCGAGAGCAAACCGAGACAGCATTAAAGATCTCCAAAGTCCTCATGCTCAGCCCGCCTACGTTTGCCCAGGACATGCGCCAGGAGCTAGGATCACTTTTTATGCGAATTGCTTACGGACACATCGCTGTCGAAAACGATCCCATCATCAGGATGTCCCATCAAGCACTTGGCTATATGTTTCGGGGTCTTTTTGGTTATTTCTGGGTCGACGATTTGCCGTTTTGTAAGCGTCATAATGGCAATATGAGAAAGGTATTAATGCTAAACCAGTGAGATTCCTCCCGGAATGGCTTCCGGGTGCCGAGTTCAAGAGGCTTGGGAAAGAGGGGAAGCGGACGCGCGATGCCTACGTTAGCCAGCTGTTCGACAGCCTACTGAATAGTATGGTGAGCTTCATTAGCCGTGTATACCGGATCAATATTTCCACTAATATGTTCTACGTAGCGCCTTAAGCAACACTATGAACCTTCTTATGCTTCTCGCTTGATCGAAGAAAAAGGTGGTTTGGGTGCCGATCCTGAGGACCTCGACCTAATCAAGTGGTCCGCCGCAAGTATCTTTGGCGGTGAGTTAACTACACTGGATTTATCCACTATCGCTCGACTAATGTATTTCTATAGGAGGAACTTCACCGGTATATAAGTTGATACAAGCTTTAGCCTCCGATAACTAACAATTTGTTTCAGGCGGTTGCGTTTATTGCAACTTTCCTGATCATGTCGGCGTTATATCCAGAGATGTCCGAACGAGCTCGACAAGAAATAGATTCGTTGACCGAGCGAAGCCGGCTCCCTAGCCTCGAAGATCAAGAGCATGCGCCATACTGTAATGCGTTTCTGCAAGAGATCACGAGGACTTTCCCACCCGCTGGACTCGGTTGGTAGAATTTTTGCTTATATCTCGAACAAGTTAAACCGATAACTATTCTCTAAAAGCGCTTCCCCACTGCGCTTCACAAGACATCCATTTTCGTGGGTATTTGATACCCAAAGGCGCAACAATCTACGGCAACGTCTGGTAAAACCCCGTTCCCTGGACCCTCTTTCAGTTTACTCACATCTACCGGTCGACTGAATAGGTCTATGCTTTTCGATTCAAAAGTCTACGAATCGCCGTTCCAGTTCAAACCCGACCGTTTTCTGACTCGAAACTCTTTGCCTGATCCCAGAAAGTGGGCGTTCGGGTTTGGCCGGCGTGCATGTCCTGGTATACACATCGCAAACAACGGAACATGGATTATATGCGCGACCATTCTTTCGTTGTTCAATCTGCGTCCCACTGATGAGTTGTTGGATCGAGTCAACAACGCGGGCGGACGCAATGCACCGGGCATGCATCGAGTCATAGCTTCATATGCTATGGGGTATGTGCCTCCCACTAGCAGCGGAATTGAAACCACTAACTCGTTATCAGCGAATCACCTTGTAGCGTGGAGCTTCGTGATCCTATCGCAACCACGTTGCTGGAAAATAGCATATAGATTGTGTGATGCAGTCCAAACGTTTTGGTTGCGGGTCTAGGCTGGAACGATAGTTGACTAAAAGGTCATAGCTTGACCGAATAATCGGGGGATTGTGACCTATTGGACTCTTACCTGATAATGGTTCTTTCTTGGTGGGGTGTTTCTTAAACGAATAAACATCACAATTACGGTCACATTTTAATGGAGCCCGGCGCTCATTAGATCATGCGCAGCCATGTGCCAGAAATAGCCCTCATTATTCTTTCAAGAACTCCGGATCGAGTTCCTGATTGACAAACAGCGGGTGTTTGTTTTCAACATCATCGTGCTCAGGGCTACTTATGCTTATGCATGCGTATTGTCAGTGAGACATCCGTATTGTCTTGCCCGATAATAGCGGGTCATGATCCTTCAGGCAGCGTTCAAGTATGCCGCCCTCAACTCATACATAAGCTCTGCGGCCTGCTCATTTGTCTCTCCAATCCAGCGCAGTCTTCTCTACTCAGCTATTCACGTTCACACCCATGAATTCTAGAACAAACTTTCCTCCCTTGGACGGCTATTTGTATTGACGTATTATTTTCACCATGTGCTCGAATAGATCACTGAGCTTTCTGCACTTAAACGCACTCCTAGGCCCGAGGTATACGCATTCAAATGCTCGGGGGTTGAATTTTTTAGGATGAGTAACCACATGAAGGTTTTGCGTATTCCGAACAACCCCTCGGATATAGTGTCCTTGTCTCTTTACCCAAGGCCATCACCGATTATGGTAGCCTCACGTTTGGTACTATCTACGTTGCGAGCCCAAGCTCGGGTCGGAGGTGATTAAGCGAGTGCAATAGTCGGACAAAGATGGGACAAGCCGAAACATTAAAAATAAGAATTTTTCTCTGACTGTCCGCACAAGAACTTGGAGACTGTGGGGTCCCGTGACCAAATGCGCGATTTGTTTTGATTCACCATCGCGCCAGGGGACATTTCACGCTGTTTTGATTGCTCGTGACGATTTCCGCACTGCGCTCATTATTAATAGCTGGCCAAGATCCGTCTTCCGAATCTTGGCAATTTTCATTCCGGCCAGTCAGCAATTACGCTTGGCATCTGCGGGGTGGGGTCCAAGGACGTTTCCTAAACAGGAACCCCCACGCCATTCATTCTAAAACGATGCCCACGAAAAAACGGCTGGGGCAGAATAAATCCGGATTCCTCTACGGCGTGCTTCGCATAACTAAACTCACCAAGCATAAGTCGACGAAACTCAGAGGACGTTCCCGATTGCCGAAGGTAGAGGTTCCTGTTCATCGGAGTTCAACCCCCGGAGAGAATACAGGGGGATCCGCGTCGGATGTGCCAGACGCGGCAGTAATACCTCGCGCAATAGCGTTTACATATTCGAGAACCCAGAATATCACTATGTACAGAGAAGAAGGCATAGACGAGCTGCAATAAGGAGGATGGTGATAATCGGGGTACGTTGATCCCCATTTATTTGGGCCTCTGAGCTCACCAAATTAGGCAACGGAAGAGGACGTATGCACGCTCCCAAGGGCCTATGGTCTTTTAGATTTTTTTTCGTCGTGCCGGATGGTCTAGTAAACCGTGGAGTTGTGCTATGGATGACTGCTATAAGAGATGGGAGGGCCGCCTCACCAATTCTTTCTCAACTGCGATCTCCTTCGAACGCTCCCCTCCTGAATTTCGAGTAGCTCCCTCAAAAACCACTACTATCATGGCTGTTACAATGCTCCTAGCCTCGATATCTCTTACTCTCCCGGGCTTTGCTTCGACATTTTGGCCGTGCGCATTGTCTCATGCCATGACCTGTGTTGTCCTGTCTGGGTTCGATGTAACAATGCCGTCTATTATTTGGCCAATGTGAGCGTTCTATAGAAAGTTTTTGACCGTCTCTGATTGCCTAGGACTATTTCTCCTCTAGGATATCCAATTATCCGCTCAGTTTCTTCGTAGGGCTCCTCGCTCTGATTATCATCTGGCGTTGCGTCGTCAAGATACTTGTACTCGGAGGACTCGGACTTTGCATGCTTGCATATGCATACCTAACGGTGATCTCGCGTTTCGCACGTACCGTCTTCACGCCGAGGCTTGTATACTGGGTTGTTCTTGGATTATCGCTCAATCATATGTTTGGCATGAATGACGTCTTAGAGCGCGAAGTAGCACGGTAGGCCTAGCTGTTCCTTTTACTATCAATTGAAGGCTCATTTTTTGATAGGCTTACGAAGTATACCATTCTTGCGTTTATCATACGCGAGGATGTTTTGGCCCAGCGATTTCGCAATCTGGACTCGTTCCTTCGAAGCACGTTCCACCGGTGTGCTCAGCTTCGACTGGCCCGAGTTGCCGTAGTTGTGTGCATCGACCTGCTCGGACTTTTATTCTGGCTTATCGCCTCCGCCTCGCATCTTGTGCTTCGCCAAGTTACCCGACTCCTGATCAAGCATATACTCGTACCTGCTATTCGGTTCTTTGTCTTCCAGAGCATTTGCTTGGTGTGCAGTAAGCAATCGCTGTTCAGTACCCAAGGTCTAAAACTGAAATCTTTCCAGTGGTTTGCGCTATGGGATGCGTAGTAGCGGCCTTTATCGCGATCGAGGTCTTTACGGCTCTGCTCGTGCCCGTATACTACTTGAACTTACTCATTCATCGTTGGTACAGGGTGAGTCTACCTTCAAGCATGAGCTACCGATACCACTGAGCCAACGATAATTCAGCCGAGCGAGGGAGCGGCTGATGTCACCCAGCATCCAGTCCCTGCCGTGGAGGAGAGTGACCTATCCACTTTGTCAAAGGAGGTCCCATCCCACTCAAGTTCTTCGCACTCAACGACCTCAGAGGGCATCCGAAGGCTTGGTCTGTTTATCAACGCCTATCTGGACGAGGCTGCATCGGCTGCATCGGTCATCGAGCTCGACGACCAGTTCGAATATACCCCTTCGATGCATGCTCTACCCCCTGTCCAGACGACACCCCCGCCTACGCCACCCTTCTCGCTTCCGGCCGCTCCCATTCCTGGAACTCCGGCCCTATCACATGTGTCTCCAGTGGTCACCACCCTT
The DNA here is from genome assembly GCA_016906575.1 of Ceratobasidium sp. AG-Ba. Lineage (NCBI taxonomy): Eukaryota > Fungi > Basidiomycota > Agaricomycetes > Cantharellales > Ceratobasidiaceae > Ceratobasidium > Ceratobasidium sp. AG-Ba. Next base: position 890,347 of record CP059635.1, on the reverse strand, counting down.
TCTTCCGGCCCAAGCCCCAAGGTAACCTTCGAGCTTGCCAAAGAGGACGAAGAGATTGCGGATCTTGCGGCCCGACTCTCGAACTTTCACATCGAGTTCGAGGCGTGTTCGGCCCCCAGGAGGTCCAAGCGTCCGTCCCAGCGTTCTACGATTTTGTTTGAGGCATATGAGCGATCGTTGGATCCTCCTTTGGCGATGTCTCCTTGCGAGGGATGGATGGCCGAGTGGCTCAAACCCGGGTGCGTGGCTGGTGTGGGAATGAGAAAATAGGTCGGCCTCCATCGCTGGTTCCAGGTTTTCTTTTTCTTTCTTATTTTCCTCTCTCGTTTTATCTATCTACGCTCGTCTCTGTCCTCTTTTCTCGTCGTCTTCCGTCTCGGCTCGGCCAACTGTTTCGTTTCTCGTCTTTCCTCTCCCTTTTCTTTTCTTTTTCCCTTTTTTTTGTCTCGATTGTTTTGGATTGGATATCGTCTTTGGATTGCATTTGTGTTTTTTTTTTTTCGCATACTCGGCCTGGGACCGGCGGGTCGACTACCGTCGTTGGCACTTCTAGTCGATACTCGGGGCTAGTGGAGCAGACGAGCGAGTAGGCGGATCGTTGGGGAGTCGAACGGAGCTCTGGGTGGACGGGGAGGCGAGGTTATCGACGCAGAGATGGGCATCAACAGCTCCGGCATAAAGGTGTGGACCTGGGGTGCGGCCGTACTCTCATAGAGGCCCGCATATCTCAGCCTACCGCACTTGTGCGTGTGGCCCTCGAGTACCCACCGTGTCGTCAAGCTGGCCCTGGTTGTGCGTTGGTACGTCGAACCTGAAGCCAGACCAAAGGGGTGCTCTGTCGGGATCCTCCAATTCGCTCGCATGCTTCATTTGCCCTGTGTTTGAATTGTTTTCTTGCGCTCGGTCTGAAGGCCTACCTCATGGTTCCTGGCTCATGTATTGTAGTTTTTTGTATTCTCTGGTCTCCTGTATGCTTGGGTAGAAAAAGATTACCGGCTGGATCGGTCTTGTTTACAGGTGTGACTGTGAGCTTGAGATCTCCATTTCTGCCTTAAAAATTAACTGCGAATTTTGACTTTATGATTATATGAGCGGTCCACAACAGCGGGTGTCGACCGTGTTCGTGTTCACAAAGACCGGCTATATGCGCAATAGCATCGAGACCATCTTAGATATCTTATGATATCAGATAATACAGAATCATGCGGATAAGGTCGATGAACTACTGTCGGAGTGGATGGACTGGCGAGGGTGGGAGACTGAACGGATTTTTCTTTCGCGTGGTAACAGCTGCTCATTCTTCGTATATATTAAGAGAACTTCGTTTCGTATCATACAATGAAAAGAGGCGATTTTGGCAATGCATTCTTTAAGAAGAGATCTTCTACTCCAAACCTGTGTTGGCATAGTTGGTGGTGGTGATGCTCCCCTCGAATGTCGTATCTACTCCAATGGCTGAGGGAAAACGATCCGGATAAATATTATATGCGAGCTAATTCTGTGTGTACGCACTTATGTATGCCAAAATACCGTCCGTCTCAGTCTCTCCCAACAGCTCCGTCCTATGGGTATCCTTAGATTATGCTTCGCTATCACACAATACAAAGACTCACGAGGCATAAGCATTATACCCATCGGCATTTTCACTATCCAGAATCGAGTCTTCAGTGTTGTAAGTGCGGCTCTGTGTTGTGTTTGCATATACGCCTTGATTGACAATCTTGTTGTTCAAATCGTCCTCGAAGAAGATTTGGCCAATGTGTCGAACTTGTCCTGCATGGCTGATAATCGAACCATTGGTCGCAACGGAGTAGTTGGTGTGGACCATCGTGTGAATGTGAACCGTGCGACCAGAATCTAATATCCGGTAAGACGATAGGATGCAAAACGGGAAGAAGCTTGTACTGACAATAACCAGGATACGTAGTAAGGAACTCGACCATTCCCTCGGAGTTTGTTGCGTAACCGCCACGCAAGAAAGTCACTGACCGCAAAGTTAGCTAAGATCTTTTGTTGTGGGCTATGCAGAGCAAACATACGCTGGTCGGTCATAGCAGTCGACCCTCCACCTCCACTTCCACCTCCCGGAGCCCCAGTTGGAGCCGCAGCCGAGCTGTTCGTTGCCGTCATAGTGATCACCGAGTTTGTATTGTTTCCTCCACCCATCCCACCATCTGGAGGAGCGCCAAGCGAGGCAGTCGTGAACCCAGAGTAAGACCCGGTCGACTACGGACAGCATATATTGAGCTAGATCTACGTAGACTTGGTAATAGACTCACATTACAGTGCCAGATCTCAACGAGCGCTTGGTCAAGGGGAGTACAGGTCGTAACGTCCATGACTCCAATGTCAAGAACTAGTTCAACGCCAGCTTGATCTTCACGGATATCCTGGCGCAAAAGCTCGTTGTTCACAAAGTATGGACCCTCAGTAACCTCTGGGGCAGTCACACAGGTGGACTAAACCTTGATCAGCATATGAAACCAGTAAAGGCGTAAAGTGTGCCCACGTTCTGAATGGTCGTGTACGTCGGACTATTGGCAGTCGCAGTCGACGTCGCGGCATCAGAGCTGGTAGACGAAATTCCAGTAGCGATGACACTCGAAGCGACGCCGGTAATGGTCGACGACGCGGCCGACGAAGTGAACGAATGAACCGCATGGTTCCCGGGCCTTCCGTGGCCGTGTTGGCCGCTCTGCTGGCCCGGACCATATCCTTGTCCCTGCCCCTGCCCGCCTTGGCGTGCAAAGTGACGACCATTGAGGGCTGCGATGTTGGTGTCGCGCTTGGACAGCAAGCCACGCTTTGCCTATTAAAATCAACCACCATTGAGCAAACTTCCGACAGATGAATTTTCAGAACAAACCTTTCGCTTGGCGTTGAACTCCGCAATTTGGGGTGCACAGTTGCGAGCAACCAGGTGCCGTTTGTTCGCCTCTAGTTGACGAGCATGTAGTTCGGCGCGGGGCAAAGCATGAGCCTCGCCAGGGTGTCCTGTAGAGAGCCTGGTCAGTTGTTTTGCGTGTCTCGGACTAGGCTGGCACATACCAGAAGCAACGGTGGCAACTGCGGCGAGACCAACTGCGAATATAGTGAAACTTTTGGATAGCATATTGATGGTTATCGATCCCAAGAGTAAGATTTGAGCTTTGGTAGTTTGACGGTAAAAGATGCTGAGTTGATGGCTGTCAGAGTTCAGCTTGGCTTAGTATTTATACTAACAACTGGTCTGCCATCGCGACCACTGTTGCTCCTGCCGAGAGCAAGAGCTTCCAGACTATGACGTCCTCCGCAGCTATGCCAGCAGCGCATGCTATGTTCAGAATGAAATACCCCGAGTAAATGAGTATGATACCCTGGTCGTGACCTGAGTTCCGAACGTTTCGAAGCCGGTTGTAGCATCCAGCATAACAGCCCGCAGCAAGTTGCGAGCCGATGGACAACCAATCGCGAGTCCGCAGTATCAAGCGCTCTCCCGCCAAGCCAAAGGAAGGTCGTTGCGGGGAAATCCGATGAAATTGTTGATCAGATGGTGCTAAAAATGCATAATTGCTTATCAAATACCACTTCTTTCGTAGAGTTCAATCGCGCCTGACATCATAGCATTCTGAAATATACCGGCACGAGCGCTCGAGCAGACTACCTACGAAGTTTGGCAACATGATTAGGACGCGAATAAAGGGAATATTCGTGGCCTCACTTCAGGGCCAAATAGCACAGTACCCCAAAGTATTTGACTGACCTTTAATGTAGAACCCGCTCGATTTTGCCGGTTATATTGAAATGGGATCTTGTTTAGGTGACACTGGGAGAGCGTCGTGAGCAAGCCATTGGCTGGGCTCGGCGCTTATCTAAGTTAGGCAATCAAACGCCAACAAACCAGCAATTACTGTAGGTGGTCAAAACCCACCAACTGCACTGCTCACGTCAAAATTATCCCCTCCAAATGGTCTCCGGCGATTGGTGCCTGTGATGGGTTGAAGCAGGCGCACGACCTACAAGCCGCGTGATGAAGTGTTGCAGAAGAAGATACCTTGCGCGGAGAGCAGCTCGACGTATAAATTTGCGATAAACCCACAGGCCCTCCGCGAGTCAAGTATGTTTCGTGGACGTCAAAAGTATACCCGACAAGGAATGATGGTTGAGATGGCGTTTCAAGGAGGTTTGCACTGGTTGTTCATGTTTGGTGGGCACCTGAACGCACTTGTTCTTCGCCACCACTGCCCCAGCTCCGATACCACACCCTGACCAGCGAATGCATGAAAATCAGCTTGAAAAGAAGTGTTTCTGGACGTGCTGCCAGCCCTTACACGCCCGCCCATACTTCGTTTGCTTCATGAAGTAGGCTTGCTCACCCAGCCATAGGAGGCCATATGGCACTTTTCGAGCGTAAAGAGCATCGCAAGAACCTTGAACCATCTTACCAGAGGACGCCCGGCTAGAAATTCCACCCAAACATGCCGGATAGATTTACATTTGTCGCGTAGCCACCAGCCCCGGAACGAAGCCGCGGTCTCTGGCGTCAAGCAGGCTTGCGCACAAGGGATCTAACACGAGGTATTTACTGTCATTTTGTATCGTCCTGTTTCCGGTGGTCAACGTTATTGAACTAGAACACCTGAGCGAAGATCAACAAATTTCAACTCAACTTGCAACCAAAAGATCAGCTGGTTTGATGCATGAGTCTGCTATGGAGGACACGTAGGATGTATACCTCACTCTTTCGACATCGTACGTCAAGATCTTATGGTTTCATCCTGTTACTTTGGCGCGGCTGTTCGTAATTGGCTCACGTATTCAGCCAACAGTATATCCTTATGGTCAAACGCTCGGTTTCTCCGTGACGTATGCCCTTCCTGGAGTTGGTTTTATTGCTCCAAGTCGCTCTATGGCCGATATTACTCTCCAGGCTACTTGAGTGGGCGAAGTCTCGGAATTTTGACACAAGCACTTGACGTGATCAGCGCCTTTGTCAGCGGTTCCCACGCCGCTTCGTCCGAGCCGGCTTGCGGCCGTCCGAACTCCACCCCTGTTTATCACCCTCGGAGCGCGCGATAATGAATTCCTTCGGAATAAGCACCGCCCACAGGACAACTCCGGCTAACCCATGGAAGGGGGCACGGCCAAGTGCGACGGTACCGCGTTTTTCAGGTCCTATCTGCCTCTCCCAGGTTGCCACGGCACACATTGGCATTTCGATATCGTTTAGGCGTTTTCTTCACGACGCGTGGGACCCCACTATAAATGTCCCCCCGCAAATTCATCCGGCCCCACTCGCTCCACCCCCCGTCTCTGATACGGCCCTTAGATACTGATCGACTTAGAGTTTAAATATGTGAGTTTTCCGTGTTGTGGACGTTCTCGCGACTCATGGTGCACTACAGGCATTCAGCGCTTTCATGTCCCGATGTTATTCACACAGTGTTTGCCAACCTAGACCAGCCTGACCTTGCTCGGGCGCTGCGTGTTTGTCGAACATGGAATGAATGGTCTGATACTCTCTGGAAGAGCTTGCCTACTCTTAATCCGCTCCTTCGCCTTGCGTTTCCGTTTGTTTTCACCAACAACGACGAAAAATATGTAAGAACAACTTTTCTCACACAGCAACATACTTCTGATCAGTTCAATATCTTAAAAAGATCCAGGGGGTGCCTTTATACCAAATAAATCGAGCCCGATTTACCCGACTCGCCAAGTCTGTCCGGCACATTGACAGCTCCTATACCCCGTCTCAATCGTTTTTCCACGACTATAATCCCGATATTCCTGGGCGTTTGTTGGATGCTTGTGGGTCGGATCGCCCGCTCTTCCCAAAGCTCCAGTCTTTGAGAACACAATGCCGAAACGACACCGAACTTCTGGGACTCCTGCCTCTATTGAGCTCCTCCTTGTCCTCTCTTGAGGTCTCAGTTCACCACTCGGCTGTGGACTTTATTTCAGAGCTTGTAGACGGCATTGGAGAGCGTGCGACGAGGCTCGAGCGCCTGGACATCTCGTGTCAACCCCGCGTTACTAAGTCGCCCAGCAGTGACGCCCACGCTCAGAGGGAGTTGGACTCTTATGTATACATTCCCCTCATCGGGTCCACACTTTTCGCTCTTTCCTCAACTCTGCGCACCCTCAGTATCCCAGGATCATGCATGTCCATCGACACTTTTTTGACCCTTGCTCGGCTTCCTCTCTTACAATCCCTCACATTCTCTGGCCCGTGGTTTTCAGAGATTCATGGGGATGAATGGCCAGGACTGAATGAAAACTTCCACGCTTTCCCGTCGCTTCAGACCATCTCTCTCCCATGCCCGATCCCAGCCGCCACTCGGCTCCTCGCTGCCATCCCAGATTCTATCTCGATCTCGCGTGTTGAGGTAGACTCGCCGAGCTCGCATTCAGAGGAGGAACTGTCAGAATTAAGCATGGCGCTTGCTCGGTTCCGTGCGTCGCTGCGCTCTATTATCCTGAAACAGCCCCGAGGTACCGAGAACGAAGCAACTTTTGCCTGGACTGCCGCATTTGGTGCGATTTTAGAGTGCGGCGCACTCGAGGAGCTTATGCTCGATTCGTCACCCGGCATGACGGGTGCCGAGGCGCAGACGATTTCATCTCGGTTGCGGGGGTTAAAGGTTCTGCGTCTGCCCTCGTCTGTGCTCTCTTCGGAGGTGCTCGGATGTTTTTCCAATATGAAGAGCCTACGCGAACTGGGCGCTTTTGGTGGTCTCCACAATGTGATGGACGGCACAGGTTCCCCGGATGTTCTTCCCAGCTGAATGCGGGCGCTTGTTTATCCAAGCTCCATCTTTTGCCATCCATTCAATCTGAACGCTTTCCTTTCAGCGATGGAATCCTAGATCAGGTTTAGGGGACTGGAGACTCGTACCGCATGTTGGGGAAGAGAATTTTCTGTCATTGGTTACGTCTTGTAGATTTGGGGCCAGCCTGGCATGGGCTACGTGTTATTTATTGGGTTTCGGGCTAGATGGGTTTTTATGTATTTGGTGTTACGTGCTGGTCTAATAGCGTTATGGCGAGTTTCCGCTACTGTGGTTTATGCGTGAGGCAAATTATTTTCGGCCACCCACGGCCCAATGAAAGCCGGTCGAATCCGCGGTTATATATTGACCGTACCGCATGGAATCAGTCGCAGTCTTTCTCCCCCCCCCCCTTTGCTGACTTGCGTGCCCCTTTGCGTAAGAGTGCTTTTGGGATCCTCCTTGGTTGTTTCGAGGTACTCTATCAGTTTCAGACCGATGTAACCCAGGCTCTCAAGGTTGTTATAGCTGAATAGTCTCAAATGGCTGACTCGCAGGAAGCTAAGTACCCGTGGTACCTCGGGCTAACTTGGGACATGGGTCGAAGATAACCATGGCTTGCATTCTAAGTTGCATGAGAACCGCGCCCGGCCTTTCTTGCTCCATTACCCCTGTTGTCCCCCTCTCCTTGGACTCCCCACTCTGCAAGGTCTTGCCCCTCATCACCGATACAAACCTACCACCTCTATGGCTTCCTGTGCACCGAATAAAATATTTTCTCGAACTCCGCAGACTACTGCTAACTACCACTTGAATCTCTCAGAACTCTAGTGCTCTACTCAAGACTCTGACGAGCTCCCAAATGAACATGATTCTGCCCTCACTAAAAGCAGATTTCTCCGAACTCTTACGTGTATACCGTGCGGCTCGGCTACTCCAGTAGGACTGTCCCGTGTTTTTGTTATTCTTACTTTTCTGTGGCGCATACTGCTGCTGCGTGGATCGACTATGTTAACCTTACTAACCATGACATTTGCGCTGGCCTTTGTTCTGTCCTTACCTAACTTCTTTCGGGCTTGGCTGAACTATGATCGCCGCACGTCTCGATCCCTGTTCTAGCGCCTGTGCTCTGAAATATTCTTCCAAGGCACAATCGTGGTGTGATAAGAGCGTGACAGACTTGTCAGGGGGTTCACGAGCGGGTCTTTTGTTGCTGAATCGCACGTTTAGACAGGCTTCGGAACCGGTCGGATGATTCTCGCCGAAAACTGATTGTGCTAAAAGGTGACCCCAGCCAGATTAAACAATGACTTTGTATGATTTTGCGTGAGAGTGCAAGTAGGGTGGGTCTCGTTAATAAATAGCGTAGCAACGCCCCAGCATGAATTTCGATGTAATTTCAGCTTCATTACATTGAACGCCTTCTGGGCTTTAATAAACCTTTGAAACCCTTAGCCTACCAATGAGTCGAGAGGCAGCTACCAGCAGGTAATGCACGATCTGAAAGGGGTGCATGTAATAGGCCAGTCACGATGCCCCTAGAATGTTACAACTTCTTTTGAACCGGGGGTTCGTGAAAGTTGTGTTGGTGTCTCACCAAGGGAGGCCTGATAAATGAGCCATTCTCCATTGACTAGATCCTTGAATATACTAGGATTATAACATCCGCCCGCCCGAATGGCTCACAAATCGTAGGGTCTGGATGGTACGGCCGTCCTTGAGAACCTGCCAAAGGTATGTTCTTGTTTGGTCTGATGTGGCAATCCAAAGCCTCTTCTTCGCACAACAACCGGGCCACCATGTCAGTCGACCCAGAAACGCCTCACAATCAATACGGAAAAGTAGAATACAAGGTAAGAGTAAAATCGAGACAAATTGAAGGAGAATGTTATCTTAGCAGATCATATTACCGATGCAGATACGAATTGTGGGCAAGATTGCTCGCCATATCCCGACCCCTGCAAAAGATGGGAACGGATACGTCTATACCAGGTTTAAGATGAAAGGAACCACTTTGTGCGCTATCGATGTCACTATGTCTCATGTGGCGGCGATGTACGCGGCCGGCCGCCTGATGGACACTATACATTAACCATTCAATGCATCAGTTATCCGAGCTGAAATGGATACATTGCGTTCACGAAATGAGCCTGAAGTCTCGGAGGAAGATATCGAAAAATGGAAAGCAGAGGTTGGGTGCAAAGACGAGATTGACCCGGTGGGTATTTGAATCATCATATCATTCGATCGAAATTTAACACCCCACTTGTGATAGTTGGCAAAAGCAGAAGCTCATAACCCTGCCGCTGCAAGAAACCAGAACCCACGCTGCCCGTATCTACACCAATTAGCCTACAAGTCCCTGTATGTTGGAAACCAGCCTACATACTGGTGTGGAGCACGCGAAGAAACCAGGCACAACGGCAGTTTAGGGTTTAGCCTGGATGGACCTCGTAACGTGATGGGACGTTCTGGGATCGACTCGTTCTGTGAGTCCTGCCACAGTCGATGGATTCTTTATCTGACTAAATTTTAGCAACTTCTGAGGTGGAGTGCTTGTATCTCTATATCGATGTCTCCGAACCACTAGTGCCTCGGTATGCATTCATGCAGCGGACAGACATAGTCGGGTGCACCTACAACCACCATTCTGACCTCTATGGCACTCAACTTCGGATATTCAATGCCCAACATCACGCCACAAGATTCTTGATTCCCGAGTCCGAATACTATCCCGCCGGTGAAGAGCTTGGCGAACCTCGATTCGAGAGACACATGAAAACCATAAAAATCTCGTCTCAACGTCCCTGGATTGACCAACAACAAAAAAGGCTCCAAGAAGATCCAAGATGGCAAGAGATAACTAGAATACGTGAAGCTCGGGCTCGCGTCCACCCTGCGGTCATCCGTATGGCCAAGTTTGGTTGGCTTCAAGAGCATGACGTCCTGAAACCCAACGGAACTGCACTTCTACAAGAGGTCTGGTCCGTAGCTATTGATTCTGATGACTGGGATGGTTCTTATGTGCCTAGGTTCGTTCTGTTTACGCCAAATTCTTTCCTTCTTGACCATGTCTTATGTGCAGGAATCTAGTAGAGCAACCGGCTAATATTAAAATAGCTCGCTCCGAAAGCTCTACAGGGTTCGAGCCCTGTACGCCGAGGTCTTGGGAGTATCCTCTTCCTGGGCTCGATGAAATGACTACCGAGGAAACCCTTGGATTGATTTCTTTCAGTAACCTTGAACACGACAACATGCTTGCACAAGTAGCAGCTATTGAGGGCATCGTAGTTTTCCCCCTCCTAAAAGCTCTCCTAGCCCAGTACATGTGGTGCGAATCAGGCCGGGGTGGATCCGGAATCCAGGATGCCGTGCATTCATGGCTCAACCAAGCTGGATTTTCTGGGAGATCCGAAGAAGAACCGTGGCTTGCTGAGGATTATCGAGAATTCTCTGACATCGGACAAACTCCTGGGAGCGCCCCAAACCACATGAGTGGATCTAGTCAAACTAGGCTTGGATGTTCCACTATGGTCATATTTTACCAGGCTCTTTGTTATCGCGCTTCTGTAGCGCAAGGGCGATCAAAACGAAGAGGTATTGCTAAGAGCTTTACCCCAAACAGCGCTACCCTGCTACCTGAAATGGAGCACAAGATAGGCGAGAGCCTTTCTGATTTTGTGGGTTCCGGGGCCTTTACAGTTGGAGATTATCCTGGGAAGCCATTGGGTGATGTCGCACATCCAGCCTTTGATATTTCTTCGTTTCCTCAGATGCCGGAAGATGCGATTATATGCGCCCTGCGAGATTGGTCCCAGCAGATCTGGATGCCCAGCCTTGATAGTGATATATGGGAAGGCGATAGTAGCATCTCAATTCCTCTGCGCACTCTGAATTTATCGGGATGCTACTTCGTGACCCGAAACACCGTGCGCCGAGCATTAGAAGTCGCCCCCACCATTACGCGGATTATCATGATTGGTTGTGTCAACTTTGGTGAAGTGGATTTGAATCTACTGAGCCTTGACGGTACACTTGATAATGTCGAATGTATCCTCACTAGTGAATCACTTCGCGCCACCTTCGATGATCCGCAGAAAAAGCTGCAACGCCGCGATAGTATATATAACCAAGCGCGTTCACTTATGCCCACGCCCCCAAACGACCATTCACGAGATTCCCTCCTCACCATTCCCAATGTCTTCTTCGACTCGGGATCAGAAAAGAAGTTCAGTTTCAAGTATGATTCTCAGGTGCTTCGCGACTACTTCGGGAATGGGATCTACAATCGACAACCTAGCCATGTATTCGCGCGACCTCCTTCGATTAAACTCAATCCTGTGACGCACAAAGTCGAATGCGGACCGCCACGGTTTTCGGTTGTACTTGCGAGTCACTACGTCGCGGGCCACCATGTTACTGGTGCCACACTCCCGCACGTACCCCTTGACACGGGAATCAATGGATATGGGACAAGCAGCTCTGGACTGTCATCCGTGTGGAGAGGTATTATAGACTTGCTCGAGTTCCTCGGATGTAACTCTATGCGAAACCCTCAGCGATGGAACGCTATCACCTGGAGCCTTTTGGTGAAATCTTGTTTCTCAGGATCCGGTTCAAAATGGGACGAGATGAGTGGGCTTGCTGGAGGTGGTGAATTCTTTGGGTTTCCTGCTTACTATAAAGGAGGTCTAGGACAGGTGAGCTGTTTCGTGGGTCGCACTTATACCGTTAACCAAAACAGAATTCGTATGCAGGCAAATGAGGAATGGATTTTTGCATATAACTTCCTCGATACTCGTGGTCGAATGGGCACTAGCTGGATGAACGACACAACCATGTTTATTTACCCTGAAGAATCAGCGCAAGACTCCTGGGCGTTTATTCGATATGGTCGAGATGCCAATCCTCTTTCGCAACAAGTCTCGACCGTGGTACTTTACGACGTCCGTGGCTTTCGTCAAGCAGTATGTCCAAATACTCCAATTCTGCCGGACGAGGCAAAGTGGATGGATCGGGTGGAAGAAGTACTTAAGAATGGAGTATGGAAACGGCACTATCATATTCTGAACGCAGAAGTAGATCGGGGCATGACTGAGAAAGGTGACCCGTCACTGGAGCGCCTGCGAGATGCTATGGATAGGCTAGAGAAGCCTAGGTTTATGAAGGAGACTCCACAGGACTTGATTCAGCTAGTTGAGCGAATGATGGTCAATCAAATGAACGATGGTAAAGATGTATTTTGAAGTGTAGTAGTAGAAAAGCCTGTAATTGCGAAGTGCATATATTATAATGTACGCGTATTGTATTATCAAATGTCAACCCTATGTGCGGTAGGCTCACAGCTCCAGGATTTCTCGCGCGTCAAGGCGTGTCTCTTTTCACCCCGCCACTTTCCCAATGCCTTGGATACTTCCTTCGCTTTGTTGCATCCATAAGCAGCCCCGCCCGCGCTAGTTTAGCGAGCCATGATCATGATTTGAGTTCTGGTCAAAGCCGCGCACCTTGATCAGAGGAGCTATACGGAGAGAGGCCTGGTAGAGAGGATAAAATACACCTATGTGTACACCACGTTATGCATAGCATCTTACAAGATTATTGAGACCCCCGTCGGTTTTCTGCGTGATTCACTAATAATGACGGGATTTAAATACTGCAAGAGGCTTACTATGCCAATCGCTCTACGATGGCGCGAGCGCAATGCAGTCGAACCTCTGTATTCACCAAACCAAGATAGTATATACTTATTTACCATTACGACAAGATTGCCCACTAAATCGTTACAAACCAATGATATTCCCAAACGCCCCCAAAGCTGCATCAGCGCTTCCACCAGGTAGCAGCGACTCCCGGGCAACCTTGCCCAACGCCTGGACGTTCAGGCGTTGTTGAGCGCCTAAATCTCCCCTGGACATTTCAAGGATCTTCTTCGCCTCGTCTCTCACCGCTTCGTCAGACCCAATGATCTTCAAGTCCCCGTTCATCCCAAATGCAATACTTTGGGCGGCTCCAGTGCGAACCTGCATAAGCTCATACCCACAATTCAAATGTCTTGATATTAGCGTTGCATTGGCTGGTTGGTCACCCTGTTTTACAAAATTCAGCATGCCGTTGTTTTGAAATTGACCGTACTTACAGCTATGGGCCAACAAATCATTGGCACACCCCTAGCGATAGCCTCTGTGACCGAGCTCCAGCCGCAGTGCGTTAGGAAGTAGTGGATAGACTATACCGAAAAGAATTTAGTCAATCGAGATCAGCCCAGTCGCGTTGTAACGCCTACTGGATGTTCGAGCACCTCCAACTGGTGTGCCCACTCTGGGAAGATGACGTTTCCCGATCTCTCTAGATTTCTTATGTATTCTTTGTCTAGACCTGTAAGCTCGGCTTTCTCATCCTTGACTACAAAAACAACCCTCAGTTCGAGGGACAATCTCCTCGATTAGGATTTTGAGATGAGAAGCGGACTGTGGTCCAGGGAAGAAATAGTTGCCGAACGCAGCGTATATGACGGAGTGAGGCCCGAGTTCGTTATATGCGCGGTTCATAAATCCTAAAACATGATCGCGTGTCTCCATATCCAAATGTGGAACGTCCAGTGACGGAAGGTCGGCAGCGAGCCCAACGCAAAAGGTTTTGATAGGCTTGGAGAGGGAATTAGCACTCGCCACAGCAGCTACTGGCTCCTGTGTTTTTACCCAACGTAAACAACGGACTACTCCAACCTAAGTAGCATTCGAGGCTTACCATCTCGAAAACACTAGCGAAGATTGCTATGTCAACAACTCCATCCGTATCCATCCACCTAGCACGGACCTCGGCAAGCTGAGATAGAGCGTAAGGTTGACCTTGGGGCATCTGTTCGTGCTCATAATGAGGTGCTATCCCCGGTATACAGGCCACCCGGTTAGTACGTTCCTATGTTTAACGCGCGTTGAGAGATAGAAACTCCCTGAATATAGCACCTCCTACCTGCGAGATAAAGTATTCGAGCGGGTTTTCTTCCCTTGGTGGCTGTTTACGAAAGGCTTCGTGTGCGGCACCCAGGAGTCTCCACCCTCCACCGTGCGTCACGTTACCAAATGCACTCAGAGTAAATCAGTACACGCTTTCGAGCACCTGTAGACATACGCTTACGCTATGAAGGACGATGCACTAGACACCCATAACGCCGGAATAGGTAGACTATGATATATCTTGTTTCGCGCGGCTATACCCCCGTTGAAGTGATCCTCCAAAATGCAAGTTGGATTGGGTACTTGGAACCCGTTGATTACTTGTCCATGGCTCGCAAGTTGACTGGCAATCCATGAACCAAAGCTACGCTCCATGCTTGTCAGGGTGTCCAACAACCCCCGAATCGGGGTGTCCATCGTTGAAGGAACGATATGAACACGATCGTAGGCACCCCTGTGGTGTTTTTCGAGATAAGGATACGCTTGAGGTGCAATCGTCGCTGGGAGATATAAAGCTTTAACCCCGACTGGTAAGTTCTCTGAAATATTGATAAGAACACCTCAATGCTCACATATAAAAACGTTGGGAAATTTTGCTGCGAGTCGTACACAAATGAATAGAGTAGGACGGATATGAGCTATTAGATCATATCGGTCAAATGATCTACGAGAGCTAAAAATACATAAGGCTCACTCCACCCTGCTCCACCGAGCACAATTAAATGCTTCGAAATGGGATGAACCATAGTTAATGGTGAGAAGACAAGGATGTCGAACTGGGTTCGGATAGACTGGTTTTATACAAAAATCAGGCCCTTATTCCACTGATGTAATTAGTGTCCGGGCACGAACCTCGACCTCGTCACGCGCTGAAAGTATTGTCCATGAATAAGCTCAATCGGATTCTTCGGCGATCCTCGGCCCTGGTTAACTTAGTGCGGAAATTTCTAGAGTAAGCGGCACCTTCTGACGGTCGGCAGTAACGTGGATTGGTGTAATGCTTAACAATATAGACTAAATTGGGTAAATGTTTGTGCAATATTGATCCTTCGTGGATTTGACCGCACTCAAGATTTGTTACGATCTGAGTAATATTTCTGGGCAGCCTCGTTTTCCTGGACAGCCGCGGACGCCCGAGAGGCTCCACCAAAACGCACCCTGCTTACTCTGTTTTGTGTGGTGGCTGTGGGACATCTCAACCAGTATGTGCCTGTATTTCACTCGAGTAGTCTCACGAATGATGCTAAAACTTCCTGGACAAATCTTGAGGCGCATATACCCAGATTCTTCGGCCTCCAACCGGGCACACTGCCACGACAACCTCCCCCGGTCGCCTCATTCAGTCGGAACTGTATCCGTGTCTAACTCAAGCCGTGAGATCGGGCTACGTAGCATCCGAACTTGAATCATTGGGATCACCTTATCGGCGTTTTCCATGAAAATAAAATAACTCAATAATCTCCATCGCTTCGAATCATCTCGGAATGGACGCAAACCTAATATTGATTTAATCTGTCCACAAGTCTCGATAACTACTTATGATTCTACAGTCCAATCAACTTTCCAAAGTCTTCAAGTGCTACATCACCACTCCCTCCCTTACTGATCGATTCTCTTATAATACGACCCAACGCCTTTACATTGATACGCTGATGCATCCCCCTAGCGCCCTTGGACATCTCCAAAACGTTTTGTATCTCTTCCCGTACAGCCCCGTCGGTCCCCACAACTGTCGTACCGGAATAGGTCTTGTCCCTAGCGGCGCCAGTACGTACCTGGAGCAGTTCAAAGCCGCAGTCGTGCTGAGCTGTAACTTGTGCCGTATTGAAGGGTTGGTCGCCCTACATAGAAAATGTATATGAGTTCGCACATAGGTTGAATAAACGAGGACCTACAGCAAAAGGCCAGAATATGATCGGCACGTTACGCACAATGGCTTCGGTTGCGGTGTCCCACCCCCCGCGAGATATGACGTAGTGGATGGCCTAGAGCGGAGTGCGAGTCTAGTGTCTCCACGAAACGCGACAGATCGCATACGTACCGGATGCTCGATTACGTTGACTTGGTTCGTCCATTTAGGGAATATAGCCTTCCCTTCCCTCGTCAACCTCTCCACGAGTGCCTCACTCACGTTTGCCTGCTCCGAACACAACGCGAAAACAAGCCTAAACTCATGCGCCACAATCTCCTCAACCAGAATTTCCAAGTGACGGGCAGACTCGGGCAGCGGAAAGAACACCGTTCCGAATGCCATATATATCACCGAGTGGGACCCAAGCTCCGCATGAGCCTTGTCTAAGAAGTCGCTTGTTTCGTCCGGCTTGACCTGGGGCGCCAGCGGGAGGTCCACATTGGGACCGACGCACAAGACTCGTAGAGGTTTGGTAAATGCCGTAGCACAAGCTTGAGCCGCAATTGGCTCCTGCGCCATGATGATCGGTTAATTAGATAGCAGGTTGAACAAAAGGTAAATCAAAGCGCACCATCTCGTAGGTCCCACTGATGATTGCCACCTCCATTTCATCTCGCATTTTGTTCCACCGCTTCTGAAGTACAGCGACCAGATCGAGTACAGGCGGCAACAACTGAGGGATCTGTTCGTGCTCATAATAGGGAGGGAGACCGGGAACGCAAACTACCCGGTGTGATAGTTCCTAAGAGCGGAAGATTCAGTGTGATATGCTTCAACTAAGGTTTACCTTACCTGGTAGAACAACTCCTCAAGTGACTCTTTGGTCCACGTCTCCCGGTCAAGCCGCGCCCCAATGGCGTCCAAAAGCCTTCCCCCAGACCCATGGTCGGCGTTTCCAAAATGCCTACAAAAATATTGAGTAACTTTGTAGAAGCACGAGAACACTCGATAACTTACGCAATCATAGCCGCCGCTGGCGCAGCCCAGAATGATACGACCGGTAGCCCATATCCTAGACCAACTCCACCATTTATATGGTCTTCAAGAATCCAACTTGGCGGGTCTACGATCTGTTCGCCTACCTTAAAGCTTGCACCCTTTAGTTCTTTGGAAATCCATGGCTTGAAGCTTTTCTCAAGACTATAGACGACGCCCAAGGGAAGGGAGACAGGCGTATCGACGATGGATGGGACGATTCGTGTTCGTTCGCGAGCTATCTCGGATTGCGTAGCTAGATAAGCGTTAGCTTGGTCCCCAAAAGGAGCAAACACGTAGATAGCTAAAGTGAAGTGATTAATAGTAGAGCCCAAGGAAGAAACACGAAACTCACAGATGAAAACATTGGAAAATTTCTCTGCCAAGCGGACACCGAATTTGACCCCAGCGCGAACATGGGCTACAGTATGACTAGTAAGCGGCGCATTCGGTAAGAGTATAACGCAGGCATACTCCAACTAAGTCCCGCAATAAAAACCAGGTGTGTTAATGATCCAACTGCCATACTAAGATTAACAGGATGCTCGGAAAAGGAGGGCAGAAATGCATCAAATATGCCTAGCCGCCCCCCTTTTATCTGGACAGGCACATCTTCTATCGGGCATGGCCAAGTTGACGCCGCAAGCCAAGGGAGAACGTGCGTGACGTAATATCGTGCTCCAACAAGGACAGTGGCTATGAATGGAAAGTTGGCCGTTGAGCGATGAACGCTTCATTGATGGAACCTGTGCTGTGTTGATTATTATATGAGCGTCCAGAGGCGGTTGATGTTGGAGCCAAGGAAAAGAACCACGGTCGCAGGCAATGCCCGAGGATGTCGGTGAGCCACCGAGTCCAGCCTGCCAGACTATGCGCTACAGGATCTCGGGATAACAGCATAGGCCTCCTTTGGGGTTAAATGTTCGATCAGATAGCGAAAGCATGGGTGCCTGGCCCCGCGCGCTGCAAGTGGTGGTCGTGATGGTATTTGGGAACCGGACGCCGCCAAAGAAGCCGCGTGACGTAGGCCGCTCCCACAGTCATGTAGCGCTAAGCGCATACGATTGAATGTTTTCCTGCATTCGTGATAAAGTCGAAAGAATCTGTCTAAGGATATGAATCTTTCGAATGTATCTATTTTATACGATCACACAGTGGTCAACTAGACACTTTTCGAGCACCTCCTGCATCTGCTCTTTGCCGAGACCGGCGAAAAGACGCCTCAGACATTGTCATGAGTATAGCGTCGGTACCATCAATTGTGAACAAGGAGGTTTTCTGAAATTCCGTCATCTAAATAAAGTGCAAAGGCTTCAAACTGAACGAGAATGTTTCGACGAGGCTAGCGTCTTGATGTATGATGGCGGCCATGATATGACAATAAATCAAATCAAAAGACTAGCATCAAACTTATTATATGCGCGTGAAGTAGACACTTGCCTCAAATACGGAAGCTGGAGGCACCTAGATATGATAATTTGGAATATTCCCGCTTCCAGCTCGGGAAAATTCGTGAATGGGTCTCTACAAGTTTTGACTCTGGTCCCGCGTGGGAGCAGGTAATACAACTGATAACTGGTCATTCGACCGTAAGTTCAGCTTAGGGAATCATACAGGAGAACTTATTTAAAGGAAGGTAGAGCATACTAACACGAACTGACCACATGACTACTACGACCTAATGTAGAGGCGGAGATACATATCGATCTCTCGCATACTTATTCGGCAGTTGCCTGTCTGAACTAATCCCGATTCGCGAACAATGAAAACTCGATTATATTGGGGTTTGATTCGCGAACATGCCGATCTTGCTAATTTATATATTTGGAAAGCTTCTCGCCTTCTCCCTATATTGATCAATTACCAAATCCCGATAGTGGCCGTAGTATACTGCGAGACAATGACAAGCCGAAGCGTGTAAGGCCTCGAGGGACGCAGGGCTATACCACAACTGGGCATGTTAGCCCATCTCATTCTTGATATGTATAATGCCCTCCGAGATATGGTCCGGCCTACCGAGATGCAGGATCAGGATCGCAAGCGCCAACTAGATATGGGTCCATCCCCCACCGGTGCCGGTAATCTCGTATTGTATCTATTGTCTCGGCGTGTTCGGTGCAGTGAGCGCACCAAACTATTGTCCTTTTGAATGATGAGTTCATGACACGGAGTATACCAAGGCACATATAAACAGCCATTGCTGCATGTTCGTCTCCTCAGTAACAGTAGCACTCTCACCGAATCCTAACCTCTTACCACACTCATCATACTCATGGATTCCTCTGCTACTTACACGTACATCCCTGCTGAGCCCGTTGACCACGAGGGTGGCGACAGCAGCAATGGTGGCCAATACTGCGTCATTGCATGAGCGAGCGCTCTATTTTCGTTCTCTTTTCGTTCTGTGACTTGTTTTTACGCATCTGTACCTGTATGGGGTGATCCGTTATCAAGTTTTGTATGAGTAGTTCTAGGAACGTAGTTGTGTCTTCGCATTCCGAGTTTGCCCAAATGAATCTTAAAAAAAAAACCCAAAATCCATACGCCTGAGAATCATCGTACCTATGGCAAATAGTGATAAATGTACCGCGGAAGTCTTATTGATCACTTATATTGGGCCTAAGAATATTTAAGCGAAGGCTTGTTGAAGTATCCCGTGAGGCCGGTCGGCATAACCAGAGCCCTTCTCATCCTTATAGGTCCCTCTACATCCAAGCGCCGTCAAATACGCCAGTCCTGCCCACTCCCATCATCGTAGCTGCTAGAGACCAAGCCCAAGCCAGCGCGCGGATATAAGTATGTATTGTACATTCGATGCATCTTCTGCTGTTAAAGTGGATATTTCACAAGAGACAACAATGGGAGCCATAAAAATTCGTGCCTAGGATATTTTAGGAGCCCCATGGTAGTAGGCTCGACCACCAACACCCTGTCGTACTTGCCTAGTTCGTAAACAATGAAACCACATACAAAACATCCGACTACTATTTTTCGCGTCTCAGGTACAGAACCCCTAAATTGAAATTTATTCACTATTCACAGATTGGCAGGTAGGCGTACCGGGGGAAGTGTTATCTCGGCCGAAGGTCGCACCTGCTTGTCCGAATCAACAAAAAAGGAGGTCCACCATGAGGATTTTACGTGAGCCAACAGAGGTATGCATCAAGGTCGACTCAAGCCAGTATTTTTGGGCTACAAAGCATGGTCCGAAAGGCCATGCCAAAAAGCGCACGTGCTAGTGCGAGTACGCCACGCTCAGGTAAACTGATCGAGCGATGCTGATATCGATCATCTCGGGTCGCGTGCATTGTCCCGAAACGCTCGATACTATATCCGTCGTTGAGGTATTCCAATTGTTCTATTCAACGATGAGCTCTGGAAATCATCCTCGGGCGCATACATATACACCTGCTTCAGCTTGCTTGAGTCGTCACTAGCATTCCGCACACCCACCACCCGCTCTGATACTCATGGATTCCTCTATTACCTACACTCACATCCCTTCTGAGCCTGTTGATCGCGAGGGTGGCGATAGCAGCAATGGTGGCCAATACTGCGTAATCGCTTGAGCAAGCACGATCTTCGTTCTCTTTTCGTTCTGTTACTTATTTTGCACATGTGTTTGTTTACTGGCCGAATCGTTCTCGGATTTGTACAAGTAACTGTATGAATGTTGTGGTGTTATAAATCTATGATGTGTTCAGCCGAAAAGGAGCTTGTTGCTCTATGATAAACGGATTTCGCTGGAACCTTGATACTAACAGACGATACCAAACTAGCAGATGGTTTCTCAGTACGCAGTTCAGTGTGCGTGTTTATCGCAGCGATGAGCGATTTGAGAATAAATGTGGTTTCGAACAGTGTCTTAGATATATTACCAGACTTATGGCACCCGGTTTTTGAACTTCAACTGAGCACGGGGCTGGACGCTCGCGCTCGTGTGACCGATCGGTCGGTATCCACTCTGGCTAGGGCTGGGGAACATGAGCGTGGCCAGATCTCCGAACCGCGAGAGGAACCCGCGGGTCGAGTAGGCCGCAACTAAACGATGGGTATCGCCTAATGGATGCTGGGCGGAGAAAATCGCGATGCGGAACGTCGAGCGCTGCTACGATATGATCGTGGATAAGTGTAAGGGGCTGCGTGGTCGTGCACACAAGCGTGACACACCGAGATCTTGAGATAGTCGAATCAGCAGGTAGGCGCATTCGCTGCTTGGATTGATGATTTTATTATCGTGTATTTACAAGCCCGAGATATTGGGCATGTATGTAGAAGAGTAACATAATCAATACATCTTGTACCTAAACACTGTGCTAAGTACGTTGCGAAGATTTGTTCTCAAGACAGGCATTTACGCAAAGGTTCATAGATTTCTCTTCTCGGACTTTTATACAAATAATGTATTTTGAACAATGAGGACGCATACATAAATCGATAAATAAAGACTCTGGTCATATGTATGGTAGGGCATATAGCAAGTGGTCTAGCCAGACACGCACGTCGGGTAATGATTATGTTCATTTATTGATGTAACAGCTAGATTTGCAGCAGGTCAGCTCATAGTTCGCTAGATAAGTACGCTAGGGGTGCTCACATGAAGTGCCCGTCGCAGGCGTTAGGGTGACCGTCCCTGCTGCCGTAGTTCAGGCGCCAGCGGTTGCCCTCGTCGACGAAGTCGTCAGGGTTACCGAGCGAGACGTCGTCGTGCTGCGCGCCGTTCTTTCCGATGTCTGATTCAGGCAAATCAGTCAATGAGATACCAAGGTTCAGGAGGATGAGTTCACGTACAGCAGATGAAATGCCCTGGACATGCGTTCGGGTGACCGTCCCTGCTCCCGAAGTTGAGCTTGAACCGGTTGCCCTGGTCAGTCACCAAGTCGGGGTTTCCGTATGAGGTCTCGCGCTTGGAGAGCTTCAAAGGGACAGGGGTCAGTACAGGGGACCAAGCGGCGAGGGCGGGCGGCATACGTTCTCAATAGGAGAGGCGGCAACAAAGGCCGCGGCGGTAGCGAGAACAGCAATATAGCTAGTATAGAAATGCATGGTAGAAAGATGAGGATGTAGAGGAGAGTTGAGTGAGTGGTGTTAGATGCTGGATATCGACTGCCTCGGTTTTAGGCTTTATACACAACTCTGCGGTGTAGAATCATCATAATCGGCACTAAGAAAACACTTAGCCACAAATGTTGTCGAAGAGCTACCGAGTACCGAACAGCCTGACCCCGCGTCAGCCGCAAGCGTATGTTAACACTGCTCCGCCAAGCACGTCAAAACAACCCGAGATCAACCAATAGCAGCTCAGTGGCGGCCAACTCGGAGGTCAAGTACAGCCTCAAGGTCAGCACTTTGGGTTGCAAGAGAATGAAATCTAACGATACACGTGTTATTCTATTTGGACGAATTAGGAAGGATGAAAAGTTACTGAAATCCCAAGAAATAATCAAAATGCCAAGGTCTCACTGAGGCTGTACTTGACCTCCGAGTTGGCCGCCACTGAGCTGCTATTGGTTGATCTCGGGTTGTTTTGACGTGCTTGGCGGAGCAGTGTTAACATACGCTTGCGGCTGACGCGGGGTCAGGCTGTTCGGTACTCGGTAGCTCTTCGACAACATTTGTGGCTAAGTGTTTTCTTAGTGCCGATTATGATGATTCTACACCGCAGAGTTGTGTATAAAGCCTAAAACCGAGGCAGTCGATATCCAGCATCTAACACCACTCACTCAACTCTCCTCTACATCCTCATCTTTCTACCATGCATTTCTATACTAGCTATATTGCTGTTCTCGCTACCGCCGCGGCCTTTGTTGCCGCCTCTCCTATTGAGAACGTATGCCGCCCGCCCTCGCCGCTTGGTCCCCTGTACTGACCCCTGTCCCTTTGAAGCTCTCCAAGCGCGAGACCTCATACGGAAACCCCGACTTGGTGACTGACCAGGGCAACCGGTTCAAGCTCAACTTCGGGAGCAGGGACGGTCACCCGAACGCATGTCCAGGGCATTTCATCTGCTGTACGTGAACTCATCCTCCTGAACCTTGGTATCTCATTGACTGATTTGCCTGAATCAGACATCGGAAAGAACGGCGCGCAGCACGACGACGTCTCGCTCGGTAACCCTGACGACTTCGTCGACGAGGGCAACCGCTGGCGCCTGAACTACGGCAGCAGGGACGGTCACCCTAACGCCTGCGACGGGCACTTCATGTGAGCACCCCTAGCGTACTTATCTAGCGAACTATGAGCTGACCTGCTGCAAATCTAGCTGTTACATCAATAAATGAACATAATCATTACCCGACGTGCGTGTCTGGCTAGACCACTTGCTATATGCCCTACCATACATATGACCAGAGTCTTTATTTATCGATTTATGTATGCGTCCTCATTGTTCAAAATACATTATTTGTATAAAAGTCCGAGAAGAGAAATCTATGAACCTTTGCGTAAATGCCTGTCTTGAGAACAAATCTTCGCAACGTACTTAGCACAGTGTTTAGGTACAAGATGTATTGATTATGTTACTCTTCTACATACATGCCCAATATCTCGGGCTTGTAAATACACGATAATAAAATCATCAATCCAAGCAGCGAATGCGCCTACCTGCTGATTCGACTATCTCAAGATCTCGGTGTGTCACGCTTGTGTGCACGACCACGCAGCCCCTTACACTTATCCACGATCATATCGTAGCAGCGCTCGACGTTCCGCATCGCGATTTTCTCCGCCCAGCATCCATTAGGCGATACCCATCGTTTAGTTGCGGCCTACTCGACCCGCGGGTTCCTCTCGCGGTTCGGAGATCTGGCCACGCTCATGTTCCCCAGCCCTAGCCAGAGTGGATACCGACCGATCGGTCACACGAGCGCGAGCGTCCAGCCCCGTGCTCAGTTGAAGTTCAAAAACCGGGTGCCATAAGTCTGGTAATATATCTAAGACACTGTTCGAAACCACATTTATTCTCAAATCGCTCATCGCTGCGATAAACACGCACACTGAACTGCGTACTGAGAAACCATCTGCTAGTTTGGTATCGTCTGTTAGTATCAAGGTTCCAGCGAAATCCGTTTATCATAGAGCAACAAGCTCCTTTTCGGCTGAACACATCATAGATTTATAACACCACAACATTCATACAGTTACTTGTACAAATCCGAGAACGATTCGGCCAGTAAACAAACACATGTGCAAAATAAGTAACAGAACGAAAAGAGAACGAAGATCGTGCTTGCTCAAGCGATTACGCAGTATTGGCCACCATTGCTGCTATCGCCACCCTCGCGATCAACAGGCTCAGAAGGGATGTGAGTGTAGGTAATAGAGGAATCCATGAGTATCAGAGCGGGTGGTGGGTGTGCGGAATGCTAGTGACGACTCAAGCAAGCTGAAGCAGGTGTATATGTATGCGCCCGAGGATGATTTCCAGAGCTCATCGTTGAATAGAACAATTGGAATACCTCAACGACGGATATAGTCACTGGAGGAAGCGCTCGGCAACGCGGAATTCTCCAGATCAGCCAAGCGCCGCGTGTATAAGCAATGACAAGCAAGGCCAAAGATTTCCAGGCCCGAATAGGCGACCTGGGCGGTCCTTGACTTGCGGTTCCAGAGCGCTTCGTGAACGACTGGGTCAGTACGAGGAGGAGCTAGACAAAATGTCCTCGGAAACCGAGGCGGTACTAGGGAATTTTTCGTGCGGGGGGGCCTCGGTAAGCTAGTCGGCCCGAGCGCAGCACGGTCCGGGATTGTCTCGCACTCGGAGGAGGAGCTGGACCGGTGGGGCGGGGGCCGCGGCGGCGTGCGACGATGTCCTCGGCGAGCGGGAATACGCCAGCATCGGCCATTGTTTGCTCTCGAATATTCGAAAATTTACTACTCATGGTTTAGATTAATGCTTGAGCTAATATACTGATACGAATCGTACAATTTGGATGGAGCGTGAGCCACGGAAATAGCTAGGAGAACACCAAGGCTCAAGCATATAAAACCCCTCTTTCAGCCCCTCGGCCCATATCGTGCATTCTTCCATTCATCTCCTCGACTATTTCTGACTACCCCTCCGGCCACTTCATTGACCACCTCTTGAGCACTACGCCTTCCATGCCTGAACTTCCAGCTCAACCCGTCTTGCCCGCCCGCCCAGCTATGCATCCCAACGATCTCGACCATGAAGAGATCTTTTCAGTGATGTCTGAAAGGCTCTTAGAGAACCTTGTGGGTCCTGTTGTTGATCGGGTCGTTGCTGGTGTTACCGAGCGTCTCACGCTCAACTCGGGAGCGGGCCCTGTGCAAGAGAGGGAGCGGAAGAGAAGGGAACGATGTCGCCTTATACAGGCAAGTGTGACGAATTTAAAGTTGCATATATGCACTCACATCAATGCTTGAAGGCGATTATCACACGTTTGTTGAAGAAAGGGCTTGGTGTTAAACGACTTGAAGACATTGGTTCCAACGAACAACCCAACGCATTGGACCTCGATGGCGATGATGAAGGGCCCTGGCGAATCAACTGGGCTGTTGGTCCAGATCACTTGATAAACCATGATATAGTAGACCGGTTGGTGGACGAAGTAATGCGAGACAAAGAGGTCAGTTTCT
The DNA here is from genome assembly GCA_016906575.1 of Ceratobasidium sp. AG-Ba. Taxonomy (NCBI): domain Eukaryota; kingdom Fungi; phylum Basidiomycota; class Agaricomycetes; order Cantharellales; family Ceratobasidiaceae; genus Ceratobasidium; species Ceratobasidium sp. AG-Ba. The sequence continues at coordinate 865,160 of CP059635.1, read as the reverse complement.
CTGAATAAGTAAAGAGTGCAATTCTGGACTTACTTTGCATGTAGATGATTCGTCTCCACCGAAGACAGAAGATTACAGACAACCAGTTCACCAATGATTTCGTCCGAAGTTTGTTGCCGCATACATGGGATACTGTGCGCAAGTTCATCAAAGTCTATAATGATGGATCGGGAAGGCGCGCTCAGCGTTTGAGAGAATCTAAGGAGCGCAGCAAGCGTAAGGAGCGGCGACGAGAGGTGGGAGGAGAATACATTGTCTGAGATTGAATATGGGCTGACCTTATGTGGATTGCCTTTAGCTTGCTGCACAACGTGGGGCGATCGCACGGGAACGAACATGGCGTGGAAAGCCAATTCCCACAGAATTCTTTAATCCTGAATATCATTCGGACAGCGAGAACAACCCGGCTCCGGATTTAGCAGGCGTCAATCCTCCAATATCTCTAGCTCGCTATAAAGAACTTCGAGGTGGTGCAGACTACGAAATATTAACGCCCGGTTGGCGTAGCCAGGAGGTTCGTTACACCAGTGAGTATATGCTATAGAAGATTGCTTACTTTGTGACCAGATGACCGAACTTTTCCACTGGCTTACGGCCGAGTATCGAAAGTCGAAGGGTAATCGGCCACAAGGGAGTCGTTATTATCATTCGACTTCTCGACGCTTTGAGATGAAAGACATACCGGATGGTATACCTCGATGCATGATAAAAGACGAAGTCTATAACGACACAATGGATGAGGATAAGAGGGCCCTGGTTGGGGCGAATCCGGATGGCTGGTAGCATCTGGCTTTTTGTGTAAGGGTTCATCTATAGTATACCAGCATGGGCGACTGTAAACTACATATAATAATTCTTTTGTTAATTTTTTCGATGAGTTCCCCAGGCATTCGGTTTGACAATAAATTTAAACAACTCACAAAACAGGAGGGGAAGCGAGACCCATGTCCGCTTCCCTTCGATTTTTACAGTCATACGAGCGCAGTGGCAAACGATACGGTCAAAGGGCACCACATCATGCTGTCGCGTCACTTGATTGTACTTGTGGCGCCGGATATCCATGGGAGCGCTGAGTAGAAGTGATAAGCAAGTGAAAGATTTAGTAAAGCGGTGATGTATATACTTACGCATCATACTGCCATATCCGTACGGCCCGCTGAGAGAAACCTTCGGCAGTGTCAATATACCAACGGATTTTCGCAAATAACACATTGGTTGACGTCTCGTTACCATGTGTATGCGAAAAGATTTCGACAATCTCTCCGACACGATGAGCATCTGCCTCATCTCCCCAGGCTACACGCGCCAAGACAATTCCATTTGATGAGTTTGGGCGGAAGACTCGGCCTTGAACCCTTGCATACGCATAGACTGTCTTGATTTCGTCAACAATCTCACCGCTACCTGGTGTGCGAACCGACAGGCGCAAATTTTGGTGGGGAAACATTTGCTGGAGATATCGGGTGACTTGGGCGTGTTCATCTTGTTGAAGGCGCCGCTCGGATCGTCTTTTACTATTGATGATTTCTACATAACCTTGTGTCTAAGTTATCGGTTCAAATATGGTACCGTGTAAGCATCATACCTAAGCCCAACCGTGTCGAAGCGACTGTGCCTCGACAATCCTCGTCACACTGCATAGAAAGCCGTGCCCATGGTCCTAAGGGGTCTGAATCGCTTCCAGCAATCGATTGGACCTACCCAAAAGTCTCCTTGTGAGTCTGAAGCGTACCCATCCTGTGGAATCTAACTCACCTGAGCTGAAAACGTCTGGCGACGGAAAAACACGTTGGCATATGTGTCCTCAATCGTACCTCCTGTATGTCGATTGGTACGTGTGTTCTTGAGCTCACGATTTAGCCTCTCGCTCCCATATGCCCACATTTGTGGTGCAGGGCCGTAATCGGTGAGCTGATCTGGTATATGTGTCGACAGATGGTGATTAGGTGCCATATTCTCGAGCCCACGTATCTGGATAGACTTGAGTTAGCTAAAAAGAGAACTGGCGGCATTATACACGTACTTTAGCGAATGTTGTTAGATACCGTCTCAAATACATGCGTCCGTCTTCTTGCTCCTCAGTGGTGATGTTCCGTCCTGTAAGCTTTTGGACAGCAAGGGCGAGTTCAACAATGGATGCATCGTCAGCTTTTCGGAACGACGTATGAACAAGAGTTTCGGGATCGCTCTCGTCTTCTTCGAGTAAGTACTGGTCGTCTGGATATAACCCTTGGCCGCTTTGAGTAGGCAGCTGCCGTTTCCCTCTCTTGGGGCGTCGGGGGGGCCGTGGAGCGTTTGGGAGTGGGGACAATGCTGGCGCATTGGTCCCCAACGCCTTTCTCACTGCCTCTTGCTCCGCCGCAAGGCGAGCATGCTCGACCTTTTTCCGCCGGTATTCCTCAAGCGCTCTTTGGTCGGCAGATGCCTGATCAATTGTATCCCAAATAACAGGAATCTGTGTAATAGCGGTCAGAAACCAGACAGGTGCAAAAGGAGAAAAAGAGCGTACAGCTATAGGGAATATGACGCTAATCAGAGTGCGCAGCTGGTCGGCAGTCAGTGAACCACCCTGTTTGGTACCTGTATGCGGCGGAGGTCTCCCAAGAAAATCGGGAAGCTGGGCCTACACGCAAATTGAACAAATTAAATGGAAGATCCTGGAGATATTTGTGGTGTGAACACGTACTGACTGTATAATGTCATGTAGCATATCGATTTCAAACCCGTCACCTTCACGCATGTGTTGAAACTTCACCCATATATTCTTCAGCTGCCATTTAACAATCCCTTGGTCACAAAACTGTCAGTAAGTCGTCTCTGGAGTTGATTGTGTAAGATTTACCAAGAAAGATACAGTGCATCGGGTCCACAACAACCATCCGCGCACCGTTCCAGTACGGTAGTTTGAGCAGCGCCACATGACGATACCCTCCAGGAGTGTCAAAATAGGTACGTGTCTTCATAAATTCGGCGCGTTCTGTGTCGGTGCGCAGGGTTTGATATGTTGTGGCAGCCTTGCGATGCTCGGCAATTGTCCTCGCTTCGTGATCTACAAAGTGTATCAGTGTCGATAGATATTGTATCCTTTGAGCGCGCTACCAACCTTTTCCGGGGTTATCTAATTCGTCCTTATGACACCAGCAGCGTGTACAGAAATAAGTACCTGTTACTCCTTGGGTTCCTGAGAGCTTTCGAGCTGCCGGTGCATCACATATGCATATGACCAACGCAGCTTTGATTTGGCGAACGCATTCACTGGGTGCTTTATTCCCAATGAGTCTATAGAACAATATTTGGGACGAATAACTTACCGATTGGCAATATTGTCTGCGGAGTGTTCCAAAGTACAAGCAGCTCGTCCACAAGGGGATCTAAGAAATTTGCGAGCTGATCGGTTTTTGTTTCAACAGGGCCAGGGATTGTGCCAATCAAGATCACATTTTCTGGATTCCACCTAGCATACATGTCAGTTTATAGCAGCAAGAGTTACTTATAATTATTCACCTCAGCTCGGGTGGTAGATTTGCCACGGCCATTGATATGACGCCTGTCGAGTGAGATCGAGAACCAACCATAGTTGTAGAATTAAACCTGATATGTTGTTATAAGCTTCATTCAATTGTTAATAGAACGGCAACTCACCAATCAAGTGCCAGTATTAGTCCAATCTCGTCTCCATCAGGAGTGAAGAATGCTTTACCGTCCGGCCCTTTCATTTCAGACCATATCCGCCCATGTTGAATATCCTCTTTCGTATCACGATCTCGGTCGGGCCGATTAAGGTGAGCTTTATGGTTTCGGATTGCCTGAACGATTTCACGGCGGGAAAGAAGCCGCTTGAGCTGCTCGATCAGCGAGTGATACGTGAACGTCAGCTTTGGGGTGTATTGCGGCGCGGCCCCAACAAGCTGGCGGCGCGGCTTCATGAGGGACGAGTTGCATTCCTCACAATACGACTGCGCATTCCGGGGAATTGTCGACACGAGTATAATATGGTTACATTCTATATTCGGGCAGACCGCATACTTGTCGCCAAAGGACTCAATTCGAGCTCGCTTCAGCAGCGCTGGCAGTGTCTTTGACAGGCCTGGCGGCGAATCTACTTTAAAAGTTAGTATGGTGTTGGTAGATTTACATTTTACTCACCTTGCGTGCTTTTAGATCTCGGTTCAACAACACCTGTGTCCCCTAAGCTCCAATCAATCGATTTCAGCATATATTCCACGCCAGCTCTAGTCAAGCCAAATCTTCCATGTAGATCCAGTGCTAACGACTCGTAAAATCGGATATGTGGAGGTATGGGGGACATCGAAATACCAGCTTGTTCGTCTGTGGTATCAGTGGGTATATGTGGGGGGATAGGAGGCACTTCCACGTTGGTATAGCTTGGATTAGCGATATCTTTAACAGAAAATTAGCATACCATCGGGTTTGAGATTAGAATACATACTTACTCTCTACTGGTTGTCCGAGCCGTTCGACGTGAGTGGACTCCATTTCCGAATGGAAATGTTCAGAGTCATCCTCCAGGTCCGATATATCGGCAAGATCTGTTGAGCAGTTAAACAATATCAGCTACCGTGTTCTATACTCAAGCTAGCTTGTATGCCCACCGCTATACTCTGACCAAGGTGAATATTGCACAGGCGCATCACCTCCGTTGTCGCTTACAGACTCTTCGGGGAGTAGCTCGACGCCGTACACCATAGAGGGAAGCTGTGGTAGTGTAACGTCGGGAAGCAAATCGTCGGTGTGGTGCGTTGTGACGAGCGGAAATTCGTCCAGATCATTGGCAAGACCAACATTCGCCATAATCGTATCAAGATCGAGCGGGAGAACGGAATCGGCTGACGGTTCGTCAACACGATACGGGGCCGTAGCAGCCTGAAGAGCATCAAGTATACTGGTTTCAATGACGGGATTAGGGTTCAAAGAGGCTGCTGCAGAGTGGAGGCCGGGGGTGATGTTGTTGGAAGTCGAACCTTGAGCGAATGAGGCGTTTAGGTGCGGCGCCCCCCTGCGGAGTGCGGCCATGTCTCGAGCAAACTCGCAGCGTTGTCGTAAGTGAGGCTGAATACGTTGACCGGCATGTCGGGGGCAATGGCAAGGTAGCCACGATGGTGGTACATTATCCTGTCATTCCGTAAGTGCAGGTACGTGAAATCTGGTGATCCAATCACTCACCTCGCCACTGGAGTCGCTATCGCTGTCCCGCACTCGTTGCCGCTTATTCCTGCTCAAAGCTGGTGTAGAGCGTTTCTATACGGCCAATAAAATTAGTGAACGGGGCGGCCCACAAACAGACTAGGAGGCTTGCCGAGTTTTGGTTCCCGGCCATGATCTATATACAGATTACAATATATTGTGTTTTAGCGAGCCTTATGGGGATACTGGTGTCGTATGTATGCGAGAAGTGCTGAGGAGCAGTGACCACCTTCGGTCGGGAGTGGTAACTCGGTCGTGGCGTGTAGTAAAAAAAGTATGCATTTCAAATCGCACCTATATATATTGTATCTACATGCATGTCTAGTACGGAACTGGTTCGCATGGCTGAGCTGGACGGTCTGGTCTAGGACTGAGAAGGGCCGCGCAGGATGAACGGACGGAGCAGGAACGAAGTTTTCTAGGCGCCCGAGAATGGCGTCAGTCCAGGGCACGTGCTCCTCCGGCCTTTCTCTTCTAGCCGAGGCAACCCGTCCAGCTCCGACGTAGGGCTCTGATGCGGGCCGGGTCGGGGGTTTCCGTCCGGGTTTGCTAGAAAGTTCGCTAGAGCGAACGCTCCAGGTTTCGTCCGGCGGATGCCTTCCTCCAGTGAGTATCGAGCGTTTCGGGACAATGCACGCGACCCGAGATGATCGATATCAGCATCGCTCGATCAGTTTACCTGAGCGTGGCGTACTCGCACTAGCACGTGCGCTTTTTGGCATGGCCTTTCGGACCATGCTTTAACTTGACCGAGGGCCGGGACTGAAACCGACACCGACCCGTAGCATGCATAGAAGCGCTACCCTACACCTTTGGGACTTTCTTTTTTTTTTTTGCAACCAGAGAGACCGATAAAAACAATTACAAATGTAATGCATCCCCCTCATTGTGCAATCACATACCGCGAACTAGCTTAGTAAATCGCACGAGTAGTCTATCATCGGCAAGTAGTTTCACGTCCTCCATTCTTCTTTTACTCTCCTGTGCATGTGTGTCTAATTATGCTATCTGGTTGTGCCTCGCTCAACCCTATGTTCGTGTATTCCCCTAAATATGTACGCAAAAAAATGGGTTACGTCCTATTCGGTCACACAACCGAAGAGGCCACGCGGATATCGCATGAAGTTCTGGGCCGGCCTCGTGGAAAGACGGATCAGGATTTTTTTCTCGTGCTTTCCCACATCGGCGAACAATTAGAAAATCTCGGCTACCTCGCTACCACCTCTGGACCCGAACACGGGGCATAGGTCTATTGATCGGGATGATTTGTTATTCATAATGCACGGTTATGTAGACATACCCGAGGTGTGAGATACTAACCATCGAGACTCACACGTCTCCATGCAACTGAAAAGCAGACCCACGCGCTAAGACCAACATAGCAAGTCAACATGCTAGGAATTGGGCTCATCTGATATTGACGCACGTGGGTCACAAAGCATGAATTATGAGATCACACTAATCCCAAGACATCATATCCAGATCGTTGGACATGATAGTGTCGATCATCGCGTGCGCTGTGTATTGTGCCGAACTACCGATACCATATGGGGCATTCCTATTGTCCTACGCTCAGATGAGTCGCAGACACTACTCTCAGCCCATACATATACCCCTGCTCATCCATGCTCGTCTCTTCACTAGGACCCAGATATCTACCAGATATTCCATACCACCCTCCAGTTGCTCGTATACTCATATCTATGGATTCCTCCGCCACTTACGTTTACATCCCCTCTGAGCCCGTTGACCGCGAGGGTGGCGATAGCAGCAATGGCGGTCAATACTGCATTATCGCTTGAAAGCCTATTATCATTCGTTCTTGTTCGTTCTGATTGATTGTTATGTTATGAACTTATCGTTTTCATCATGTTCCCGGGCATATGAGTATCTGTACCACAAATATGGAATCAAATTAGCTGTCTCTATGATTCTCATAAGTGCAATCGCAACACACGGTGCTCACGTTATATTGAGCGTCAAAACGAGCAATATTGCGGAGTTTTGACACGGCTGATTTCATTCAAATCTCTTTGAAACGATTTGTAGAGATTGCCCCTATCTATCAACTCCACAAGGATTCTCTATTAGATAGTGCATTGCTTTCCACCAAATAGACTGTGATTTGTTTTATTAGAGGCCTATGGTAAACAAGGAAATCTCGAGCAAGGATACCTCTTTTGTCTTAGCGTATTCAATACTCTATAGGTAACTGAGATTGGGCGCCTGGCCAAGAAGATCAACAGTGCGTTCAATGTAATTACCCAGCCACCGGTTCCTGACAGCCGATCCGGGTTCATTGAGACCGTTTCCAAGCGCTCAGAGGATGAAGTCGCATAAGACGTTAGATGAGAGCAGTAGCGTACGCATCACAGTCTCCTCAGTCATGCGAATCATCGGATTCGGAATACTCATAATCCAGCTCGCCTTATTGGCGGCCGCCGCTCCTGCAGAAATCTTGGATGAAATCCGTGTTCTAGATGTCGACGTTCAGCTCCGAGGTTCGTCCAAACTTGATTTTCGATGCTCCACGTCTGATGGCAACCCCACAGTGGTTTCCCTCGCGGCCAATAGCATACAACTCATTTTTTCCATTGCTAACTCAGGGCGTGAAACGTATCAAATCCTCGACACTCCAACGTCCATTCTGTCAGAACTGCCGTATGTTGCTCAGAAATTCTATTTAAGCAACAAGAGCCAAAGAAAACCGAACCCAAAATTCAGAGGTGTTCAGGTACACTGAAGCTAATCTGAGACGTGTTGCATTATAATTTACTAACCACAGGCGCTTTACCGCGCAGGTCTCCTGGGATGCCGAAAGCGCGATCAAAGCTAAACGATTCACGACACTCCGACCCCGCGATAATCTCATGGCTACATACGAGTGTGAGTCCCACCATCTGATTCGGTCGCACCATCTATCTCACTGGAGTTATATAGTATACGATTATTATGACTTTTCCGAGTCCGGTTCAGGAACATACACACTCACCCTACCTCCATACATCGAGCTGCTGGATTCATCCGGGCGAGCGTTTCTCGCTCGATTCTCTGATCAGCCCAAGCAAGATATACAAGTCGATAACCCGAGATTCTCGGTTGCCAAACAAAAAGCACCGACATACACATTCACGTCCAACGCAACAGCATACGCATTCAGACAATGTAATGGGCGTGAGCTAATCATCACCGCCGCTGCGAATCAGTCCACCGAACTCGGAAATTTCGCAGTGCAAAGCCTTCAACCCCCTTCCCCGTGGAGCCCTTTGGCGACCAGGTGGTTTGGAGCATTCGACTCGTTTCGAGAGCGAGAAATCAGACGGACGTACACACGGTTGAACAATAAATTTGCCACCTATTATACGGTTAGCGTTTCTCTGCTCGTCGGATATCTATAGTATTGATGAAATGTCAATTCGCTTTTTCAGTACGATTGTACGTGTCCTTCCACTTTTGATCAGTTCTTCGTCTACGCGTATGTATATACGGACCGAACCGATATTTTTGTCTGCCCGTGGTTCTTTAACCGGCCCGGCATCGGAGTGACTTCAAGAGGTGAGGGCGTTTGGATAGTTCATGCCTGATTGACACTGACATGTCGGCTATTTTGCAACGCAGCTGCAATCCTGCTTCACGAGTGAGCATGTCGCGGAATACATCTCGTACACAAGCTAACAAAACCTTAGGGCCACCCATATTGAGGTATCGACTGAGGACTATGTCTACACTCGCCTTCTCTGTCTAATGCTAGCCTGGTGGTCACCGGGACGCGCATACATGAACGCAAGCTCATATCAGTACTATGCAGAAGATTTGGTTCAGCTGAGATTTGGTTCTATGATCTATGGAGTGCTTGATATGGGAAGGCGGGTTATCGTCAATTGGCTTCATGCACTGGTAGCCTACTAGCGTTGGGGGTTCCAGGAAGGTCGTCTCGTGATGCTTTAGGACAACGTTCCTCATGTAAAAGTTTAATTTATGTGTGTCTGATTCCTCGAACCACGGGTAGCGATGGTCGGTCACCATTACCACCCAATGATCCAAGTGGCCACACCTGATTACATAATCATGCTCAAGCTCATCTCTAAACCTGGGCTCTAAACCCCCAATCCCGTAGCACAAAACCGAAAAACGAAAGGATGCAACGAACAAAAAAATTAAACAACTAGCACGCAAACAACCCATGCGCTATGTAATTTTTCTCTATCCTAGTCCTACCTCCGTCCGGCCCGGTGTAACCGCGTACGCTCGTCTCCCTCTTCATCGCTCTCCTCTCTGACATCCTCGAGCGGCACACCACCTCCATTCCCCATCGCCGCAACCTCGGGATCAAACCGGTAAAGACTACTACTCCGTCTCGCATGTCCTCCACCAGCGCTCGCGGGCGGATTCGCCCACGCCACGTCGTCTTCTTCGATCGCTCTCGACGGCTGACCGAGCGTTTGGGCGTGTCGCGAGGCGTTCAAGAGGTGTACGCCTAGAAAGGTCGTTATGAACCCTGCGAGGAGCGAAACGGTATTGACTGGATCTGTCGTGTTGAACCCTCGGAACAAGAGTGCAGAGGCCAGGATGGTCGCTGTGGAAAAGCCGACATAGTACATCGGGTTTACGCTATCCCAATCGCATAAATAAAATTATCCATGCAAAAGAGTAGATAATCGAGATACTCACACGTTGGTCGAAAACGTGTCCAACGCCTTGTTAAAATAGTTCATCTGGACGACGATACATGAAGCCGTGACGACGCCGAACACCCATGTACTCGGATGACCAAGTTGATTGTTCCCGGCCAGGGTGAGCTTGACGGCCACGCCGAACCCTTTGATCGCCATCACGCTGATGCTTCCGACGAGCGAGCAGATGGAGATGTACACGAGGGGCGTTTTTTTGCCGAATGTGGGCACGAGGCGGTATATGGCGAATAAAGAGTAGACGGTTACGCAAAAGACATACATTAAGAAGCCTGTGAGCGTGTACACAACTTAGCCAAGAAGGATGAGAAGGTATATAGATGTGACGCACCAGGCTGGATGGCATACTGTAATATCTCGTCGACCGTCTGAACTTCTTTATCCTCTGGCGCATGGAGTACGATGATGACCGACCCGAGCAGACACAGCGTGCATCCTACTCGTCCGATATGACCCAACTCTTCGTGGAGCAGCAGCGACGCAAGAACTGCACTACGATGACCCGAGTTGAGCAGCGTGTACCCAAAATACCCGAGGAGAAAAAAAAGACACACCCAATGAGAACGCTCAGAGCCCCAAGGGGCGTGACCAGAATGGCGGGGGCAAAGGTATAGGCTGCAAAGTTGGCGACTGGAATAACGAACGATGAGACGAATGATGCCAGGGGTGTGTGAGCGCCTACGTACTTTCGCCGATGATCACTGCCGAGGACATCAGCAAAAATGGCCACAAATCCGATTATTTTACTCACTCGTAATCATCCCAGCCCACCATATTGGATTCTGAAGGTACGCGAGATTGTCCGACGCATTCTGGGAAGCGGGTGCTCGCCGTGCGGCATCGTTCAAGCCCTACTCCACGTCAACATTTCCGTAATTGGGCGTGAATATAACATACCTTTTTGGTGATAATAAAACTCGTTCCTATGGCGAGTGAGCTAGTGCATGCCAGGCCGAGACCGATCCACTTGTCCTCGAGCATCGTTGGGAGAATGCGCAGTTACAGTGTTACATTTTGCCGAAAGTCACGTGCCAGGGGGCGGGCTATGCTTGATCAACAGAGAACGCCCGCTTGTTTGTATGCATCAAATAGCGCTGGGGAATGGTGGGCGTCTCTTGTACTCCACCTGGCCGAGAGCACACACGTGCATACAGTCTTGGCACACAGATTAGCATGCAGACATACTCCTAATCCGTGCAACATATTCAGCCCCAGGCCGAGGCCCCCAACTTCTCTGGAGGACAGATTTGGGAATGACCCCGTCCTCCCCTTGTCACCAGAGATAACATAGTCGCAGGATGACGTAGAGCTCTCCAAGTTTTACGTCCGCACAACGCCTACATCGGGACCATCCAATCTCTTTCGCCCTATCTCATAAACATATTCCGTGATGAACGCCAAGCTCATTACGCATATCTACCGGGCGCCCATAGGTCATTGTTGCAAACAAGCCCGAAGGCTATGCTCAATTGATTGTAGTGGAGAAGATCGGATATAAGTACTCGGCGGGCAAAAGATGCCCCATGTGCCGTTTCTTCGAAATGGCCAACACTTCGCTGAAACATGTTGTATATGTCGCCGGTCCTTTTCCCAGTGAAGATTTTATCATCTTCCGAATATCATTAGTTTTCTGACCATTTACCAGGCCATATTCGCTCGGGGATCAAGTTTTGCGCAAGACTTGCCGAAAAGTTCCCGACTGTATTCATCTGCAAGTATTCGTTTATTGTTTATGTACCAATCGCTCACTTGGAGTCTCTAGCTATTTATGTCTTCGAATACCTCAAACCTCAGACAGAGCAATGCCTTTCTGTACAATCGGATACTGCAAGATCACGCATACACCTTTCCTTTGGCCATCCGCACGAATCGTTGAATCCGATTATGACTCCATTAGATATGGTCCAGAGTCTGGAAATCACATTCGAATCCTGGATACTTGATATCCTCAACAGAGGTGTCGTACAAATAAATGGCATGCTGGTAGACCCGCCCAGCTGGATAATCGAAGACCACATCAACGGTGGATGCTCTCTCCCGAGTCGAGACAAACACGGACTAGAGGTTATAAGCTGGTGGCCCACCACTGCAGTCTCATTTATCACGCAAGGCTCACATCACAAATTAGACCTGCCCCGAAAAACTTATCTTGTGTTATTTTCTCAGGCATTTCGGTAACGAGCAACACGGACATGGTGGGCGCTTGTTCGAAAAGATTGGAGAGGTCTTCGATGCAGCTCAACAAAACGGAGAAGAAAAATCAGACGAGAGTGTGTTTTACCAGGAAAGCAGAGTCTCAACGCTATCCTCGAAACCCACTGACGCCGGTCGAACCAATTTAGGAGGTTTCCTCCCGAGTAATGTGCATCCCTGGCTTGCCGCCGTACTACGAGCATGAGCAATTGCTGCACCTATTTCCAGGGTTCTTGCCCATATTATGCAAGTTCCAAAAGCGATGGAATCGCCAGAGAGATTATATGAAGATGGCTATATTCAGTGGGATATATGAATTCGTGAGCTTTGGTCTTCTTTAGCTTAGTTGACACCCAATAAACATTTTATTCGACATATAGGAACCGGTAGCCGCGACAGCCTGCATGAACGCCTTCAAGAACCCTCTTCAAGTGTTCTGTGTCGGTCCGCCTCTTGAAATCCCACCTGCCCCACGTACAAAAGCTTCTTCAGACCCAGTGATATCGTTTCTGGACAGTGCACATACGGACCTCGGACCTCATTCAGTCATCTACCTATCCTTCGGAACGATCTTTTTCCCGCTACCGGAATCCATAAATCACCTAAAGATAATCATCAACGAGATTGTCAAAAACGGGATGAGAGTCGTATTTGCACTGAGCTCGCCCGGCGCACAGGCCGCGGTCGCAGAGTGGAAGGAAACTGGATGGGGCAAAAACGTGATATTTCGAGATTGGGTCGACCAATTGGCAGTTTTGGACCACCCAGTAGGCTTTTGTCTAGTCCAGAACAGCTTTAGGAGCACTTACGATCGATGACCAGGCGACAAGCTATTTCCTATCCCATGGAGGATGGAACTCGGTTACCGAGTCATTGGCCCAGGGCGTACCTATGCTCTTTTGGCCGCTTGCTGTACGTCGCGCTGAAAGGTTCCTATACTTAACAAACGAAGTGTAGTTAGTAGTATAGTAATCCTATCAGCGTACCTAGTGAACAAGCGTGAACGATAAGTAAGGTAGTAGGAGGTCGTGGCTTTTAGCTACGAGTTGACTAGCTTAAGTATCGTATATTGAGTGTAGACTAAGTACAATGAATACGGACACTACAGTAAGTCTTTATATACTAAATCAATCCCGAGAGTACCCGGTACTCTAGCGAGCACACACGAGGTACGTGTATTCGATGCTTGGGCAGCGTATATGCGTACCCTCGCTAAGTATCAATCCATACGGTCTATCGACCTTCTCTTTATCTATGCGAGTCGCTAGAATAGTCTAGCGATTCGTTCTATCTATAGCATTCATTGTATCTTTTCTCTTTTCTTATGCGGCGCCTTTTGTTTACACATGTATGGGTTTTTATATTTATGTTATGTAATACAAACGTTGCATTCGCCCTCCCGGGTTACAGAGTAATCCGGAGTCTTGTTAGAAATTGCCGATGCTATCATCGAAGTTCGGCAATTCAATGTCGGTCCCCCAGTCTAGTTCCTCATTATCTGGTGGGTACCAAAACAAGAATATAGCGAAACCGCATAATGAGCAGCTAAACAAGACGCATATATACGGCTTGCGTACCTGTCTGCGTACTGCTCGAATGCCCGAAGACATTAGGACCGGGCGGGCTTGGTTCTCCGGTCTGTTCGTTCTCGGTCCCTGGGACCTCGGAGGTTCCGACTGGGCTCGGTTCCTTTGATCGCTCCGATTGCCCGGCGGACGAGTCGTCCTTGAGCGATACGGTGGAGGCGGCGACTGGTTTCGTCTGCCCCTTGCCGTAGGAGCTCTTGGGGCCTGGTTTCCCCTTGAACGGTGCGAACCGCTTCGATTTGTTGCCATACGACGTCCTCGGGTCGACGGTACGTTTGGCGGATCGAGGAGCCGTCGGGACTCCTGTGAGTAACTCCCGTTAATCCTCTGTATAACACTGACTAGACGAGTGTCGTCCGCACCGATTCGAGTGGCCAGACTGGTTCGGACCGTCCCAGTGAACCGGTCTGGTACTTGAGGTACTACGATTTCGTGCCTCGGGCGCTGAGTACGGTTCATCGCGGCGACGTCCCGTATGATGTCGCGGAGTTCGTTCTGCGCCTGGAGTAGCGCCTGGATGGCACTCGCGGTGTTGTCCGTGACGTTGCCTGTCTCGTTGGCAGTGAACCGGGCAGGCGTACGGGCACGGTTCGGGACTTGGGGATCGGTGTCGCCGGTCGTCATCATGATGGCCCGTGTCACGACTAGACTTAAATCAAGTAAAGGAATTATAATGAACTGACGACAGGAGGTCAAGTTCTTGAGGGAACCTCTTCGAACTTGACCCTGTTTATATATTAGTACAAACACAGCCGAGAATACACGGATGCAAACTACAATTGGTCTTTCAATATCAAATGAAGACGCGTCAGCGTATTACAAAGATTCTGGAAAGTTCCTTGAGTCACATGACATGTAAACTATAATAAAATAAGTCGGGGAAAAACGGATAATTTGTAATTAATGTCAACGACGCCTCCTGGCTCGTGACACTACCCCCTCCTCAAGGTCTGGGTGGCGAATCGCTTTTGGATTTTCACGGTGAAACTTCTTAACGGCCCCCATAGCGGTGTCTAAGTGTTCAATTGGTTCCCAGGTGTTGGATTCAGGACCGTAGCCTTTCCAGTGTACTAGATACTGAACTTGATTGCGTCGTTTCCTGGAATCCAATATACGCTCAACCTCATATTCTTCTTCACCGTCTGGGGTAACTTCAGCAGGCGGTTGTGGCGGGTCTCGCCCGAAAGGATCTTCCTTTTTAAGTGATACTAAGGATGTATGGAAAACAGGGTGTACTCGAAGCGTATGGGGTAAATCAAGTTTGAATGCGTGGGTACCTTCGCGTTTCAAGACTTTATACGGTCCAATCTTTTTGGCCGACAATTTCGCTACAGGTCGTTCCGTCTTTATGTTACGAGCATCAAGCCATACTTTATCTCCGACCTTTATGTCTTCTGGCGAACGATGTTTGAGATCATAGTAGTGTTTGATTTTCTCATTCGCTAGAGTGACTGAAGATTGGAGTTCCTCCATGCGCGCTTTCAGTTGATCCGCTCGTTCATCAGCGTGCGGCACAGATTCATCTGCTTGCTGGCCTATTGAGAACCTGGGATGGAAACCGTAACAGGCGAAGAACGGTGTCTGGTTGGTGGATGCGTTGACACTATTATTATACGCAAACTCTGCCATAGGTAATATTCCCACCCAGTCGTCTTGTTTGTATGCCACGTAGTGACGAAGGTATATCTCCACCACTTGATTGAGACGTTCCGCTAAACCGTCCGTTTGAGGTCGAAAAGCGGTGGATAAGGACGGTTTAATATCAAGTCTTTTGTAGAGTTGCTTGAGGAAAGCTGAATTGAACTGGGGGCCTCGGTCAGAGATAGTTTTAGATGGGAGTCCGTGCAGTTTCCATACATACGTTACAAACAGATTTGCAACGTCAGCAGCTGAAGCTCGAGAGGTGGTAGGAATGAAGTGTACCATTCGCGATAGTCGGTCGACAACGGTGAGGATAGCATCGAAACCTTCCGACTCTGGGAGACCTGTGATTAGGTCGTAGTTGATGTGATCCCATGGTCTTGTAGGTAATTCGATTGGATTAAGTAGGCCCGGGGGAAGTTGATTTGAATGTTTGTTTCGGATGCAGGACTCGCAGTGAGACACATAGGAGGTTACCGATTTTTTGAGGGATTTCCAATAGTACTTTCGGTTGACCAATTCAAGTGTCCTAAATTGCCCTGGATGTCCTGCGGCCATATTGTCATGACGACTTGCTAGGATGTCTTTGCGTATGGAGTCATCGTTGGGGACATAAATCTTGTTTTTGAATATAAGGAGTCCATCATTCCAGGACCAATTTTTAACCTTATCATTCTTTTGAAGAGCCTCTATGATGTGATTTAGTCGTTCGTCCTGTAGATATGCGTCGCGAATGCGATCATCCAGGACCTCATCAGGCTCGATTGCGGCAATGAAGAGGTTGGGATCGAGTAGAGCTCGGCTCTCACCCCCCCCTAAAGGCCGATGTTCATCTTTCCTCGACAAGATATCTGCTTTTCCGTTGGTCTTGCCGGGGCGATACTTCAATTGAAAGTTGAATTCAGATAGGAAACCCGCCCAACGAGCCAGGCGGCCTCTAAGATCTTTCGAAGCCTTGAACGGCTCAAGATTTTTGTGGTCCGTAATGATCTGGACCGGCAATGCTGTTCCTTCTAGTAGATGGCGCCATTCTTTGAGCGCTTTGACTATAGCCAGAAGTTCTTTGTGGTAAATATCGTAGTTCCGTTCTGCTGGAGTCATAGCTTTTGACAAGAACGCAACTGGGTGAAGGCGATCATCTTCAGAGAATTGTGATAAAATTGCACCTGTTGCGAAATCGGACGCATCACATTCCAAGAAGAATTGTTTTGAAATATCCGGGATAATTAGTACTGGGGCTGAGCGTAGCGCTTCTTTAAGTTGTTCGAAAGCTTGTGCGCACTCGTCTGTCCATTCCCAGGGGTGGTTTTTTCTTGTCAAGTTAAATAAGGGCGCCGCAATGCGCGAATAGTCCCGTATAAAAGTCCTATAAAAATTGCAGAAGCCAACAAATTCTTGTACCTGGACGACTTTGGAGGGGACCGACCAATCGATGGCCTTAACGACTTTAGCCGGATCAACTCTAATTCCTTCTGGGGATACGATAAGCCCTAGGTAGTCGATCTCTTTGACGCTAAAGAAACATTTGGCCAAGTTGCAGTATAGATTGTGTTTCTGAAGACGCGATAACACTTCTCTAACATGTTTCTCATGGTCCTCTTCATTTTTTGAGAACACCAGTATGTCGTCTAGGTAAATAATAACATAAACGTCCAGAATATCACGAAAGATGTCGTTCATAAAGTGCTGGAACGTTGCAGGGGCGTTTGTAAGTCCGAAGGGCATGACAAGGTATTCGAATAGACCGTAGCGAGTTTTGAATGCGGTCTTCCATTCGTCACCCTCTTTGATTCGAACCAAGTTGTAACCCCATTTTAGATCGAATTTTGAAAAAATCTTTGCGCCTCGAAGCTTTTCTATCAAGTCGTTGCTCCTTGGCAGGGGATATACATTTTTCACGGTCATATCATTTAGCTTTCGATAATCGATACACATCCGTAGGCTCCCATTTTTCTTCTTGACAAATATTACTGGGGATGCCATGGGCGACTTGGATGGTCGAATAAGTCCAGCTTCAAGTTGTTTCGTAACCGTTTTACGCAGTTCTTCATCTTCCCTAGGACCAAGGCTGTAGATAGGGCCATGACGTGGAACCGCGTCGGGTTTCAGGATGATTTCACAGTCGTAAGGGCGATGTGGTGGAAGGGGGGAAATTTCTTCTTCCGTGAAAATTTTTGAAAACTCTGAGTATCTTGTAGGTAGCTCAGCGGTGGCAGCAATTTCTAGATCTGGTTCACCGCTTTTAACCATTGGAGACGTGTGCAGACAGTTTTCTGAGCAGTAACGAGAGGAAAAAATAAGTGATTTTTTGTCCCAATCTATGGCTGGGTTGTGGCGTTTAAGCCAAGCCATTCCCAAGACTAGGTCGTGGTTTCCGACATTGACAACGTAGGCGTCCACCTCCTCCTCATGGTCAAAGATTTTGAGATTAAGGGTGACATAATGCTCCACTCTTCCTGAGTCGATTTCACATCCGTCAATAACCTTAAGGCGTCTTGGTTTATCCAGTTTCTTTTTAAATAATTGGAAGTCGCGAACTATGTTTTCGCTAATAAAAATAGAGGAAGCTCCAGAATCAAGCATGGCCCATCCTGAGAAAGGTTTTCCTTGGATGGCCGAACGTTTTTCAAGGGGGTTTTCACACGGCTGCGCACGGAAGAATAACATCATTTGTGATTCATTTGATAACGACATAATTTCCATATCAGAAGATACATGTGCAGCCGAGAAATTGTCCATATTTTTTAATATCTCGCCCAAAACTGACCCCCTTGCCAGGTTTAGGCGTTGTCTTTTACCGACTCATCATCCGAGTCCGGCTCCTTCACTTCCTCAATTTGGGCTTCGAACCCAGAGATGGGTTTTGAAGGGCAATCGCGCGCTATATGTCCTTTTCCTTGGCAGCGCAAGCAGGTTATACCGCCACTCCTCCTTTCTCCGTCTAATTCCATGGGTCCTGGCCCCTTGCCTTTTGCGAGCGCTGGAGGGGGTGGAGGAGCGCGAGAGGTGCCTGCGGAGGGACGATTGTCTTTCTTGAGGGCTGGGAACGGTACTTGTACAGTTGAATTCTGGCCTGCCCATTTGACATTGGGGACGACTTGGCCACGGTTGTTACGTCCAATAGATTCAATTTTTCCCTTGACCGCGCGACCATCAGTACCAATCATATAAACGGCATCACCCGAGGACAGTTTTTCGCGAGGTTGGTTGGATGGGGCGGCGCGGTTATTAGTAGAGGTATTTTTGTTTTCAAAAATGGTACGGCCCGAGAATTGTTCCAAGTGTTGGTCGATAAGGAGGGCACGATCGACAACCATTTGTCCCGTAGTCGAGTTATCCTTCACATCAAAGAGTTGCGAGAGCATGGCCATCTTGATTTCGTCTTTGAGACCCTCGTAGAACATATCTCGTAAGGCCAAGTCATCGTAGTTAACATACGCGGCCAGGGATTGGAACTCAGTGACGTAATCTTGGACCGACGATTTCTGCTTCAGGGATTTTAATTTCTTGAGGGCCTTGGTAGCACGATCTATCTCTCCAAAGCGTTTCTCGAATTCGGCCCAAAACAGGTTGACGTTGTGTAGCCACGGAACGGCCTGCCGGAGTATATCGTGCTCCATGTGTGGTTCGACCCATTCAGCCGCCTTTCCGTCCAAGTACGAGATGATGAAAGCGATTTTATCGTCGTCCGAGATGCCCGGATAAGTGGACCGAAGGTATTGGGTAATGGCTACTTTGAACGTGGTCGACTTGTCCTTTTTTCCATCAAACTTATCCGGTTTGGCCAATTTGACTCGGGCGGTCGATGTAGGTACTTGTACTGGAGGTACAACAGGAGGGGGAATTCCTCCTGTAGGTGGTGGTGGCGGCGGTCGATTGGTGCCCGTTGGTTGCCTAGGTAAGCCATGCAATTGGGTGAGGATGGTTTGTAAGTCCGTTTGTAACCCGTTGAAATGACGCATAGTAAACATGTTCTCCCGAACTCGAGTCTCGACGTAGTTCATCCGGCGAGTCATATCATCTCGGAAAGCTCGGAATTCATTTAGTAATGTGTTTAATACAATCATTGGGTTATCCGATTCATGTGGGTTTGGAGCAACAGGAGTGTTTTGTACAAAAGTTTCGTCACCCCCTCCCTGACCAAAATCCGTTAGTCCTGTTAGATGTGGCTGAAGAGGTGGGATGGGTTCATAATTGGTTGATTCGGGTGGAGGTGGTGGAACATAGGACATGTGCGATCCCCACTGCGACATATTTATTCAGGATATAAAAGTGGGAGTTCACCGGTTCGCTCGGGTTCAGGATCGTTGTGAAGAATGTATAGGCTTGAATAACGGTCTGGAACTCCTGGGTGAAAAACGTCGAAGTAATAGTCGGCAATGACTTCTATTGTTTCGCGGGGTGTGCGGTTATGATGTGCGTGGTCTCGAGTAAAGACTAATTCGTCGTAAAACCCTCGTTGTGCCGCCCAGATGTCGTCGGCGCGTTGCTCAAGTGCTTGAATGTAACCTTCTCGCTCGATGGATGCGATCGGGTTGCAGTATAGTATGTGTATATAGAGACAGAGAACTGTCTCGAGTAGGATGTTGTACCACGACACTAGATGGGGATGAATATAGTGCTATGCCTCTCGCCGGAGGACTTACTGGCTAGGGTAGGATTGGGTGCTCTTGTAGCCGCCTTGTATCGCAAGAATAAAAGAATTTGCAACGTATCCCACGTCGCTGGATGGAAAGGAATAAGACCTCCGTTACCCCACTACTTAAGGGCACAGGGTGACCCCACCTCGTGTCGACGGATGAGATTGGCTAGCCAAAGCTTGTTCACGTGTGCAGGAGCCTAATTCTCACGAGCTGCCGCGGCCTAGGCCCAAGAAGCGCTCAAATGAGGTTCGGTATGCGGGGACGCGATAGGGCAATGACTAAGCGTATCTGTGGATGGGTGGAGTAGGATTTTTGGAAGGCAATTTATATGTTAGCTTGAGACACGCGCACGGCGTATGAGACAGTGGTCCAGGGGTAGTTGGCGACGACAAGCCTGTTACCTGCGGACTAGGAGAACTTGACCTAGTGTCACGACTAGACTTAAATCAAGTAAAGGAATTATAATGAACTGACGACAGGAGGTCAAGTTCTTGAGGGAACCTCTTCGAACTTGACCCTGTTTATATATTAGTACAAACACAGCCGAGAATACACGGATGCAAACTACAATTGGTCTTTCAATATCAAATGAAGACGCGTCAGCGTATTACAAAGATTCTGGAAAGTTCCTTGAGTCACATGACATGTAAACTATAATAAAATAAGTCGGGGAAAAACGGATAATTTGTAATTAATGTCAACGACGCCTCCTGGCTCGTGACAGCCCGGTACAGTTGGTAGGAACGGGGCTCGACCCCAGGATGTTCCCTGAGTCCGCTGCGATGGTCGCTGAGAGCGTTGCGATAGGCTATGCATTCGTCCAGCTGAACGGAAGAGAGCGAACCCGAGTGACGAGGGTTGAGAGTGTACATAGTATTTTTAAAGTAAAGAGTAGCTGTATGCGCTGCGTGAGAGTGAACTGAGTAGCTTGACTTTTCGCTGACTCCGTTCACTGCCTTCTTATAGAGGTGAGATCCATTCGCATATAGGTGTGTATGCGCGTTTGTCTCGTCTATCTCTATGCTGCTTAGTTCTAGCGTCGCTAACTCTCCTTTCTCTCCTATCTCTAGCTGTCCCTCCTCCTCCGATTCGTCCTCCTCTAGTGGATCTGTCCACACTAGTTCCGTGGCATCGCTCACACCTTGAGCTTCGAGGTAAGCGTCCATCGCCTCTAGGTGTCTGATCCTTTCGAAGCTTTCCCAGCTCTTGTCACCGCTCTTCCAGAGTATCTGGAACTCGGCATCCCGGCCTTTACCCGCATGAGTAAGTATTTTATCTACCGCCCATTCTTTTGGCTCTTTATCTAACGCTATAATCTGTTCCCCACTTCTACCTGGGAACTTCCTGTCATCGTTCGGTACGTGTATGCGTAGGTTCAATGCATGGAATACGGGGCTAATCCCCCTAGCGCTTAGCTCTCTTGGTAGCTCAATTTTGTACGATGCCCCTTCTGTAACCACTTGTATTATACGGTGTGGCCCAATATATTTAGGGGTTAATTTTCTAGAGAACCGAGGGGGCAAGCGCATATTCTTACTCGATAAATAAACAAGGTCGCCGACCTTAAAGTCGGCCGGTTTCCTATGCTTATTCGCTTGCTCCGTCTGTCTCACGCGAGATGCTATAATGGCATCGTGTGCTCTCATTAGAGCTTCGCGTTGTCTGTTGAGAAACTTACGCACTCCGGCGTATTCGTTCTCAGTCTCCCATACCATCGGTGGAGGCACTCTACCAAAGTTCAGGTAGAACGGTGAGTACCCGGTTGTCTCCGAAACGCTCGCATTCATCGCGTATTCGATTCCAGCCAGGTACCGCACCCAATCGCTCTGCCTGCCCTTTATGCACTGTCGGAGCATAGAGCCGATTGTTTTATTGGCTCGCTCAGTAGCTCCATCAGTCTCCGGATGGTACGCGGAGCTCATACGCGTCTGGATACCCATCAACCTATTGGACTCGCTCCAAAAGGTCGATGTGAACAGTGAGTCCCGATCCGAGACTATCACTTTTGGTATCCCATGTATTTTATAAATATTTTCGTACATCAATTCAGCGATGTCTTTTGACCGAAATGTTTGTCTGGTCGGTATAATGCGAACCATACCCGTGGCATAGTCAACGGCAACTAACATCATATCCCACTTGCCCAGTATGTTCTCCGACTCGGGCAGAGGGCCTACAAAGTCTATACTAATGCGTTCCCAAGGGACCTCGGGTCGCTTTAGCGGGGTAAGTAACCCTAACTTTGACTGAGTAGTCGTCTTGGCGGTAGCGCATATAACGCATGACTGACAGTATTCCTTGACGTCGGATACCATCGAGTCCCACCAGACTCGACCTCTCATGCCATAGAGGGTTTTCCGAGTACCCGCGTGTCTCAGCATATCGTGAGTACTCCTTATCACTTCCTCACGCGCCCTCCGACCATTGACATCTACATTCGGCACGCATACAGCCTTTCCGCTGTTTTGTTTGATGTATATAATACCGTCGATCAATTCAAAGTTCTTGAACTGAGACGGATTTTTGAGGACTTTAGCGAACAAGTTATCGCTACTATATTTGTCCTTTATTTTCTCCAGCAGGGTAGGGCTCGCGTCATAGTATATGCGCGTTCTTTCGCGCTCTTTGTGTGTATGCCCGTTCCCACCCGCTGACACTTCTTCTATCTTGTTATCTTTCACTTCAGACTCCGCTTGAGGCTCGACTATTGCCTCATGTTCTGTATTTCCCTCTAGAGCCTTTACCTTTGGCTTCGCGGCTCTGGGTTTCCTCGGCGCTTGCGGTGGCTGTACATATTTGGCCACCTGCTTACGTTCTCGGCCAGACCGCCGAAGGACCGGCTCGGTTCTCTCGGGCGCTTCTTCGGCTTTGTCAGCTTCTTCGGCTGACACGCCCTCCGAGACTTCTCCGAGCTCTTCGCCGAGCGCCTCGGCTTCTTTATTCGGCTCTTCGGGGAGTACCACCGCGTTGCCGACGTACAGCGGACAGGTGAGTGGGGCCCTCTCATCATAGTGAACTTCTGCTAATTGCATTCGTTCCTCTGAATCCTCGTCTTCTTTTAGGTATTCAGATTTGGCTCGGACCATCCCCTCTGGTTCATCCGCATACATGCGCGACAGCGCATCGGCAACTTTATTCTCTTCTCCAGCGATATGTATAATAGTAAAATTGAATTCATTGATCGCTTCTAACCATCTCGCTTGCCTCGGCAAGAGGTTCTTCTGTGTCATCAAGTGTACAAGTGACTTATTATCAGTGTATATGCGGAAGTGTACTCCATACAACTAATATTTAAATTTTTCAAGCGATTCTTTAATCGCATATAGCTCCAGTTCGTGCACTGGATAGTTCTGTTGTGTCGGAGTGAATTTACCCGACCAGAACATAGCGATCTTCGCTGTCTTCGGGTCTTCTCCTTGAGAGAGAATCCCGCTCGCACCGGTGAGACTCGCATCGGTGACTAAGTTAATAGGCGGAGCCCCTTCCGAATAGTCTATTGCTACTCGGTGATGGTCTCGCCATTTATTAACTATTTCTTTCACTTTGTCAAATGCTCTCTGAGCGGTCGCATCCCAATTCCAGTGTTTGTGAATGGATGCTCGCGAGGTAAGTAACCCCATAGGGATCCTTATCCCCGCACAGTTCGGAGCGAGGTATACGACCGCACCGAGAAAACTCATTAACTGTTCTTTTGTATTAGGGACTTTCCAACTTAAGACCGACTCTACTTTATGTGGGTCCATCTGGATACCCTTCGAGTCGACTATATGCCCTAGTATGTTCAATTTCTCAGCTAAGAACTGCATTTTCTTCGGACTGAGAAAGAACTTTTCTCTTCTCAGTACGTCGAACACCTCTCGTACCCTCTGTACATGCTCTTCGAGAGTATTTGTAAATACTACAATATCGTCCAAAAATACATGCATATACACACCTATCGCGTGAGCGAATAAGTGGTTCATGATGGACTGATAAGTTGCCGTAGCATTTGTATCTCCGATTTGCATGACTCGACTAATCATCGTACCGCTTGGGGTAGAGAAAATAGTCTTATGTACATCCTCCGGCTCTACGCGTATTTGTTCATATGCGTCTTTACCATCGATCAGAGTACGGTACTTATACTGGGATACTTTCCATAGTATTTCTTGTATATCAGGTAACGGCGACGCTACTTTATAAGTGTTCGCGTTCTGCTCCCGTTTATCTAGAACAGTTCGTAGCGTCAACTCGCCCTCCGTACCCTTTTTAGGGATGAGTAGCATCGGGATCGCATTCTTCCCCGTTGCAAACTCCCATCTCCCCGTATCGAGGTAAGCCTTTAATTTCTTTTCCCATTGCCCACGTAGAGCGTCTGGGCACCTCGAACTCCTCCAGGAGTATGTTTTGTTCTCATCGATTATAGGAATTCGATGATTAATCGCTCGGAGAGGTGGCAACGGTGTGTCCGCCGCCTGCTTGCATATATCCTCACTCTCCTTATATAGCATTTGTCTAATTTCGTCTAACTTTTCTTCATACAGCTCGGTAGCGCATGCCTCAATGGTTCGTACATGTGGTCCGGTGAGTGGTAGGGGCTTGACTGATCGCACAAGTACAGCGTGTGGGTTGAATGCCAATGCTATACTGTGTGTATGCAGGAACGGAGTGCCTAGTATCAAGTCGTACCGATCTAGATTGGCTATATCCAATCGGTACGTTCCGTCTATGCCTTGGTATTTTATATTAACTTCCACCGAGTGCTTGATCTGGCTCTTCGAGCCTGAAACAGCCATGTTCAGTCCGATCGGCTTAGCTAGTATTTCGGGTTTCAACCGGAGTTGATCGACTACTGTCGTGGAAATGAAATTTCCTAGTGAACCCGAATCTAGTAAGACTCGACAACTTTTGCCGTTCACAAACATCTCGGCTATCAAAGCGGCAGATGTTCGGCGCTCTAGATCTTTAGGTATTGCTGAATTTCGTTCAATTTCCAGCTTCCCCTCAGATTTCTTGGTCCTCGCTGCATTTAGCTCGAGGTATGTCGCGCATACATCCTCCATATCTTCCCATTCATCGTCCGCTTCTCCTTCTGTCTCTACGATCAACTCTTCTGCGTTGAAGTCAACGGCGCTTAAGCTAAGCTCCGAGCGCTTAGCTCCAAGGGCCTCGACGGCCGCATAGTTGATTGACGAACTTGATAAACCGGTAGGTTTGGCTGAGTTCCTTTTAGGGCAATCTTTCTTACTATGCCCTACTTCCCCACCATCAGCAAAGGCAGTTTTTACCCAGAAAGCGCTTATAACAGCTTTTGCCTTTGGACATTTCTCTATAAGTGATTTGAAGATGTCAGATTACTTAAAAGTACTTCAAAAGCGCTTCAAAGCAGAACAAAGATGGCAGCTAAGTTCATTCAAGAATTGCCCAATCTTTCATTCCCATTCCAGATTATCAGCAGTCAGTAAAAGCTCATATAATTGGTCTGCTTTTGATTAGATGTAGCAAAAGAATGCACCATTTGGGGAACCCCCTTCAAGGCATAGCTTGGTTGATACTGGGCTGTCCAACAAACATGACCAATGCACCTTGTTGGTCTGATGGTTCAGGTGAGGCAATGTCATAATGGTAATAGTGTTCCTGTATGTACAAATTCTCACCAAATGAATCCATTCAAATAGGAACCTGAGTTCTTCAGAAGTAGATGTATGCATCAATTGAAAGCATATACTTGTCAATCTAGCGCATATAGTCATCAATCGAGTGCATATATTCGTTAAGCGAGCGCATATAGTCATCGATCGAATGCATATAGTCATCGATCGAATGCAAATGGTCATCGATTGAGTGCATATTCTTGTTGATCAAGCGCATATAGGTACTAATCAAGTGCATATAAGGCATATATGCGTTGATCATACTTATATTTTTGTTGATGGAGTGCATATGGTTGTCAGCCACTATGACGTACTCAAGCACCAATCACGTATACTCAGGAATCATACACATACATTCAACAGCTGTTCGTATATAGTCTCAGTTCAGGCGCATATACCTGACTTTGACTAGCTCACATAGATCAGTGTCGCTCACGGCCTGAGGAAACATAAAGACAATGATGCCGGAAATGCATCAAATACCAGAACTGTGCCTAACGATCGGCAATACGCGTGCAGCCAGTATCGGCGGCGTTGAAAACGAAGCGTGTACACCTGTAAGTAAGTTAGGGAAAGACATGAAGGATCCCGGAAGAAAACACGCATGTATGTACTTGTTAGTTCAGTAAAACGACAGACAAACAAAAAAGTAGGAGTCAACAAGAAATGAAAAAATAGCGCATGGCAAAACGTCCCAACTCCGAGCAAAACACTTAAATCCGCCACTCATCAGAATTGCAGAAATTAGCCAGCAAGGTGGCGTCCTCGGACTTCACTCAGACCATCCTGCACCTCTCGGAGCCGAGCTTCAAGGTGATTAATGTACATAGCTGCTGTGCAAATATAACCGTCGTTAACACGGAATACGAGCGACGGAAATGTACTGTGTTACCTCGATCAAGCAAAGCCAACTTCGAGCATTTCTCATGCGAAGCAGGCAAGGCATCCTTGAGGCGGGCGAAACCTCCGCGCAGATCGTGGCGTCGACGTTGTTATGACTCTACGATACGCTGGCGACGGCAGTCGTCGATAGATGATGCGACACTGGAAAAGCATCAGTCGATATGTACAGAAGGAAGTTTGGAAGGGTACGCACGTATCGGCCTGAGAGTTGCGTTCCGCAGGATCATCGTCACCACTCCCCGTTAAGCAAGCGGCGCCTAAAGGACTTGAGGTGACTTGATCACGCGCCTGCTTTGCCGACCGGTGAGGACCTCGGCTCCGCCGATGAACCAGATTCGATGTGAGAGTCGAACCGGACAAGTGAGAATGGCCGACCGAACTGGTAGTTGTGAGCGGTCCGGGTGACCTGGATCAAATAACGTTAGCCGAACGAGCAGTTATGAGCCAAAAAGTCGGTCCACAAGCTAACCTTTGCGCCGGGAGACTTTCATTGTTGACAATCCAGGCTACAGTGGTCGTTGAAGCGTAGCCTTCAGACTTCGCGGCCAGAAGATTGCCGCCGCTCCTTGTCAATGGCGAGCCGGCGGTGCGAGGGAACGAACTAGTCGAGGAGCAAGGAGAAGTTGCAGGCAAATGGAAAGAGAATGGACGAGGAATCGAGCGACCACAATTTTGTCGTTGAACCTCCGCCTCCGGATCTGAAAAAGAGGCCACGTAGTCGCTTGAAGAAGAATCGGGCATGTTGGGAAACGGGAACTGTGAGCTAACGGCAAAAGCGGGTAAATGTGGCAGAAACGCGAGCTGTAGTCACTTGGCGCGTACCAGAATGAAGTAGACAGAAAATAAAGCCAGTGACACCACGATTTAGTAAGGGAAAACACGGGAATCTGACACAACACATCAGAATCTGAATGCACGCTGGTCTATTGGAATACAAGTCACTAACCATTCGTTATCGGTATAATGTTGATCCTCCCAGTAATCGAGAACTGAGAAAAACCAAGGCGACGCGTATTTATTAAGAGAGAAGGCTCGGTGAGCGGCCAAGAGATCGGTGGAAGACGAAATAGGAAAATCGGGATCAAGCAAGTGATATCGAGGAGCAAGGTGGCAGGTCATACGAAGCCGGGAGAGAGGAACCACAACAGCGCTCCGGCGGCCCCCTCGCAATGCGTGTTGTGTTGTGTACAATGACGTCACGGCTAGAGGGCGCTCAGCGAATGGTCGAAAGCGCTCAAGGTAGACAAGTTTCTCGGAGGAGAGCGAATGGTGGTGATCGGCGAGCGAAAAAATTGCTCGAACCCGGCCGGCTTCAAGTCCTGCGCCCAAATCAGCATTGCTGGATCGCTAACACGCAATAAAATCTAGAGAAAAAACTCGCCTTGAAGTCCCAATTGGTTCGTATCACTGACAGATGGACTGAAGAGAACAACGTCGAAGAAACCAACGCGCAAAACGCGTCCCTCCGAGTCTTCAGACGTGACAAACGCTCGGACCTGGTCTTTGTGTGGACCGAGCGCAGGATCAAAGGGCAAGCAGGGGTGGAGGAGCTTGCAACGCCGCCACACCTTGAAGACGGAGTTATGGGAGATGGGAAAAGCGGTGCGCTGGGGGGCGAGCGAACGGAGGTAGTCAATGATGGCCGGAATTAGGTCAGTTGCTCCGTGTTTGTTGATTAGGTAAGTCCCTTTGACATTCGAGCCGAGCGAGGGTCGCTTAGCAATTTGAACGGTCGGAGTCGGCTGCCATCCACGACCATCATCGTCACCGCCACCGACCGCATCCTCATCACCATCGTCTTCGACATTCGCCCAGTCATCCGGAAATCGCGTGTCCATCACAAGCCTTGCCTCGTGCATATAGGCACGTAACAGCGCCCAGGCCTCTCGGTTTGCAAGGTACGCTATCATCTGTTGGGTTGCGTTGACGTGATTTGTGGTTGACCAGGGTATTTTGACGTAGTCGATATGGAGCCTCTCGGTAATTTCGGTGCTCAAACCCTCAGGCGAGCCAAGCTGGGAGATGAGATACGGGTAGTGGGTAAGTGAATGGGTTTTGGCGATGCCGTGAAACCGATCTTCATGAGGCAGTAATCCAGAGTTGTCCGGGTCGACAAAGACCCCTTTTGAGCGATCAAAGTCGATTATATCCAAAGTCATCGCCGCAAGATCCCTATCTGTTACCTCGTGCTTGTGAGCTCGAGCCATAAAATCCACGATGCTTTTCACGGCCCGTACAAGCCTTGCATCCTCATACCCGGCTACAATCGCCAAGATGGTACGTGCGACTGCTTTGGCTTCCTTCCCGGTCCAATAGTTGATAACCGATATCCCGTTTGAGAAGTGGCGAAGGTCTTGAAACCTCGGCATCCCCTTCGTTCGACGATCCATCTCGTTGGAGGTGAGTAAAGCCGTGGTCCATTTGAGGAGGTGATCACCGAATACTCCCCTATCTAGCTGATGTAGTAGGTCTGGCGCCAAGCAAGTGGATATGTCGACGTATGGAAGCTCGGCCCAGAATGGGCGTGTCGGGCGGATACCGAGTGTCTTTACCGTTCGTGAGTACCCGTTCCAATGATCATCAAGCGCATCTAACGTCCGGCAGCGGTCGCGGAGCGGGTAGCGTCGTGTCAAGTCTCCACGCTCGTCTGAAGGGATCCAGCATATCGGACAGCCGCTTTCGCGGATACATGCGATCGTCGCTTGCTCTTGAAAATCGGCAATATAAGCAGCAAGAATTGGGAAAACACGGCGCACACCACCATCCGCACAGAGTACGTTGATCCCGGTACGCGAGAGTGTCTTCAAGGGCTCTAATATCGATTCCAGACACGTATGGAACAACTGCCAACCAGCCTCGCTTCGCTCGTGCCGGTTCGATATGTTGCCAAGGTTCGAAACAGGTATGAAACCGATCAAGATAGTCGCACGCTCGCTGGGACATCGGCGGATATCCTTGCTGATGTTTCCGATTGTCAAGTAGACGGGCCAAGCTTTCTGATTCCCGCTAAACACGGTCAATTTTGTTTTGTCGCTCGAAAGAATGATTGGTACAACGGTCGCGTATTGTCCGAGTATATTCTAACCGCCAGGTGAGTGCCTATCCATAACCGAGCCTCGAGACTAACCTGCATTCGCCACCACCATTGCCCAGACCACATCTCGTCGTAAACCCGGTTCCCTCTCCTCTCTGAGTCGTAGTGCCTTTCCGGGGCAAATCGGGTGTGTGGGATAAATCGTGGGTCGGACAACAGATAGCGAATCATCTCGATAATGTCCCGTTTCCACAGGTCCAAGATTTCATTATATTCGTCCCCAACGACGATTATCGTTTCGCGGCACCACTTGGGTCCATGAGGTAAGCGATTCACTTCCTGTTCGAACTCTTTTAAGTCCTTCCAAATCCAACGACAGGTCTGTAAGTTTGTTAGATTTGTGCGGAACCGACTAAAGTCAAACCACGAACCCTTGGCAGCGCAAAGTATGCTGCCTGGTCCCCACGACTGATCGGCAAATGATCCAGCCAGTAAGCCTCCTTGAATACGTCTGGCTCCGCTAGAATTGACGTGTATTTAGGCTCTGCTTGTCTGTCAACATCGTAGAAGCGAAAAGCTGCACCCGCGGTTGGATCTGGATAAGGCTCGGGAAACAGAGTTGGTCGCGTAGGCTTAGCATATGGATGAGGGCCCCAGTGCTGCAGTTCGTAAGTCCAAATGGCCTGCACCCCTTTACAGTCGGACTCACAGGAACGTTAGGCATGTCCTCGTCTTCAACTTCCTCGACAGACACGCTCGGATATCTACGCGCGGGCTTTTTTTTGGCGACGTTGCGGTTCAGCGTGTACGTTCTATTCAAAGGTATATATACGTACTGGGTCTTCGGCTATATCGACCTCTATTTCCTCCAAAATAGCGTTGGGGCTCCTAAGTGGTGGGTTGTTCTGTAGTTTTGGATCGGTTAACTAACGCTCGATCGGATCGTTAGAAATGACTCACCCTACCAACCATATCCTCATCTTCAATTTCTTCGAGCGTAACACTCGGAGACCGAGAGGGTGAGCGAGCCGGAGAGTTGGATGCACCTTGCTGATCATTGGTTCGAGTGGAGAGCGTTGCAGGACGAGATTGGTTGGTCACAATAGCGTTACACTCCTCCTTTCGCTTGGCCGCGCAGGTTGCCCGTTGTCCGATATGCCGGCCTACAGCGCCATACGATCTACCGGTCCAACCGCAGTACCGGCATTTGGCGGAGGTCTCACTTTTCCCCATTGTAGTGCAGATAAAAAGACTTGGTGGGCGAGGTGGGGAAGGGGGTGGTATACTAGCTGTGTGGACGCAACGCCAACTTGTGAGTACCACCCAAGCGTGCGTGTGCGTCACTGACTTCATTGTTTGGGATCGAAGGACATTGCTACGTGCTGATCGAGCATGAAACGTTTCACGGCCCGCGCTGACAGCCGGGCCTGGTCTTCGACTGAGTGTATGCGCTGTTCAATTAGCGCTGTTCCCTGGTGAGTACAACCATCCAGCACTCTACGTGACATCACTTGCTTCGAATGTCAGGATCGAGGATCGCGGGCTTACTTTGGCTCCAGGTCGAAAAACGTTTCACGGCTTGGCTGCCGGAGATCGAGCTTCCTGTTTGACATGTTGCCGTGCGAGTACTCAGTCTTGCGTCTCGGCAATAATTTTAATTTAATTTATCGCACAGTTTTTGGCTCGGCCATGATGCGTCTAAACTTGGCACGACACAAAAAATGACAATTAATGCGTCATTGTTTGTTCGGTCTACGTCCGACCGTGACCTAGAGTAAAGCTAAGCACAGCCACTCTGCTCTGCTCTCCGACCTACCACCACCGCGACACCTAGATATAAAATGGACACTCGCCAACTCTGTCGCTCCACAAACCCACCCAGCCTCGCTCTATTATCGAATCCCCCGAATTAACTTGATACTTTTTTTTTATTCCGCGATGGAAGAGTCCCCGCCTCGCAAGGTGTCGGCGCGTGAACGGCGTCCAACACAACGCCTCAACGATTATGGTATGTTAGACTCAATAACTAGCCAATTCTCTACCGTTGTACTGACGTGTATCGTACTAGATCGCGCTCAAGGTCGCTTAACGACGCTCTCCAAGAGCGTTGGGCGAAAAGTGACACCGCCCACGGCACAGTCGCAAGCCGCCGACCAGGCGAAAAAACAAGCCGCCGTTGCCGCAGCACGTGGCAACGCTTCTCGACCCGGTGAGCTCAAGCCGCTCTCCCGCAATATTCTTCAAGGCGACGCGGAGGACGAGGACATGGACGAGTTGGAAGATGACTTCGATGACGAAGCTGGGCCGCCACTTCTTGGTATGGTCTTCATTTCAGATTCATTCCGCCTCTTTACTTATAGGACTCCAAGATTTCCGACTGGAGGACCTTGAGAACGAGGTGGACCGCATCGAATGGCTTAACCAGACGCTTGAGCAACTCGACAGTCGTGCCAATTATCGAAACGACCCTGAGTTTCAGGATGAGCGCTCGCTCCTCAAGGAGTGGAAGCGTCTCCTCACCGACGGACCGGGCCCCTACAAGGGGACCTCAACTTCAGGCGGGAATGATCGCGTACGCTATTTTTTGTTATTTTCTTATTCATATCGCTAATTTATCTTACAGGTTCGGACCGGCCAGACGCATGTTTTGAAGCCCCAGACATCCGGTCATTCCTCTCGCGTTCGGCTTGTCCGCACGGACAGCGAGACTCTCGGACTCGACGGAATGCCTGTTGGTGCTCAAGACCGTCGCGAGTACGGCCAACCCACCCCTCCCAAACTCACTCGCACCGATCGGACGACCATCGGACTCGACGGGAAGGTCGTGTCACCTGCCGGTGTCGACTCCAGACGCCAGGCCGCCTCCAGCGCCTCTCGCCCTGTTCAGACAGCGCCTGCGAAGCGCTCACATGTCGACGACTCCGCCCCGTCCAAAAAACGGGCCTTAGTTCCTCGTTCTCGCGTTGAGGCTCTCCGCAAGGCGAACTCCAAGACGTCCAAGGAGTCCGCCCCGGGATTGGCGCCCGCCCGCGCTAAGAAACCCCGGAAGCCGCCTTTGGATCCCTGCAGCCCGCCTGTGACTGATATCAGGATGCGCGACCCCGACAGCGATGACGATCCCGCCCCGGATGGGGCTCAACTCGAGGGTCGGTCGTTGGCGCCTCCAGTCGACGATGGTGAGGCTGGAGACCTCGCTGGCGGCCAGGCCGATGCATCCGATGCATCCGATGAGGCTGCCGAGGAGAGGCGAGAGCACGATCGTGCTCGTGAGGGAAAGCTCACAAAGCGCCAAAAGGCCCAGCTAGGGGCCTTTTCGCAAGATGCTCGCGAGCTTATCCAATGGGTGACGGAGGAGATCAAGGTCGATGCCGCTTTGATTTGCGCGTATCCGGAGTGCATGAGCGAAGATCCAAAGGACGAAGATAACTATTTCGAACGATGGCTCGCCAAGCATTGGAAGCGAGCCCACGCCCGGTTTCGAAAGGATAAGGCACCTGTACCAATTACGGACGACTACGCACGATATGTAAGTTATTCATTTTTTTGTCTTGTTCGCCTCTTACTGACACGTTTTATAGATTCGGAACCAACTACCTATGTTTCGCAACTCCATGAAGACGTCAGCTGAGCCGTTGGTCACGGCTCATTTCAAGCTTCGTCGCAGCGACCCCGACCACGCTGAGACGGCGAAGGATCTAACCGATGGAGGAGACGAAAAATGGGTATCGCCGGTTCGTTCTCCCTTGTCTCGCTTAGAAAACAATCTAACCGTTTTATAGAATCTCGAGAACGACGAGCAAATGTTCGAACATCCGATCATCGCAGACACGATCGAACAGGAGTTTTTCAGGACTCCGAGGAGCTTCGGTTACAGAAACATCAAGCGATTTACGCCGTTGATACCCGTCCCAGCAATCGCATATGCGTGCGCAATCGTGAGTAGTTAATTGTGTTCAAATCTTCAATCTTACTCACTCAGTTATATAGATCCGCAATCGAATCAAGTCATTCGAGGTCGAGATTGGTAAGGGTGAACTCAATGCAACAACCGACAAGGACTCGTTCACTCTGTATATGGAAATGCTCAACGACATGCGTGCAAGCAATCCGGTGCAGTTGATCGATATTCGAACTACAATCACCGAGCGGTATCTGTGCGTATTTATTTTCCCGTGCACATTCATCGTACTGACTTGCCAATAGCGAAGCCCAGAAGAAACCAGCGGCGATACGCGTGCCCAAGATGAATCTTGGTGCTGATCACAAGATTGACATGTCGCGCCTCGAGCGGCTTCGGGAAAAGCGTGAGTACAACAATTTCGACTGTTGTCTTGTTCTAACCTTTCTCTCAGTTGGACCAAACGCGCCGGAAATTGAAGAATGGGAAGGTATGTCGGAGATTTCGAAGAAGGGAAAGGGAAAGGCTCGGGCTGGGCCTTCTGGTTCGGGTCGTTAAATTCGTACCTGTTGTGATGCGTCGTTGGCTGCGTTTATACGCCAGTTCTTGGTTCAATCTCTTGCTCGTATGCTTCTTCTTTGCTTGACCTCCTTGTTTTCAGTTTGTCGTTTTGACTTAATTGCTCAGCAGCCTTATTCTTGTTGATACCGATTTTGTTTGTCTGCTCTCGTTATGGACTGTCGCTTGTCATTCTATGCGTTATTTTTCCGACTATGCTTGTACATATACGCTACCTATCACAAATATGATCACATGCTACATGCACTACTCTCCGAAATTCTCAAAAAATCGATTGAAATCTTGGTTTACTTGTGTGTTTCCAACTATGATTATCAGGACTTTAAAAATGCTTTCAGCCTAATGTATGTGAACTTCAAAATCACTTTTCATTGTGACTATATGCACTTCAAAGTTACTTAAAAGTCACTTTAAAGGTAATATTGGGGTGTTTTTAATCTGCCTTAAATCACATGTCTTGGACTTTCAAGTACTCAGAAGTATTTGTTGGTGTGATTTGAAGTATCTTTGAAGACTGCATATAGCGACTTGAAATGTCTTAAAATTTCGATATTAATGCCTTTGAAGTGCTTTGAAGTTGTCTTTGTGGTCTCTAAAGTACTTTAAAGGTGACATAAGTAGCTTTAAAGCACTCTAAAGTGCTTCAAAGATTGGACTAGTCTGAAACAACTTTTGGTGATTTTGGAGCTTATAAGTGCTTTAAAGCATCATAAGTTAGAGACTGTGTTTGCTGATGACAGAGGAAGCATTTACCGGCCGCTCGATACTCCTCGAGCTGTCTATCGGTAAGTTTCGGTCCAAATTGCTTCGGCTTAAACCGGCCCTTGTTGTTCGACGACCCTTGTCCATACGATCTATTCCTATTGTATGTTCCATATGTAGCCCTTGTACTAGTAGATGGACCAGAATACGATAGTTTGTTCGCTTCGTGTGATACTCGCTCGTGCTGAGGTTTAAATGGCTTATATGCCTTATTATCTCCCTTGTCTTCAGTTCGGGCGATTGCTTCGGCCAGTTCAAACCTCACACCCGATTCCTCGATGACTTCTAGCGAGTACCTTTCGGGCGAAATTCCATTCTTAGCCCATTCTACCCTAAGGTATTTCTTGGCTCCGGCCCATGCGCGACGAGCTACTTGCTGATCGTCTATGTCCTCTAGCCATGTCTGGTACCTTTGTAGCTCTCGTACATAGTCGCGGAACGACTTGTCTCCTTGTCTTAAGGTATGGAACGATCGTCTGAACTGATCAATTACGTTCGGAGGGAAACAGTGAGCGAATAGCGCTCTAGCGAATGTTTCAAATGTATATTCTTTAGTTTTCATCGCAATGTGACGCATAAAGAACACTGCAGCTTTGCCTTTTACGAAGGATTTAGAATGTTTAACTCCTTCTTCGGGATCTAGTCCCGTATCCTCGATGAAAGTCCTCATCTCGAAGTGCCACTGCTCGTAAATCTCTATATCGGGTGTTCCGTCGTACTGCATTGGAAGCTTCGTACGGTACCCGCTGAGTTTCAGTCTCTCTATTTTATCTCGCTGCGCCTTCTCAGCAGCTTTCTCAGCGGCCCGGGCAGTCGCTCTCGCTTCGGCGACTTTCTTTTTCCCCTTCTTATATGCGCTTTTTTCTTCATTGCTCATGCGCCTGTAGTCGCTATCCTTGTCGGAGTCGCTACTACTGCTGTCACTGCTTCCTCCATCTGGGTCCCCGGCTGCTCCTGCCACTTGCATCGTTGGAACGGTTATTGCATTTACCGGGGTAGGTTCTCCTGCATCGACTTGACTTGTAGATGCTTTCGTTGCTCTCTGACTCGGCTCCTTAGGCGTACTGGTGGCTAACATCCTGCCTAAGTATCCTCCCGTCGGGTACTGTGTTACTCCTGGGTCGAATCTAAATGAGGAATACTCCGTTTGTACCGGAGCGACCGCTAATCCCAGCCCTAGCGACATTCGAGGTTTGGCGGGTTTAGGAGGCTCTAGAGGAATCTCCCGCTCCTTCCCCTTTCCTTTATCTTTCTTCGGGCTTTCCTTCTCCTTGCCCGACTCTTTCGGTTTCTCCTGTTCTTTCCCCGTCTCTCTCGATTTCTCTTTCTCCTTGCCCGATTCTTCCGGGTTCTGTTCTTTCAGCTTCTCCTCGTATTCTTCTACCGCTTTCATGCGTGCCGGGTCATTCGCTATGCTTTTCGCGAATTCGTAGTCTCGCTGAGCTTGAGTGATCAATGGCATCGCCACTCTCCTTCTTCGCTCGGCCTCTCTCCGTTCTCGCTCCTCGCGCTCTTTTCGATAGTTCTCTTTTATTTCCGCGGCCGTGAGCTGAAGCTTGCTATTGAACTCCTGTATGCTCTCTTCGTATTGCTCTTTGTACAATCTTTGTTTTTCTTCATATAAGGCTTGTGTCTTTTCTTGAGCCTTTTTGAGTTTTTCTTTCACTCGTTCCTCTCGATCCTTATACTCCTGATCGAGATCTATTTTTAATGATGCACAGCGACGTTCAAAGTCCTCTTTTTCTTTTAATATATGCTCGTCATGTTTTCTTTTTACTGTGTCATCATCTTCGTCCAAATCGAATCGGACGCTACTTTTGGGTGTATTTTCCCCCTCGGGGTTTTCTCCAGTCATACCTGAGGGTTCACCCGACTCCCCCAGTCCTCTCTGCCTAGCCCTAGAGCGTTCGCTGGCTCCAATGCTCGGGCTCTCTTCCCTAGGTCCCCCTTCGTCATCTGTAGTTCCCGGAGTTATGCTCCTCGACTCGGACGGACCTCTGCGGGTTCTTGGGTTCGCTATATGCGTTCCCGGAGCAGTTGCTCCACCTTCCATTCCTGGAAGTATCATTGAGATGAGACTCGAGCTCACTCCCTGGGTTCTACCGCCAAATGCAGTTACCCCATCCGGACTCTGTATCGGTACCGGTACTCCTCCCACCGTTATTATATGCGGGGGTTCTTCAGTAGCTCCGGTGGTCGGCTGGCTACTCATGTCGACTTATACTATTTGCGGGCAAACGTTAACTAACTAAGCTGAGTTCTTTCACTCACTAAATTCCAGTATATCTCCTCCCGTCGGTGATCAGTCGATGAGAGACTGGACTAATACGATAGGTATCGTAAGTCAAAAAATGAAAGGTTCCTATACTTAACAAACGAAGTGTAGTTAGTAGTATAGTAATCCTATCAGCGTACCTAGTGAACAAGCGTGAACGATAAGTAAGGTAGTAGGAGGTCGTGGCTTTTAGCTACGAGTTGACTAGCTTAAGTATCGTATATTGAGTGTAGACTAAGTACAATGAATACGGACACTACAGTAAGTCTTTATATACTAAATCAATCCCGAGAGTACCCGGTACTCTAGCGAGCACACACGAGGTACGTGTATTCGATGCTTGGGCAGCGTATATGCGTACCCTCGCTAAGTATCAATCCATACGGTCTATCGACCTTCTCTTTATCTATGCGAGTCGCTAGAATAGTCTAGCGATTCGTTCTATCTATAGCATTCATTGTATCTTTTCTCTTTTCTTATGCGGCGCCTTTTGTTTACACATGTATGGGTTTTTATATTTATGTTATGTAATACAAACGTTGCACGCGCCTCCTTTTGTGTTGTAAGATTGAATAGCTTATTGGCTCATTACCGTCGATCCACAGGGTGAACAACCGACGAACGCGATCCAGACTGCCAGCCAGCATGGATGCGGCTATGAGCTTCTTCAAGTTAGAACTGCGGCAGCGAAGAGTGTGGCATATGCTCCCGGAGGAGATATAAAATTGAGGGCACAGACGAAGCTGTTAGCGAGGAAATCACGAGAGTTATTGCATGGGTAAAAGGGACCAGGGGTACTCAACAGCGATTAAACGCACGATCGCTCGGCAGGGTTTTCATCGAGTCACTTGGAAAGGGTGGGAGTGGTGATCTGGCACTTGGTAATCTCGGAAAGGCTATCGGCCTCTAAGAATACATAAAAACTAGTGGCCGGATAGCATGTGAACTATCCGCATTGAATGTTGCTGCTTACATCACAGAGCTCGAAAACCATTCTCAATTTACTCAATCATCGATTCTTGTTTATGTGGCTACATCCAAGAAAAACATCGTTTACAAGCGCCATCTGGCTGCAAATAAATCGTTTGATTTGCGTTGCGGTAGTGAAATATCGCTACTCGGAGAGATCAGCTACCGGATCTACCATCTCATAACTAAACACATACACTGATCGGTTATTTCATCCTTCCTTGGGTCTCAGCCCAAAGTCCGTTAATAGCTGAGACGATATTCGATTAGCATTTTTAATATTGGTGTGTGTTGGTCCCAGTCTCGGGCGGGTGCCCAATTCATAGACACATACGAGACCTAGAGCGGCGCTGCCGATCAAAGCGGCCGCCTGGGCCGCCTGGGATGATATTCCAAGTAGGCCTGCTAGACAAGCAAAACCGGCTGCAAGTGAGCCGAAAATGATTGCACAGATCCCAACCACACATAATCCTGCAACGATCAGAAGCCCCGTATCGAGCCAATCCCAGCTTGGGAATCGCTTTGCTAGTTTCTCTGAATTTTCCTTGAGGTTT
Organism: Ceratobasidium sp. AG-Ba; assembly: GCA_016906575.1. Taxonomy (NCBI): domain Eukaryota; kingdom Fungi; phylum Basidiomycota; class Agaricomycetes; order Cantharellales; family Ceratobasidiaceae; genus Ceratobasidium; species Ceratobasidium sp. AG-Ba. Next base: position 826,594 of record CP059635.1, on the reverse strand, counting down.
TTAAGAGAATGTTCGACCAATCGAACATCACCGCAGAGTTGTTGCAATGGTTCCTGTAATTTTTCAAATGAATCATGGATGCTCTCCCTATTGTCGCCTGTAACGATCTGGACGTGCAGGCGGTCTTGGCCATGCTTTAGGGTTAGAGCGGCCCACAGTGCGTTGTGGGCAAGAGTTGTACAATTATCTAGATCTCTCTGGAAGTCAAGGAAAGATTGTTCTTCGACTCTATTCCTATCATATATGATCATTCGGTATGGCGGGGGGAGGGGCAGATGGCAGGCAGCTCTCTGACCTGTCTGATTTTTCCTTAGCGGTTTTTAGATTGTCACAAACCTTGTTAAGCTCCGAGTATATCTTTGAGGTGTTGGCTATATTTCTGTCAAGCTCCGCTTTAACACCGCTATAATCAACCATAGGTACGACGAGGGTAATTAGAGTATGCGGCTTTGAGGCTTGGATAGTCTGAGGTGGTATACGGACGCTGTGGTGGACAGAGTAGGAACTAAGATATCATCGATCACGCTGATATATACCTAGCCCTCAGAGGTGGCGCAAAAGTGGGTGCCGCTTATGGTATATGATTGCCATGAGTTAGTCGCCAGGCGGTCGAATCAACGGGTTTATCTCGTTGCCTCGTGCTCCCAGCTTTGTCCAACCAGGTATATAGTACGTACATGTTGCGCGGTCTTGTGAGCGCAACCGACCAATTCGGTATTTCGGATGTATATATTTAAGCTACCTAGTTTCACGCGTGTGCATCCAGTTCTAGAGTATTTATCTACCAGCCGCCGTGTATATTGAAGTCCTGTCGCGCGAGCGCCATTCATCCTTGCACGGGATCTGATAGCATATTACCCCGAGGATGACAGAACCTTTGATCCCCAGTGCCATGTTTGCGCGTGGTTGTTATACTGGAAGATGTCACGTGCAATGAGGGCGTAAACCTTAACCTTTGCACGACCCAGCAACTCGCCTGGATCTAACCGAGTCTAAGCGGGGGTTTTGTAATGCCTAATGTATTGATCTACAGCCTATTTTGCTGTTTACACCGAGATACCCTTGCTGCTACTCCGCGGGAACACGACTACATAGCCCTGAGGTGCTACTGGAAGCTCGGACAGGCTACCTTAGCAAGAGTAGCGCTCTCAATATACTATCGTCAAGTTCTGATTGGGCTTACGTGAAGGGTTATCAATGGCGTCACTTGGGCGTATTTAACGCTTATAAACAAACTGGTACAACGACCGCTGTTGGCGTTCAAGCCCCTCTATCCTTCCAGCACCTTGCTTATACCCTAGCGTCGCAATGACTACGACATCGCTCAAACATATCATATTCGTTGCTGGGCCTGGCAAGAGTGAGCATTTTTGTCGTTGTTCTCGACAAGGCAATAACAGGGATTCACAGGCCACGTCCAACCTGGCATAAAGTTCTGCGTCAATTTCGTTAATAAGAATCCCAACCTCTATATCTGTATTTTACTCCTCCCCGGTATTGAACTTTACTGACTATTTCTTTAGCGGTTTACACCTTGGCCTTGTTCGCGGACTTTGGGGCTGCATTCCTCAGCACACAACCCAAAGAGGCACAGAATCGGATACGTATCATTCCGTCAGTTCTCGATATGGAAATTGCAAGTCCTTTGGATGTTGTCCTTGCCTTAGAGAAGAGTTTCGGCCCGTGGATACTAGAGCAGCTATCCATTCCGAGCTTCGAAGCTGGCGGTCATGTTATCGCACCACCGAGCCATATCATAGAAGACCATATCAATGGAGGAATTTCATTGGCAAGCAAGGATGAACACAAACTACCGATTATTTCTTGGTGGTTGACCGCTGCTGCTTCGATGATCGCGTGAGTAGAGTTTTAAAGTCCTCGCAGGATTGACAATAAAAACTGTAACCAGACATTTCGGCAACGAAGAGCACGGTCAGGGAGACAGGCTATTTATCACTATAGGTGAAGCCATGTCAAAACAACAACCGGGTAGCGAGAAATCAATAGAGGAGATATTCCACCATGTAAGATTATCCAAGTTCAACTCATGGGCTCATATCACTAAGTGGATGCTGATGCAGGTGTTATCTGACCGGGTGTTGTGTGTCCCAGGACTCCCGCCTTTCTATGAGCACGAACAAATCCCCCAGTTACTCCCGATGCTCTTACCGTTCGTAGTCTCAGTTCAGCCTGGGTGGAACAAGATGCGTGATCAGGTTGATATTGTGGCGATCAGCAGCACCTATGAATTTGTACGTCTTCTGAGATGTTTGTAGAATGGTAGTGTTGACCACCACAAAGGAACCGGTTGCAGCCGAAGCTTGTGCTAACGCATTTACCCATCCAATCAAACCATTTTTCGTTGGACCTGGCGTAGAATTTCTTTCAAAAGCGCCAACCGAGCCAGATTCAACGATCAAATTCTTGGATCAGGCGCAGACCGATTTGGGACCGAAATCTGTCGTCTACATGGCGTTTGGAACCTTATTCTTCCCTCTTCCTGAATCCGCGCGTCATCTAGAGATCATTATCGAAGAAATCATTTCCCAGGGATTCAGGCTCATATTTGCGCTGAGCTCACCTATTGCAGGAATGAACGAGGAACTGAAAGAGAAGCTAACCGCCAGCGGAGATGCGATTTTCCCGACTTGGGTGAATCAGCTACGAGTGCTCGAACATCCTGTGCGTGTGTTTATGTCTTATTGAAATCGAGATTAATCCTAAGGTTTGAATTTCTTGTAGGCTATTCACTATTTTATCTCACATGGCGGGTGGAATTCGACCACAGAAGCGGTCGTACGTGGCGTCCCAATGATCTTTTGGCCCTTTGCGGTGCGTTGCTATGTCGCCCCCTCCCCCCGTCGTGACGTGAAATAACCGGCGTAACACAGGCCGACCAACCTACGAATGTCCTTCAGTTCACTACGCAGCATGACTGTGGGTTTCAGCTCCTTCAGGTCCGCAGCGGGGCAGCTAAGTCTAAGGCATACCCGGACATCGCGATCACCGGCACAGACGAGGCTGTTCGACGCGAGGTGAGGGGTTACCTGGAGGCATCAAAAGGAGAGAGGGGCAGACAGCAGCGGCTGAACGTGAAGACACTAGGAAAGATTATAAGAAGATCATTCGAAAAAGGTGGAAGTGCCGATATCGCCCTGGAAGAATTGGGGAAAGCTCTAGGCCTATAATGTAGGAAGCGGTTGGGAAAGAGCACTTGACAATGTCTTGTGGGGCGAACCGTCGAGTCTTCAGAAATGTGTTTTGCCCGTTTCGGTCAACTAAGACCGGGACTGACACGTGCTCGATGGATGTGAAAAAGAAATGTAATTAGTTTTTATGTGGTGCAAATATATAGATTGAAGTGGGTTGTCGATGGATTCAGCTCCTCCAGTGGCGACCGGGGCATCCCGTCCGCTGAGCGCGCATGGGCGTGACCGAACTCCTAGCCTGCGATGCGTCTTTTAGCAGTGAGATAGGAGAGCCAGCACCAGCAGCATCGTACCAGACTCTGGGACAGTGTTTGGGACAAAAGGTAATTCGAGAAGCCACCAACAATTGGAGAGCGGTGCGCGGCCTCCACATGCTTCAAGTGGTTGCCGCGAACGCCGCCAGTCACGTGCTGGTTTTTCTCTGTCTTTCGACTTGGCGTCTCGTTGTCTGCTTCTATCACCACTCGCTGTTGGTAACCTCATTCGATTATACGATTTTATATATCCACACACCACTTGGCAATAGATACACGTTAGGATGGCTATCCAACCCATGGGCTACTCCTCACGTCTCCGATGCTCCGACACCCCCGATCACTCGGCTCCTTTTGTACTTTGAATAGCTCTGGTCTATTTTTTCACCCTTGTTGTTCTCGCAGCTCCACCTTCTCGTGTACATTAAAATCTACGTATACTCACTCTCTCCCTACAGCGGCGCGACTTAAGGCTGAGTCCGAGATACCCGCAAAAATATTTATTCAATAGCTATACTCTACAGTATCATTTTTTACTGGTCAAACCTAATACCACGTGTTGGGCTATGCGGTATCATCCCCTTCTGCCATCTCGGGCCACGAAATCAGCCGACTCCTTGTACGGGCGTGCATTTACCCACGCGGCGGTTCAAAGGCTGGCAAATCTTGATGTGGCGATGGGGAAATGCCCGAGCAGTATTGATTCAAACGTATAAATGGCTCGGTGGTAGCTCCTTGTGCCCTCGTCCTCCTGTCCTCGCTGATCCTCTGGCAACACAATGGTTGGAGCACCCCTCAAACATATCGTTTTTCTCGCCGGGCCAGCCGGAAGTAAGCATATCAGAAGATATATCTGTGTTCTCAATTGATCAACGGGCATAGGTCATATCGGCGCGGCGATGATATTCAATGCCCGCTTGCTCAGCAAGTTCCCCAATGCCTATATTTGTACATTAACTTCTTCTCGTGATGCGTCCTAGCTAACTCACGACGCCCTTGTCTCAGCCCTCTATACTATAGCATCGTGTGTGGCCCAGGCGGAGAAGTATTTGGGCATGCACTCCGAGAGCGTTCGTGAACGTTTGCGCATAGTGGTTTCAGATGTTCAACCTGTGACCCCTCTTCCGACTGACGCAATCCTTGCAATCGAGAAAGGATTCAACGAATGGATACTGAAGCAAAGTGGTACCTCGCCTTTCAACACTGGCAAACATACGGTCGCCCCTCCCAGCTGCATCATCGAGGACTTTATACATGGGGGAACAGGTCTGATGGAGCAAGAAAAGCACAAACTAACAGTAGTACCATGGTGGCCAGGTGCAGCGGGAGCGATGCTTGCGTAAGGAATCTTCGTTATCCCGATGCCTCCTAACCACAACTATCACCTAGACAACTCGGGAATGAGGAAAATGGGAACGGGAGTAGACTACCCGATAGGATCTGGGAAGCCATGAGCAGACAAAACGCTGGAGATGAGAAGCCATTTGAAGAGTTGTACAAAGCGGTATGCCTAAGCTACGAGTTCCTAGGATACTGAACATCACGATATCAGGAGCTATCCGATCGAGTGATCCACGTTCCTGGCCTTCCTCCATTTTACGAGCACGAGACCGCTACCCAATTCCTACCCCAGGTGCTACCAATGACCTATTTTGTATCCTCGCGATGGGAGAGATACAGGCAGGCAATGGACAAAGTCGTGATCAACAACACATACGAATTGGCGAGTGTTCACAATAATATCTGCATCCTTATTCCCTCATCAAAAAATGCAGGAGCCCATGGTAATTGAGGCATGTACCGGCGCATTTTCCCGGCCACTCAAGCCATTCTGCGTTGGCCCTGCCCTCGATCTCCCGCCGACACCTATTTCAGAACCAGATTCAACGGACGAATTTCTAGACAAAGCATATGCCGAGCTTGGACCACGCTCAGTTATCTACATGGCATTTGGGGGCTTCTTTTTTCCTTTGCCAGAGTCTGTCCATCATCTTGAAATTATCATTCAACAAATTGTAGCGCAGGGGTTCCGACTCATCTTCTCCCTATCCTCCCCTTTCGCCCAGTTGGATCAATTACTCAAAGATAAAATTACCAAGGACGGGAACGTCATACTTCCGAGTTGGACCAATCAACTGAAAGTACTGGAGCATCCTGTGAGTTTATTCTTTTTTATCCCAGAAAACACATGGCACTAAGCGATAACTACTATAGGCAACCCATTACTTTATATCGCACGGTGGTTGGAACTCAACGGCCGAAGCGATCCTTCGCAACGTCCCAATAATATTCTGGCCTTTCGCAGTACGTTCCTGTCCAGATGGTGACTATATGCACGTTTTACTCACCCACCGCTCGATCCAGTTGGACCAGACTACAAACGCCACGCATATTGCGAAAAATCTCAATTGCGGATTCGAGCTTATCCAAGTGCGGACCGGCCCCGCCAAATCGAAGGCGTACCCCGACATTCTGATCACCGGCTCGGACGAAGCAGTTCGGGAAGAGATCAACAACGTGTTGGAGATGTCAAAGGGCGCAAAAGGATTGCAACAACGGCTTAACATGAAGGCTTTAGGACAAATCATGAAAAAGTCGATTCAAAAGGGGGGAAGTGGTGATCGTGCCCTTGAGGAACTCGGCCATGCAATTGGGCTTTAAATAGAACTCCAATACCGTAGATATGTTAATAACAATAAGCAATACTTACACTTACGGACAAAATAAATGAACCAACACGTTTTCTCATGCTACACAGCCTGTATGCCGACCTTTGAGCTCATTTCGCAGTGATATAATACTCTGTATTGTACATGATTCTATATGCCCGCTACAGCTATAAGACTCAAAGTATAAGGGAATGCATTGGCGATAGTTTGCGAGGGGGTGTGAGGGGGCAAAATGCAGCGGCCCAACAAGCAGCCAAATTGCAAAGATATAGGCGCGATAGTGTAGAGCTACGTATTTGTTGACTCTCGCACTTTAGATCATGCGAAATGGATGTGTGGTTGCGGAGATATTGGTCTCACGAAATCATGGTTTTCGTCCAGTTTGCTAATGTTTGGCCCAAATGTACTCAAAACCATGATTTTGTGAGACCAATATCTCCGCAACCACACATCCATTTCGCATGATCTAAAGTGCGAGAGTCAACAAATACGTAGCTCTACACTATCGCGCCTATATCTTTGCAATTTGGCTGCTTGTTGGGCCGCTGCATTTTGCCCCCTCACACCCCCTCGCAAACTATCGCCAATGCATTCCCTTATACTTTGAGTCTTATAGCTGTAGCGGGCATATAGAATCATGTACAATACAGAGTATTATATCACTGCGAAATGAGCTCAAAGGTCGGCATACAGGCTGTGTAGCATGAGAAAACGTGTTGGTTCATTTATTTTGTCCGTAAGTGTAGTTCGACTCAATAGCCCCTATTCTTGAACCTGACTTACAGAAGTAAAGCGGGGTAGGCTAGGGTTCACCTGTTTCTCCACTCGTGCGGCAAAGGATGAGATGTATGACACGGCATTGCGGATGCGAAAAAGACTTCTCCGCGGACATCACGATCACACGAGTGGCCGTTTCCTCCTGAAGTTCACCTGGTGTCTCTTGAGAAAGTTGTTTGCCCTACCAGATCCTTTCAAACGTAAGAAGAGAGTTTCCGGAGTGACTCAGTGGAGTCGCATTGCGTCAGCGCAAGTAGGATTTTCATGAGATGTCATAGAGATTTGAGATAGATGGGGCTCCGCCAGGCTTCTCATATCAAATATCATACTAAGCAAACACCTACAACGTACCGAGGTATAAAAATGAGGCACCTCACACCTTTCGCTTCGCCTCAACTACACAAAAACTACCGCTCGCGTTCTAGCTCAATTACGAATGACCCGACTGTCGCTGAAGCATATCGTATTCATAGCAGGTCCTGGCCCCAGTAGGTACCACATCGCCAAGTTATCCTTCTATATACTCAATCATGATAGCCCATGTGCGTCCGGCTATAAACACCTGCGTACGCCTGGTCGGGAAATTTCCGAATCTATTTATTAGTGAGTTCACATATACTAGCTAGCTTTTTGACGATTAAATTGACAGAAATTCCTAAATAAATAGCGGTATACACATTAGCACCTTTTGAGGATCAAGGTGTTAAATACCTCGCGACATACCCGGAACCTGCCGCTGAGCGTGTTCGAGTCGCTGCCTCGGCTCCAACCACTCCAATCCTGGGCCTGATGGATGTTTTGACTAATATGGATCGTTGTTTTGGACCATGGATTGCTCGACAACTTGCACGCCCAGATGTAGAGATCAACGGATTGCCGGTCGAGCCTCCCAGCTATATCATTGAGGATCACTTCAACGGCGGGGTATCATTGATCAACGAGCAATACCATAATCTACCAGCAGCATCCTGGTGGGCTGCGGGCGCAGCGTCGTTTCTAGAGTAAGAACCTTTCCCGGCCTTGCACGGCTCCCAAAGCTTACTCCCATTCGATTTCAGACATTTCGGGAATGCAGAACATGGAGGCGGATGGCGGATTATCGGGGCTATCAGTGCTGCTCTCGCGAACCAAGAAGTAGACATAGAGAATTCGGTTGATGAGATTCTCTCACAGGCGCGTTCTTTGAAGCCTGGACCGAGAGGTAGCGCTGACCGGGATGTTTAGGAGCTTACTAAGCGAGTAGTCCGTATCCCTGGACTTCCTCCTCATTACGAGCATGAGCAGACACCACAGAAAGCGACAAGTGTTTTAGCTGTGTTCGTTCGAATGTACAAGCGATGGGAAACATTATCGGAGCAGACGACGATGGTTATTTTTTCCAGTGTATACGAGATAGTAAGCGGCCGCGATATGAAATGTGAACTCATTCTCACCGTTCCTGTTCCAGGAATCGGCAATCGCGGAAGCCTGCCACAGTGCGCTTACAAAGCCACTTACACCATTCTTTATAGGCTTTTCAGCAGATCTTCCACGCACGGTGCCCCAATTCAAGCATTCGAGCTCAGACCCTGTCATCTCCTTCATGAATCGCGCATATAGTGACCTGGGACCACATTCAGTCGTATACATCGGCTTCGGAACAAGTTGGTTCCCTTCATCAGGATCTCATCTAAAGATCCTGATCGAAGAAATATTGGAGCAGGGACTGAGGTTGGTGTTTTCCGTCAAGGCCGATAATTTGGAGGCTATTGGGATGGACGAAGGCTTTATCAACACAATTACAAAAAATAATCAAGCGATCTTTCCAGAATGGACCAATCAGCTCGAAGTACTAGAGCATCCAGTGAGATTGATAGCACGCACCACTATGATCTACTGATCCGAACATTGCATATTAGGCTATACACTATTTTCTATCTCATGGGGGATGGAATTCAACCACTGAGGCCATTCTACGCGAAGTACCCCTCATATTTTGGCCGATCCTGGTATGTTCTTTACCAATACCGGCAAAACCCAACATAGCTCAACCCACACTTGATAAACAGGGCGATCAACCCACAAACGCGATGCAATTCGCTCGGCAACTTGATTGTGGGTTTGAGCTTCTACAAGTTCGCACCGGCGTAGCCCAGAGTGTTGCCTACAGTCCAAACGGCGATGTAACGATTTCCGGATCCGAAGAAGCTGTAAGAGACGAAATAAGGAGAGTCCTAATGATGAGCAAAGGCTCGCGCGGCGCTCAGCAGCGTTCCAATATGCGTTCATTTGGTAAACTGGCCCGGGAAGCTGTCAGGCCGGGTGGGAGCGGCGACCTGGCACTTCAGAAGTTCGGAGAAGCGATCGGATTGTAAAAAGACCCTCATATTGATACATCCCTATAATACCTTGGCATGGCATATAATAGATACGTGTAGAATTTTGCGACTAGCATTGATTGTCAGGAAACTGTTTTAGCAATCGAGACGCTTAATCCCCTCTCGCATTGGTTATTGCTGGGTCTGACTCGGCGGCCAATGATATCACTGTTCCTTGGTCACGCATATAGTATGACTAACCTTGTCTATTTCATGCGGACGCAGGATAGCAGCTGGGCTCATCCTCTTAGACCAACGATGGGCCAGGATCGCACGCTCTATAAATGTGGTGCTATGGTCCACCATGCATGAGATGGGAGGTGCGTTGGTCGAGAGAACGTCAAACCTTACAGTTTATCTTTTCTATAAGAGTCTCATCTGGACCATTCGCCACGGAGCTACATTTTCAACTAGGAAGTGAGGAAAAGCAGGGCGAAGTTTAAGAGCGACCCGAAAATACGAAGTGTGCGGCATATGTTTCCGTATCTGATCGGTCGTCACACTGGAAACTAACCCTACAAAAGAGCAAATAGTAATCGGGCGATCGAAACACTCTTGAAATGCCGAATTTGGACTATGAACGGGCAGTTTACGGGTAGTTAAATGCAGTCGATTGATCTGTCATTGATGCTTACCGCATTACGTAGAAATATCAATTATTCGCACGGCAATGTGCTTCACCCTTGAGGTTTCCATTGTACGACGCCAATCCCCAGTTCTCTCCACAAACGTGTGCGTCTGTGACGATGACAAAGTGGTTTGTTATAGAGGCCCTCGGTCCCTCGGGCTACACTCTGGCATATATCAAGAACCCTTGGGATACAAGCTCGTGTTGCACGATTCTGCCGAGACGCGTTGAATAAGATGCCGTGGTGCCCGCAGTTCCACACTGTGGGAAATCTAGGGACTTACCCTGAGTACCAAAAGCAAAATGGTTTCCATGGCAGTCCTGACAGGACTTTCAGAGCGGCCATTCGAAGCGCAAGTCCATTGGCGTCCATTTTGAAGAATCGGCATCTAGACCCAATAGGGGTTCAGTCCCGTGGCCGTCCGTCTGGATGGATACACCGAAGTCCCTGGATCACTTTGAATCCACCATCGGGATTAGATCTAGTCCGGGACTGAATTCAATCCTGGACTGGCCAGGAGTGGGGGTCTAGAGTGATTCACAGCATGGTAAGTAGAATTGTACCGATGCCGGATGACGATACGTCACGCGTCCAGAATGTATGGACGAAAAATACAGTGGATTAATGGCTAACAAGTACAAAAGGAGCGTGCAGTTATACAAGATGTAAGAATGGAAGAGCAAAAAGCAAGGTTAGTACTGGCCATGAAGCCGGAGGCTTGCGCCTGTACGACCTATCGGTCATTATCCGCCCCCGGTAAGGTTGGGGGCCGTGAGCGTGGCCGGTTTCCCGAACGGTGAGAGCGACTTGCAGGTCGGGTGGGCCGAAACTGGGCTGTGAGTCGTACCTAAGGGATGGTGGGTGGGTAAAAACGCGCATCACAATGTCAGGCGCTGCCACAATCGTGAATAAGCGCATGGGCAAGCGCGCTCGCGCAGGGGGCGCGTAACTGGCACGCCGCGCCGGCAATTCCCTTGCTCAGTGCGCGCCGTGTATCTCCAACCGCACTGTTGCACTGCTTCAAAATTTTGGAAGTAATTGATGGTAAGACAGGAGTTAGTTCAGACTGAAATCCAGGATGCCATCGTCATCGTTAAACACAGTGCGGACTCCTCGACTTCAATCAATGATTACCTATACGTGCTTATTGTTGGTACAAATCCATATGCAGGATACAGTACTGGAGAATCTCGAGCGCACCACCTAGCTGTATCAACTACGAACCTTCGCATCAGGTTTGTTCAGATCCTTTTCGATGAAGAAGTGGCGCCTTGTCACCTGAACCCTTAGAGCCGCTTATTTAGGCTCGTTTCATCTTCCCTTTCCCCTTTCAGTTCATCAACCATCATCTCTCCCCGTGTTGGATACCCGCCATTCACTTCTTCTGCTGGCTCCGGTGCCGAGGCTTGAACTGTAACTTGTTGAGCCTTTCGAGTTCACGGCCTTTGTGTTTTGAACGTTCGACTAACATTACGCTTGTGGCAGACGCACTTGATCAACAAGACGAAGTCGGTCTGAAGAAGTGGCCGAGCTAGCAGTGCATCGAGTATGATAGCGTGTTCATGTAGAGCCGATGCCGTTATGCTAATCATTTTGTTTCTTCAGGTGTATCCGGGCCGTCCTGTCCCGCCCGACACGCAGGTTGTACTTGCGTTTTGAGCATCCGTCTACGCCCACGCTTCCTCACGGCGCCGGTGTTTCCCAATCCGCGCTGGAGAGAGGTAGGCCCTGCAGGCAGGCAGGTAGGTTGCAGGACACACCTCAGATACGAGAGGTTTTGTTTGAATTCCGACTTTAGTCTTGCTGAAGTGTTCTTGATGCTGATGTCGACGCGTTCCAATGTCGACATCAGTTCCAATACCTATTCTAATATATGAATTCTACCACACATGCGATTGGTTCACAGTGAGAAAACGTGTAGTCGGCGACTCGCTGTGGGCTACACGAACATCCTTAGAACCGACAAATATGAGTACCATGATTCAGAGGGCGCCGAACAGCTCCGTAATTGGGACTCTAGCCATGTCCATGGAGCAGTTGCAGTCCGGACGCTGGATTTCATCCAAATCCATGGACTTTCCGCAATCCAAATGGTAGGATGGCGTTCGTGTCCATGGATCGCCCAGGCGTCCAGTGCCTGAGATATTCGATTTATGAATGGACTTTTTTGACGAAAAATGGACGACAAACCTGGCTTCCAATAAAGTCCATCACAGGGACTGACCAGAAGGCCCCCCACAGGGACTTAGGGTGAGTACCAAGGCTTCCCACAGTGTCCAGCGGCAATCGAAGCACCTTTTACCCGATAGTGGGTTTGATGAACAGTTACTGGGCTATGCTTAAAGTGAAAATATTGTGTCAAAAGTAGTTTCAGAGTACAAAGTATCAAAGACTACCCCACGACTCTATATTGGTACTCGAGTAGATGAGTCTAAGCGTGCTGAGAGGCGAGATTGTGGCGGATCACGTGACAAGCAGAGTTCTGTCCCTCACGACCTAACCTGCCAGTGGGGGCCTCTCTGCCCTAATGCATAATTTTCAAGCAAATAGCTGAACATACGTCTCATAATAGAGTGTATCCGAGGGACGGATGCTTCACATGGAATCTGGTTGGACGTCTCGGCGATGTCTCACGGTTCCTCACCCGCCCCAATTTCTACGCTCGCTGACTGAGCCCCGAGGTGAGTGAGCAAGCTCCATGACTTGGCTCACGGTGACAAAGCGTGAAACGTGTTTGAACCCTGGATAAGGTGTTTCCTGAACTTGTCCTTTTCGTGGTTCTCTAACACATAAGCCGTCAAGATCTCGGCTTCGACACAACTACCGCGCGGGATGTATAATTATATCCATAAATCTAGTACTCTCTGACACAACTTGCTGACGCGTTGGAAGCTACTCAGCAATTCAATTGGAGACGGCTTGAAGGGTGCTACAATGATAAAAAGGTATAAAACAAGCGGCCAAAAACTGACTAGTCTATATCACACCCTGTTTTACTTGCCTTCCTACTCGTGACAACTTTTTTCTCTTGGAATGGCTCATTCTTCGCTGAGGCATATCGTGTTCGTATGCGGACTGGGCATGAGTGAGTTTTCTCCAGGACGCTTGTGTTGTGGGATGCTAACTTTCCGCAAGCACACGTCCGCCCGAGCTTGCACTTTTGCGCTCGCCTGGCATCCAAATTCCCTGACGTATTCATCTGTGAGTCAGAGAGCTTTCGTCTTAGGCTCATTGATCCAAGCCTACTTTCCAGCTATCTACACACCGGGTCCTCTTGCGGCCCAGTCAGACGACTACCTCTCTACTTACCACAAAGCCGTTCATCCGCGGCTTCGAATTGTTCCTTCCGTCGTTGATGTTCCCCTCGTCAGCCCCATAGATATCTTATTTAGCATGGAGCGCAGCTTTGGTCCTTGGATTTCGAATCTGGTCGCAGCCTCGAGTTTCGATTGCAACGGATATGCCGTCGAGCCACCGAGCTACATCATCGAAGATCATATCAACGGCGGAATTGCTTTGGCCCATAAAGACAAGCACAGGCTACCGATAGCCTCCTGGTGGGTCGCAAACGCAATCTCTTTTTTATCGTGAGTATTTGCTACTTTCTATTTCGGTATCACTCTGATTCCCTCTCTTTGGATCGTTAGCCACTTCGGCAACGAACAATACGGAGCGGGAGGTCGACTAGGCGATGCTTTGATCAAGTCTATGCGCAGCCAAGAACCAGGCAGCAAGAAATCGCCGGATGAAATGTTAGCTGAGGTGTGTCTTATTTGTATTTGTTATACGTCAGGAGACTAATTTGCCGTCATAGGAAATGACCAACCGACTGGTATGCATGCCCGGCGTCCCACCGCACTATGAGCACGAACAAGTGACGCAGCTCGTGGGAGACATGCTACCCATAATGTGCCAATTGCGCGAACGATGGAACAAGATACTGGAACACACGGACATGATCGTATTTACCGGGGTCTACGAGATGGTAAGTTCCTGTTGTATCGAGCAATTCTCATGAACTCATAAGAGGTATAGGAACCGGTTGCGGTTGAAGCATGTATTGACGCATTCGATCGACCCATCAAGCCCTTCGACGTCGGCCTAGCCGCCGACCTCCCCGCATCTGTCAAACCCACTCTCGACCCTCATACGTCTGACCCGGTTCTTTCCTTCATGAACCGAGCACATGATGATCTGGGCCCAAGGTCAGTCGTGTATATTGCGTTTGGTTCTCTTTGGTTCCCACCGCCCGAATCCGCGCTTTACCTCAAGACTCTGATCCAAGAGATCGTCGCACGGGGTCTTCGGTTCGTGTTCTCGGTCAAGCGAGAGTATGCATCGATAGCCGGGATGGACGAGGGGTATATGGATAAGCTCACGAAAAGCGGACAAGGCATGTTCCCGAGTTGGGTGAAACAGCTCGAGGTACTCGAGCATCCGGTGAGTGCGAGTGTTTAATCCCATGGAATGCTGACTGAAATGGCTCTCAGGCTTTGCACTATTTTGTTTCCCACGGCGGCTGGAACTCGAGCACCGAGGCGATAGTAAGGGGCGTGCCGATGGTCTTTTGGCCCATTACTGTGAGTGAACTCGACAGAGGCGCGAGGTCTATTTTGACGGCTGAAACCCTGGGTTCTGGATCTTCTAGGCTGATCAACCGGTCAACGCGCTGCATATCGCCAAACAGCACGACTGTGGCTTTGAGCTGCTACAAGTCCGAACAGGACTCGCAAAGACTACTGCATATGGCCCGAACGGTGATTTGGTCATCGTGGGTTCGGAAGAGGCGGTACGGGAAGAAATTCGTAATGTACTTGAAATGACGCAAGGTGTGCGGGGTAAGCAACAGCGACAGAATGTTAGGACCCTAGGCAAGGTGGCACGCGAGTCGATTGCTCCGGGCGGCAGTGGTGACATCGCCTTGGAGCGTTTTGGCAAGGAGATTGGATTGTAGTAACGCAATTAGATGACTTATAGTACGAATTTAGACAGAATCGTTCAGCCCTGGTGAGAATCAACTTTTGAATATCGGCCGAGTCATCATATGTTAGATAACGGAGGGCTTTGAGTGGCCATAATATTGCTTTGCTTCCTGCAGTTCGATCGGGAGAAGATGTTACCCAAGTGTTGGTCTTTCTGTCAATCTCCGTTGCATCAGGAGAAAATGGCTCATGGTATGAGCACGGTGCTCATGCCATGGGCCATTTGAGCAAATTTGAGCAAGGGGTGATTGGAGCGTGTCATATCAGGACGGCCGGTACTAGTGGGTCTGTGCGGCGATTCATGGACCTACCTGCTGACTGCGTGCTTTATTGGGTTTAGCTCGTGCTCAAATGCTCAAATGGTTCAAAATTTGAGCTTTTTGAGCCGGTTTTTTCTCCTGATGTGAAGCATATATTATCCACGACACCTGCTTCTTGGCTGCTCCGTTCAATGAGTTGAACCAGATGTGATATCAGAGCTTTAAAGGGTTTCAAAGCATGGTCCTCTGAACGAATAGTTCATTTGTATCCACTACTACCCAAATGACAGCAAACAAACTACACACTGCGATATGATCCAAAATACCATAACACAAAGTGGAAAGGGATATATGACATAGGTGCGGAGAGTACGAAGGCGAGAAGAAAAGAGAATGAAAAGATCTGAGCGAACAGTTAAGTTGTAGTAGCGAAATACTGCCCAGAGATGGTCAGCATGAGCGTTCCAATTTCAACAGAACTACCCACTCGTTTAAGAATATTGTTGGATAAATGTTAAGAGGGCAAGTTTAGGCGATAGTGCAATAGTAAGTGCCGCTTGTACCACTGGCTCGGTCCTCCTCTACAGGTGTCAAAGTCGTCACATCGATTTGAGTGGTGGCATAAGTAACATTCATGGTGGGAATGTCTGAAAGGGGTTACTACGGGTTGTCAAGAACCTGGCTACAGCTCGTCCATGATTTATAGTCTGGGTGAACATGCAAGGATAGTCCCCGCCGGCCTTGCTTGGGCCGTCGAGTGATCATGTGATATTGCATGCCTTTTTTTAATATATACCCATGAGAGCCCGACTTCTAGCTCAACTTTGGCCAAATCGAGCTCACTGGACATTGAGCTCCGTCTTTTTCGTCCTTCTTTTAGAAACCTGGAGTCCTTCAGATAATCTGGCCACACTTGATATTCACAAGCGCCGCCATGCGGCACTAACCTTGCCATATTATTGGCTGCGTAGAAGGTACGACATAATCATGTGTATATTGATACCATAGCAAAACATTCAAAATCAATCGGACGTATTGGAAGCCCAAACAACACATAGACATGTAAGGTTGAATTACCAATACAAGGACCACGGACGTAGAAAGTAAACGCACATACACGCACACACAGAAAGCGTGGATCAAGAATGATGGCGTATATAGATAGGGCAACATGGGCATACCAATCCCGTTGCAGATGAATCAGCGTTCATGACAGCGGGTCCAGATGCTCATTCCATGTTTGGCGAAGTCTCACGCGTTCCACACGCGCAAGCAACCCATCCTATACGAAGCGCTCTGTAAGATGTAGACGTCCGAAAACCTCTTGACCCGGACGATTACATGGACCGTTTTTGGTACGGTTTCGACCCACGCCTTCCCAAAGGGGCGGAAGTTGGTATGACACAAATCGACTCCAGGTCCGTTTCCAGTCAAATTCACGAGGCCGTTTCTTAAGGAACTTCAGCATATTTTGTTGGCACAGTGGCGCCGCCCGCTTTGCTGCTTATATGCACCGCCTCGCTGCCCAGTTCGCCGAGCATAGGCTCACAGGACCACCAGGTCAACGCATCGGCTACAACGGGTCTCACGGCCATGGCTTTCATTGAACCATACTCGATACTATCAAAGAATCCATTTTTTGTACCTGACATCCTATGAGAGTTGAGACCTCGAATATAGCTATATCAAAAGTCCGTAGTTTCCTTTCATGCTTCTGCCAAATATCCGACCCACTTTATCAGCGCATAGAAAGGAGTCAGGATTGCGTTACTTGCACCCTGCGGGCGGCATTTTTTTCTTTTGCGCGCTAGGTGAGTGGAGACCAGTGAGGAACAGTACACCCGTTCCTCAGCGTTCGGATCATTGATTCGAGCGGTATACTAACCGTATCACCAATCGTTCACTTTCCTTCTTGACGGCTCTCTCCCCAGATCTCTCTCTTTTTCTCTCTTTTTCTTAAAATTTTTTTTACGTTTCTGTTTTTTTTTTGTATTCACCTCCCTCGTTGCCGCGTTTCTTGACTCTCGTTGAGCCAGGGCGTTGTTGTCTTGTCCTTTCTTTATTTTTCTTCTCTCGCCCATCCCTTCTGTTCGTACGTTCGATTTACTCGGGCCGGCCCACCCGCCCTCGCGTTTTGCTTGTACACCACGCTGAACATGCGACTCTTTGCGGCGCGGCTTCACCTAAAATCCTGCAACGCCAAAACCGAGAACGAATGTACTGACCACCTCGGACGTTTAACAAGAACAATTTTGATCCTTGTGCTACTCTAGTCGTATTTCTGGGCGTAGGTTAGGCCTTCGTGTGTTTGCGGATGAGTTCGTGTCCCACTCTAAGTTATAAGCTATACACGCAGGATACAAACTTCGAATACCGTATACAGCAAAAGAGCTGTTATGGGACAAGATCCGAGCAGGATTGGAGCCTGCGATAACAATAGCGTTGTGTCATCATAACGCAAGGGCGATTGCCGAAATGAAACCAAGTGTCAAAAAGTATAAAAGTTGTGTATATTCAGCACTTTCATTGTGACCGCTAGAGACCTTGCTTGGGCAAGGTAGCCCTCTTGCATTGGTCATCACCGGGCCCAACTCAGCGGCTAATGGGATCGCTGTCCGTTGGCCACGCATACAGTACGGCTGACTTCGTCCATTTCATGCGAACGTGGGATAGCAGCTGAACTCCATTCCCTTAGATCAACGACGGGTCAGGATCGTGGAGTCTATAGATGTGGTGTTATTGTTCAACATGCATGAGATGGGAGGTGCGTTAGTCTAGAGAACGTCAGAGCTTACCGTTTATCATTTCTATAAGAGTCTCATCTGGACTGTTCCCTATGGAGCTACATTTTCAACCAGGAAGTGTGAGGAAAAGTACGAAGGAGTTTATGATAAGAGCGACACGAAAACACGCAGTGTGCGGCATATGTTTTCGTATATTATTGGTCGCCACACTGGAAACAAACCTCAGAAAAGAGCAAATGGTAAGTAATCGGGTGACTGAAACACTCTTGAAATGCCGAATTCGGACTATGAACGAGCATTTTACAGGTCATTAAATGCAGTCAATTGACCTGTCATTGATGCGCTATTACTGCATTTTTCAGATCTATCAATCAAACGGCAATGTGCTTCATCCTTGAGGCTTCCATTGTACGGCGCCAATCCCCGCTTCTTCCGACAAACGCATGTGTCTTTGACGATGACAAAGCGGCCCGCGATAGAGTCCCTCGGTACTTCAGCCTACACTATGACATATATCAAGGGCCCTTGAGGTATAAGATCGTATTACACGGCTCTGCTCAGACGGGCTGAATGGGGTGCCATGGTCCCCGCAGATCCAACGGCAATCGAAGCACCTTTTAACCAAGAATAGGTTTGATGAATTACTGAACTATGTTTAAGATGAAATTATAATGTCAAAATTAGCTTTAGAGTACGAGGTATGAAAGACTATCTCACGACCCCATATTGATACTTGAGTAGATGAGCCTATGCGCGCCGAGGGCGAGATCGTAGCGAATCACGTGGCCAGCAGAATTCTATCCCTTCACGACCTAACTCGGAGTCCTCTTTGCCCTGATGCGTGGTTTCCAAGCAAGTAGTTGAGCACCTATCTCATAATAGAGCATATTCGAGGGGCAGATGATTCACACGGAATCTGGTTGGACGTCTCAGCGATGTCTCAGCGATGTCTCATGGTTGTCCCCCACCCCGAGTTGGGCGGGCAAGCTCCATGTCTTGGCTCGCGGTGATAAAGCGTGAAACGCACTCGAACTCAGGATAGGGCGTTTCCCGAACTTGTCCTTTTCGCAGCCCTCTAATACATAAGCCGTCAAGATCTCGGCTTCGGCACAACTACCGTGCGGGATGTAAAATAAATATAGTACTTCTGATGCGGCTTGCTGATGCGATGGACACTACTCAGCAATTCAATCGGGAGCGGCGTGAAGGGCGCCGCGAAGATACAGAGGTATAAAACGAGCCAAAAACTGGCTGCCCTACATCACGCCTTGTTCTACCTGCCTTGCTACTCGTGACAACTTTTTTCTCTTGGAATGGCTCATTCTTCGCTGAGGCATATTGTGTTCGTATGTGGACCAGTCATGAGTGGGTTTTCCGTAGGATGATTGTGTTATGGAATGCTAACTTTCCGCAAGCACACATCCGCCCGAGCTTGCACTTTTGCGCTCACCTGGCATCCAAATTCCCCGGCGTATTCATCTGTGAAGCAGAACACTTCTATACTAGACTCACTAATCTAAACATACCCTCCAGCTATCTACACGCCGGGTCCTCTTGCGGCCCAGTCAGACGACTACCTCTCTACTTACCACAAAGCCGTTCATCCGCGGCTTCGAATTGTTCCTTCCGTCGTTGATGTTCCCCTCGTCGGCCCTATAGATATAGTATTGAGCATGGAACGTAGCTTTGGTCCTTGGATTTCGAATCTGGTCGCAGCCTCGAGTTTGGATTGCAACGGATATGCCGTCGAGCCACCGAGCTACATTATCGAAGATCATATCAGCGGCGGAATTGCTTTGGCTCACAAGGACAAGCACAGGCTACCGATAGCCTCCTGGTGGGTCGCAAACGCAATCTCGTTTATATCGTGAGTTGTTGCTACCGTCTATATTGGTATCACTCTGATACCCTATGTTTGGACCATCAGCCATTTCTCTGGAGCGGGAGGTCGACTAGCCAATGCTTTGCTGAAGTCTATGCGCAGCCAAAAAGTAGGCAGCAAGAAATCGCCGGATGAAATGTTAGCTGAGGTTTACCATATTTGTATTTGTTTTACGCCAGGAGGCTAATTTACTGTCATAGGAAACAACAGACCGACTGGTCTGCATGCCCGGTATTCCACCGCACTATGAGCGCGAACAGGTGACGCAGCTCGTGGGAGACATGATACTCACGCTGTGCGAGTTGCGCGAACGATGGAACAAGATGCTAGAACAAACAGACATGGTTGTATTAACTGGGGTCTACGAGATGGCAAGTTCCTATCGACTTGGGAAATTCTTATGGACTCATAAGAGTGATAGGAACCGGTTGCGGTCGAAGCATGTATTGACGCATTCGATCGACCCATCAAGCCCTTCGACGTCGGCCTGGCCGCCGACCTCCCTGCATCTGTCAACCCCACTCTCGACCCTCATACGTCTGACCCGGTTCTTTCCTTCATGAACCGAGCACATGGCGATCTTGGCCCAGAGTCCGTGGTGTATATCGCGTTTGGTTCTCTTTGGTTCCCACCACCTGAATCCGCGCTTTACCTCAAGACTCTGATCCAAGAGATCATCGCGCGGGGTCTTCGGTTCGTGTTCTCGGTCAAGCCAGAGTATGCATCAATAGCCGGGATGGACGAGGAGTACATGGATAAGCTCACGAAAAGCGGACAAGGCATGTTCCCGAGTTGGGTGAAACAGCTCGAGGTACTCGAGCATCCGGTAAGCGCGAGTGTCTAATCTCGTAGCACTGACTGAAACAATTCCCAGGCTTTGCACTATTTTGTTTCCCACGGCGGATGGAACTCGAGCACCGAGGCGATAGTAAGGGGCGTGCCGATGATCTTTTGGCCCATTTATGTGAGTGAACCCGATAGAGGCGCGAGGTCTATTTTGACGGCTGAAACCCTGGGTTCTGGATCTTCTAGGCTGATCAACCGGTCAACGCGCTGCATATCACTAAACAACACGACTGTGGCTTTGAGTTGCTACAAGTCCGAACAGGACTCGCAAAGACTACTGCATATGGCCCGAATGGCGATTCGGCCATCGTGGGTTCGGAAGAGGCGGCACGGGAAGAGATTCGTAATGTGCTTGAGATGACGCAAGGTGTGCGGGGTAAGCAACAGCGGCAGAACGTTAGGACCCTAGGCAAGGTGGCACGCGAGTCGATTGCTCCAGGTGGGAGTGGCGACGTTGCCTTGGAGCGTTTTGGCAAGGGGATTGGATTGTAGTAATGTGGTTGGGTGTTAACTTAGAATACAAATTAAGACATGTTATTCTGACCGGTGTGAACCAGTTTTCGAGTATTGGCAAGGTCATCATATCCTAGATCACGGGGTCTATTGAGTAAGACTGATGTGTTGTGTTTCCTATATTTCAAACTCCGGGAGATATTAACCATGTGCTGGTGTTTTTGCGAATTGACCCCAAAACGTATGTTCTCTACGACACCAGCTTTTAGGCTACTGCGCCTAATCAATCGGACCAGGAGGGATAACAGAGCTCTGAAGCATTTCACAGCATGGTTGTCTAAACGAACAGTTCAGTTGTGTCCAATACTGCTACCCAAGTGACCGCATATAAACATCATGATACGATTTAACATAGCATAACACAGACTGGAAAGAGATAAATGGCATAGGTGCAGAGAACGTGCGAACGAATGGAGAACGAATAGGTCTGATCGAACAGTAAAGTTGTAGTAGCGAAACACTGCCCAGAGATGGTCAGTTTGAACGCTCCAATCTCAACAGAACTACCCACTCGTTCGAGAACATCGTTGAATAAGTGGCACGAGGACGGTCTTAAGCGATAGCGCAATAGTAAGTGCCACTTGTACCACTTGCTCGGTCTTCTTCCACGGGTGTCAGAGCTGTTACGTCGGTTTGAGTGGTGGCATAAGTAGTATCCATGGTGGTAAGGTCTGAAAGGGAGTGGCGAGGAATAGTGCAAAATCTGGCTGCAGCTTGCCCATAATTTATAGCCCAGCAAGAGCTATGCAAGGATATTCCGCGCTTCCCGTGCTTGGGCCGTCCAGTGATTGTGTGATACTGATTGCCTTTTTTAAAATTTATACCCATGGGCGTCCGACTTCTAGATCGATGTTGGCCAAATTGAGCTCACCGGATATTGGGCACCGTCTTTTTCGCCCCACTTTTAGAACCTTGGGGTACTTCGCTAACCACCTTGATTTTTCTTGAGTGGGGTACGACTTAACATACGGGTTGCTGGAGCTCGCCCGTCATCTAAGGTACATGGCTGCGCTGATAAAGTGTACACTGTTGATCCAGCCACCACCTTAATGCCATATTTTTAAGCCATAATGAGGCAGGAAGTCCAATTTGGAAGATCTCATAATACGGACGCATATCATGATAAGGCCATAGTTAACAAGATACCTGATCGGAAGTTATTTAAGTTATTTAATCACCCCTGAGGCGCGAGTGGCGGAACCAGTAAATTAAGAGAAACAAACCGAACACAACCAAATCACGCCTTATATAATATTGAGCGTCGGGCACCTTGTAGGTTATGAAAGCACCGTCTTTATGGTCAAGGTAGCACGGCCGGCCGTCGCTAATCATACAACAACTACCCCAGGCACAGCGATATATAATTGTCCTTAACCAAGGATCTTTTAATCATACTGGTATTCACTTATTCTCATGAATCAAGCGACTCGATGTCTACCATGAGAATGTAGCATGATTTTCATCAGGGCCGTGTGAACCTCCACACTTGGTTCGGTTTGCCTTTCATGTTTTCAGTGCGATCCAAGGCTTAGTTGATTGCCGCTCGGTCTTTGCTGGCGCCTAGCGCCACTGGCTTATGTGAGTAGATGATGTATAAATTCCACGGGCGAATAAAATGTGCACAAGCAGGATAAAGGAACGCGGTGGTGTGGGGGTTTGTGGGCCGCCAACTTCGCAAGCGGGGCTCGCACGGTGGGCGGCAAATCCCCGAAGGACAACTGCTTGGGGGGTGATAGCAAAATTCTCTCGCCATATTCTCCTGATGTCCGCCGCGCGCAGCGCGCGCGGCAGACGTGCTGTGGTGGAAGAGAAAAGTGTGTAACGTAGCCACGTGACGGGTAGTATGCTGGCGCCTCTGGCTGCGCCCGAGTATCCCTCCGGCGCCTCCGCAAGCTGCGGCGCATCAGGCCACATTCATAGGAGATATTATGAAAGAAAAACCTCATTATTGCCTTGCTCACAAAGGCTCGTCAGTATCAGGGTCAGGATTGAGTGTCCAGCAGGGGTTGTCTGAAGGCGACTTGATACTAAGAATGGTTAGTCGTAGATATTTCGCAAGCAAAATGCTACACTAAGACTCAATAAAACTTGGTATACCCAGCACTGGTAATTTCCCATGCCTTCATTTCTCCACCCCAGGTCACCTTTGAGTCAGGCTAAGTAGAATTAAGCGATCGTCGCCAGATGAATAGAAATCTGCGGAATCTAGGCTGATCTTCGCATCTTTCGGAGCTCTAGTGCACTATCCCCATGAATATAAGCAGTAGTAAACGTGTTATCATGGTTTCTTTCAGCAAGTCCCCCATGTCCGGGTTTTTGGGGGAGCATGGGTGGGCCCATTATGTGGTCACAGATGTTGCTTAGTCCCTGCATGTGTCAACTGTCAAAAATGGGACAGACGGTGTGAAGTACGTCGTCATTGCGTTTTGGCAGTGGAGTGTCGGCACCGACCGCGAATTTTAGCAGCAGGGCGTCCATCAGGGCTCGGAGTGCTTAGTGTGAATGCCCATGATCCAGAACACATGGTTGGATAGCAAAAATTATGGAAGCGGGGCAGCAGAAAAGGAGAACAACCAGATGGACTGCTTTATAGGACTTCGAATTTTGCATTGGGGCGTGTTTTGGTCACTCGCGGCTGGCTCAGTGCATTCAAATAGGCACAAATGCATTGGTTCGTTGGCTCTGATTAACGACATGACATTGAACGGCAAGGCGCAATCAAGCTGATGCCCTTGTTTTGGATGTTAATAGGTTCGCTAATTTTCAATCTAAGGTTCAATCTGACCATATCCGCAAACCACATCGATCTGGGGTCCAGTCTCTAGGCCGCGCCATACTGTATATCTCATATTTTACTAGTCTTGCCAAAACCGGGCCTATCAAAACCTGTCAATGGCTTACCAACGGCCTTGCGTAGGTCGTAAAAACTTATCTGGCTCTTCTACATTGACGCCCAGGCAAGCGAGCATTCACGTGCACCGGCCAGATGTGGTGGTGGTAAATCACGCGACGGAACACTCTGATTCGGGGGTTTGTAGTAAATCATTAGGTATTTATCTTACAATAAAACGCAATCTGAGGACCGTATGATGCAGAAAGAAGATTTTTGGGTGTCTCAATGATTTCTTATGATTACCTAGCCTTTTGCGAACTTGAAATAGTCTAGGTCCGTAAACTGACCATGCTGGCAGGCGTACCGCCCAGCAATCAGCTATAGCAGAGACATGTAAGAAGGGATATTATTATGCTGAGGTCGATTGATAACATGAATCTTTCGCACGTGCGTGATGACCAATAGAGCACCGTTGCTGGGAGTTGGCATAGATGAACGTATTGATTCGTTATGGGGATCAAGAAGCTCCCCCTTTCGTGGGAGACATTGTACAGCATATATGAGCCCAAGTCAATGGAAATATTCATGTAACAGAGGTTGTATTAGACCGGACGATTCGGGGCGCTATAGGGAGCAAAACACAGCCTGCAGAAACAATATAGCCTGGATGTATACCAGCCGGCTGAAGTACCCAGGTGAATATGGGATTTGGAAACTATGTTGCACCCCTCTACACCCGCCTCAAAAGGTCGGCGATCAGGGAAATTAGCACTATTCATGCGCGCTATATTTCGAGTTAACTATATGGCGGTACCTGCGGCTAAAACGTAAACTTACGAGCTTGAGGTTTCTGAGCCTGGCGAGGGGGGCCATTGGTAAGCTCTCGCTTCTGGTTTGTAACTACCAAATTGGGTGTTTGAAGATCGTCACAAACTTAACCAGTTGAACGCGTTACACACCTAGTATCCCGGTCATCGGAGAAAAGATCCTTGTATGGGAGCAGGCGGATAATCATGGTCTATCGGGGGAGATTCGCTATCAGCTTAACTCACGGGGTAGTAATGGATGTCACTTACGCGCCAAGGAGAACGCCAATAGTGCTTCAAGTCGCCTCTGAAAAGCAACTCCCGATATTGACGAGGCCCTGAGAGAACGTGGACGTGGCGCAGATTTGTCAAAGATTTGACCTACTATAACCCGATAGTCAAACCTACCGTTCTGCCAGATTGTGAAGAAGAACCCCTGTGGTTGATACGGCGCGATGATTAAACTAACAGTCACTCGCAGTCAACATACTACATTCGCTTAACTGATGGCAGACCCACTGTTTCACGTCGCATTTATGGCAGAGTCGTATCCCCGGATCCCCGAGAATCGGATTCTTGGTAACGACGCCACAGGTCTGAAAGCGAGAGATGAGTCGGACACGTGTAAGCCCCATCATGTGTAATTTTATCAGTATGCAATCAACAGGTGGGTTTACATTTTGGGTATCTAAACCCCCGCAGGACGTTGTATGGAGTGATAAACTCACAAGACACTCTTTCGATGCATGAAGAATGACCCAACTACGGGGTTGACGACTGTCCGGCGGGCACGGAGGTATGGCACCATTTTGCCGCTTGATCAGGAGTTTCCAAACAAGGTGCTTATCGTGCCACCAGTTGTAGAGTCGGGTGCAGGTGCGAGAAAGTTTGAGGAATGCCAGGGGATCAGCGTATGATGCAAGCTACTGCGATTTCAGGAGGCGTTTCAGCAAGTGGGTGGCGTGTTCACCTCTATATCGACTTCAAGTATACATTTTAGGGCCTTAGCGCCTTGCCGATTCATTTCCTATCCAACAATACGAATTCTGAGACGACTGTGAGCATAGCGCCATAGAATCTTGCGTACCCGAACGCGAGATGGTCTCACAAGATGATTGAGAATTGCCTAGCTTATTGCACCTTGTTCCGACTGTATTCCGTCTTTCACTATCCCAGAATCGACTCAACGGGGTTAACGGAACACTGCATCGAATGGCATGACCCACGTCATACTCACCACGCGATTCAACCTCAAAAGCCCGTGGCTAAATTCAGGTCCCCAATACACAAACTGGGTGTTCGTCCCTCAAGTTGTGGCAGAACACGAAGTGGGATGTCACGCGAGGCCAAACTTGTGGTTAGGGGGGATGTGACACCATGCGCTTAGGTGTCGGCATCGAGGACATTCTTACTCACGAGACAGCTGTCAAAAACAAGCGCTTCCCTGTCAAAACGCCCGTCTACGATAAACGGCAGACCAAGATAAATCCGCCGTACGTGAGAATATCGACGGTGCACGGGTTAGTTGTACATGTCGCATATATGTTTCTGAACGTGAACGGGGTGGAATACCTACCAAGGTGCCAAATGATCGGTAGCCGCTAGCCTCTCAGAAACCAAGCAATTGCGACCTCTGCCGTGCACATGACACACTTGGTTGTATGAATACAACGGAATAGCGGTGGATAAAAACCATATCTAAAGCTTCCACTGCTCGGAATCTCGATCTGAATCAAAGTGGTACGATGAGTGGGAAGGCAACACGGCGCACAGCTCGGTGGCTCTACGAGGTCGATATCGGATCCAGAACAAACATACGACACAGGGTGCCAAAGTAGTTGGAAATATGCTCAAGCAGATAACGTAGGGGGCCACTGTGTATTGAGACAAACCCGGTTTGGGGTTACTGACCTTGGCGGGTGAGCCCTACCACACCTGTTCTAAAAGATTAGATTAATCAACGTAATGGCGCCGATATGAGCAAATGAACCAGAGCAAGACTGTTGAAAGGAATAACCCTACAAGAGGCGCATAAACGCGAGATGGACAGCAATCCTGATCATCCGGGACCAAAGTGTTAGCTCGAGAATATGTGCCTGAGTTAAGTCAGGATCTTCCATGAAAGACTGGCGCAAGAACACGGCTCTTCAGTATTTTGGCCAAATTATGAGCAGAGCGCCCCGTCATGTCAATGAGGCGGAACTTGCGCAAATCATTTGGGTCTAAATTTTTCGGTCAAGACAGTCTAGTTGAGATCCAGCAACTGGAATAATATCATGCAGGAGCGAGAATCAGCCATAACCGTATGCGCCCTACAATCTCAATCTAGTGTATACTTTATGCATGTATCGCTAGTTGTTCCTCCAAGTGGCTGTTGGTTATCGTGGCGCTCACCGCACCGCCAAGTTCCTCCGGGGCTCACGTGATGTCATGGGCACTCACAAGGCGACGAGCACAAGATGCGCATACCCCCTAATAGCGAGCTCAAAGAGCCAATCAGGAGCCCGGGAATCGGTTCTCGGGGATCCTCAGGGTGAATAACAAGCGCTCGTGAGCACCAGCCATGTGCTTATCACGAAATTTAGCCCCCACGGGAAAGATGCGGTTCGTGACCGCAGTCACATTTTCCCGAAGCGTTTGTGAGGTGTGTGCATGGCGTGTGGGCTACCTGCACGTGATCGTAGCTCGTGCAATCAGTGTCACTGCTGTGGGTTGCTAGAAACGTACGTGAAAAAGGAAACGTGCATGTTCATATTTGAATCTACCGGAATTCGGGGCCTGTCGCCCGTGGTCCCAGCATGAGGCTCTTTTATGCCTGAATTCAAATAACTTAACCTTGGGTGGTCCACACATTTCAAACTCGTGTACAGCGGCATGTTCCGCATGGTAACTTTATCGCAGTTAACGTCCCTGAAGACCACAGCATACCCAAAACGAGCAGAATTTATATTCAGATTGACCATTTTTCATCCATATCCACAAAACAGAACCGAGACAACTATTCATGAGAGTGAGACCTTCCAGAGGCACAACGCGATTTCGATATCAAGCAGGCATTTTCAAGAAGCCATATGTCAGACGGTGAAATTCGGACGATGAATCAGCAGACAGAACTGGGGAATAAGACCATGGCGGGGCGACATGTCATTTTGGAAAACAGTCTGAATAAGACGACTGTAGGGGAACGTTAGTTCATCCGAAAGACGTTATGATTTCACTTACCAATTCCCGGAAACCATACGCTATTCGACAATACCATATCCGGGAGCGTACACACAGCCTACAGAGACCATATGGGGCGGAGCATTCGCATACCCCGTCACATATCAATTTGAAAACTGTGGGTGCACCCTGCCGGCCTAGGTATGTCGAATTGGGTATGTGTTTCCGGTGGAAAAAATGCATCACCTGTAAGAGTGTAAGTGTAATAAAGTAAATGTCGAGAAAAATGGCGACAAGTACACCCACTGTTCGTTATTGGAGAAAGGGAACCCGTGATTGCTATCGACTGGCAGTTTGGGTTAGGATTTGCGATGATATAAAAATAGAACCACGCACTCATGGCACCGTCGATCAAAGCCTGCTGAGGATCGAAGAATGCTAAGCCCAAGAGAGTAAGTTATCTTGGGCAGAAGTATAAATATTATATCCCTACGTGACTGGTGCACGGGTTTGACCACATCTGAAATTAGCATAAATTCAAAGGAATGGCGGAAGTCTGGATGAGGATCGGCCAGGTACTAAACGCGGGGTAGGATTCAGGGGACATCTTAACGACTTGATTAGTGCTCACCGGGCAGAAGGTATCTGAGGAGTAATTCGACGAAGCCGACAACGTCCTAGCATGGCTGCTAACAGCGGGAGAAGCGGGCGCGGCGGGTTGCCTGCGTGACTTGCGCGACGAGGCAGCATCAAGAAATTTGCCATCATGGAGTGCCTCGGAAGCTCGATGTCGCTTGTTGCTTCTATTCCCGTCTGCCGTGGGCTTACGTTTGTTCGAGGTGCGTCGAGGTCGCGAGTTGTTTTCGCAATTCGAGTGTCCAATGCTTGGGCCAGTCAAGATGGCCGGTGGCTGATTTGAGTTTGTGGAAGCGCCTAGTCCTATGCTCGATGCGGGAAGGGGCTGTTGATGTAATGCAGGCCAATGCTATCAACGAACATAAATATTATAGCTCCTCGGATGTACTGTGCCCGTCCACATACCTGCTGGACTTGCTCGGTTTCTTCATGATACGCGTGCGAGGGGTGGCGTATTCCGGGCGCATCATATCGGAAGACAAACGGACGGCGTTGGAACGCCCTTCCCGCTAGCAAAAACAAGAAGTTTGAACAGAGTGATCTAACAACAAAAGGCATAAATCCGTACACGCATCCCAAAACGTGTTGATCATATATTCCGGGCGCGCAGCGATCAATCTGACAGATAGTTAGCGCCGTAATCCTTAAACTTAACAAGTATACACTCACTGGGTGCCCATACATGCGTGGCATAGCCTCGAGGCGGGGAAACCACGCAGCGGATTCTGGGTCTCGATTCCGCATGTCTACCCATGTGATAAGCAAGACCCCAAAAATGTTATAAGTGGCCGTCGCAAAGGGTGTGGGAGAGACATGAAGCCGCGGGAAAACGAGTTGAGCACGATGCGCCGTATACTCACCATGCATTCCCGAGTGAAATTCAAAATAATCCAAGTGTAGGCGCGGCGGGCATCGGGACGCGGAGCGATTATATTGCCATAATTTTCGAGCGCCTGATTCCACACCGTACTGGATTGCCGAAAGCACCCCCTCATCGTTTTGCACGTACGAGACAGATTGAGCAGATCTAGAGGACTATCTAAACAAGATGCAATCTAACGCAAAATCAGCCTTAAACTGACGTTCCGTGGAGATTTAACTCACCAAAGCGGAAGTCACCGCCAAGCATTGGAGTGCCCGAGAGCCATAGGAGTCGCTGTTGGGAGACATGTGGCGTGGCGCTGGAGGTTTGACATGAGCGCGGCGAACCAGGAAATTGGTATTTATACCTTTTGAAGATTTTCCGGTCGGTTGGAACAAGATGATGTCCCGATGGCCGCTGTCAGAGGCGTATTCCGGCCTGATTCCGGTTCACGCTTTTTACAGCCTTTTTGGAAGAAGATACGCTAGACTGTTGAAGTTAGCGCCGCTCATCCCGCTAACTCCCGCGTATTCACCTTGGATTGCAAGTAGAGCTTGGGGGGGATCGCCTGAGCACTATTGCAGTGAGATGGTGGTCGAGAGGAACAGCTCTGTGGAAAAGGGTATGTGCGCGAGCTGGAAGCGAAATAGCTCGTTTTGATCGGCGAGGCGACGGGGCCGAAAAGGCTGTATCCGACAGGTGCAAACGCGTCATATTTCTCCCAAGGAAGCTGGTCGTTGCTATCGCTCTGGTCGACAAGCCATAGCAAAGACGCTACTATCTAGAACCTTGTGGGTCGATTGGGTAGGTATATGGTTCGCAACAACCAGGCCATATTATACAACGATTTACCTACGAACCAAACAGTTCCTCCGTTTTATAGATACCTACTAGATCTTCCAGGAGCGTTTGGCAATCAGATATAGATGCAGGTTGTGACTGGCACTTGGAGGGGGCGCGTGCCGTCCATCTGGATTAAACGCGGGGGCAATGCCTTCTGGTAGTTCGAGGCGCAGAGTAGTAGCAAATCTATGCAGAAAAAACAGCAAGCGGCATCTAGTACGCATAAGCGGTGACACAAGGCGCTATGCTAGAGACGAGCAAGGATTTGAAGCCGCTGGTGGACGTGGCTGGAATTGGCGCTGTGGACCAAATAGATATCAATAGAGCCGGCTAGCACAGCTCCAGGGTCGGGATGACCGTCCAATGCTGGGAACTAATAACGAAAATTGGAGAGCGCAGGCGACTCAAAAACTTAGGTAAATTTATCCACTTGTAATCAGCGAGCATATACCCTCATATTTGTAAAGGATGTAATGGATGGGCGATTGGAGGCTCTAGCTCGAAGTATAATTGAAGTAATGCTGCAAGAGAAAGTTAACGACGGCTCGCGGTATCAATAAGATTGATATCTACTGTAGTTAAGGAGTAGTTGGCCCTAGAATCAGCACGGCACTGTGTTGTGTACACTTACTGCGAAACTCGTAGGATTTAAAGGCTCAGTCTTAGCAGTTTTGCGCATTACGGACAGCGGGTTGAATGAAGAGGGAGAGAAGGGATCTCACCAACGAGTTTGCAATAGACGCAGCCTTTTTGCTTCCTTGAGGTCCGGTAGCCGCGCGCTCTCCTCGTGTTCAGGATGTATTAGCGCTCGGGGGGCATGCTTTCTCCGCTTATTAGAAGTGGCGTTCATCTATCAAAGATGTCCCGTAAGAATCCAGGAGCGGGATACACTACTTTTCTCGAATCTCCTCATCAGGTTTCAATCTAGCATCGCTTCAAGAGCAGCGGGGTTTACGGAAGCTGTGGTAACCATATTGACTCACTGGCAAAACTGTTGGTTCTATAGACTCGGCGGATTATGTTCTCATTCAGTTGAACTCGCTTTTTCAGACGGACTCAATAAGTTCATCGGACTATATCCTAGATAGAACGAAGAGGAGCTGGAGTTCCCCTGTTTCAGAAGCGGATCCATTCAATACCAGTTTGCCAGTTCTACGTCGAGTCAATTCGAGAGGGCCGGGGACGTGGGGGGACAGCGGGTTTCCAACTTTTTGTCAACCTCCTTGCAAAAGCAGCAACAGCATTGAAATGGCACCGGGTTGGAAACGACCCCTATACCATAAACCAAGGCGGAGACAAGCACGAATGAGATGGAGAGCTTCATGTTTGAGCGGTTGTGTATGTCAATCTTGTGTTCCCAGTACGCAGTACGTCACTATTGTCCAATGACTGGATTACCTGTCGTGTAAAGTACGATGAGTAAATACGTATACTGGAATGTGATTACTTGAACTTTCCCAACTTGACCGGAGCTCACGACACGAGGTTTTTCTCAACCAAGACCGATCCATATGTATCCTGAGCAACTTGCATGACTCGTTTGTACATCGATAAACACCATGCGGACGGAAGTCCATGCTCCCCCCTGCCCTGTAACTTGACCACACGCACCGTGTTCTATCTCCGATGAAGTCGCACCATTCAGTTTTTATCAATTGGCTATACGTGGACTTACTCGCTGAATCTTATGGTATAGAAGAAGCAGTGATCGAGCTTGCCATATGGGGTAGATGGACCGTAATCTCCGTGTGACATCTTGGCGGTAGTGCCGCATACATACACCAGATGGGGTATCGGGTAGCTGGGAAAGCAAGTACCTTCTGTGACGGTCAAAAGTAACCGGCGTTTGCCGCAAAGATTTGCAACAACCAGGTCCTATGGTCGACTGATGACAATAGATTGCTATTCTGTAAGGATTAGCCAGTTCGAGTAGGTAATCATTCTCATCCTGTAATACATTTGTCGATCGGACAATTATGCGAAATCTTAAAATGCATGGCAAGCCTATGTTTGTCCCGAAATACAGACTTCATATCACACAGCCAGGGCTTTTTTGCATAGGCCTTATAGTCCAGGCACGTGTAAGGTAGTATTTACGCCGTCTCTCTAGATACGCAATTTGGGGTTCTGGTTCCATATAAACAGGGTTTCTGGAGCGTCATCCAAATGAGCTGGCACTTTCGAAGCTGCAGGTGAGTCGCCACGCGAGCTGGCAACCAATCGCTTCGGACCTGATTCGACCAGTTCTCCCCGTGTATCGAGTACACAACCTCGTGGGCCCACTAAGCCTCTTGATACCACGCTCAAAGAAGCTAAGTACCACCACATTACAAAACTGTCTAGGGATGCAAATAGGTTTCGACACACAGCTTGTTACACGGGCTAGGGACTGGCATGGATGGATCCGGCTAGCCAATGAAACAAAAGCTGTAGATATTAGCTAATAAACAGATGTTAGCCGGATAAAGCTGATTTTCGCACAGATCGCTTAGCAGTTGAGGTGTGGATAGCCGAGATTATAAGCAAACCAAAACAACTATATTGTTAGGTGTGCCTACACCCAAAGATATGTATAAAATCAGTCGCCTTGAACTACCGGAGATGAATCAGGGACACGATCGCACGACAAGGTAGCAACTTCTTCAACGTTACGCCGGAGAGGGGTTTCAAACCACGATTAAGGCGCCATTTTGGCACAGAATGTATCGGGTGACATCCAGTGCTCAAACTATTTGTTCAACAATCTTCTACAAGAGAACACAAGCTTGAAATTCACAGATAACGCTTTGTCATTATAGGAAGAAACGGCGCGCCCATATGCAAACGTAGCCCAGCGATAACTTAACGTACCAGGAGCACACTAGCACGACCTTTACAAGACGAGGGCATGTGACATACTACGCTTGAGGCTCCATATAGTGTAGTGGCCTTCCTACCAGGGGTGCAACCCCGCTGGAAACGAGCTTGCTGTGAAGATAGCCCGCAATCGAGCCAAGTTGAAGCCCACTGTTCGCCTAAGGTTTGTGTTTGAAAATCGAATAGTCCTGTGGACCCTAGAGTCAGTAATAACTCGGCTTGTGAGAGTAGAGTGGATTTCGCCTCATCGTTAAACTTCTCTGGATATGCCTCCGTGGTTTCTGTAGTTTCCGATGTCGGCGGCGCTGGGTTGAAACTATCAAAACGCGCCACAGCCATTCATATACCGGCGAGATGTTCGACTCAAGGGATCCGTTGTCCTTTATATGATGTAACTTTCGATCTGCACACATGTCTTGTGGATGGCTCGACGTCGCCACTTACGGGTCGGAAGTGCAGGAGAAGGAGGTTCGCCCATAGAAACGCAAAATCAATGTCCACGTTAGATGCAAAAGCCATAGCTGATAGAAGACTCCAGGTGAGGATGTTTTGTGGATTTATCCTATTTTTCGTATTCCGTGTAACGGGGAGGACTATATCGACATTCTATCATCGCATTTCAGCCTGTATGCATGATTTGCGAGCCCTGGGCGCAGTTCCTCCGATCTGAGGAGCCGCTATTACGGGCACAAATGGACGACCTTATCCTCCCGAACTTAGTAAGATCCTTGAGTGGAGGAGTATGCAAGATCAACTTTGAACAGGGCAGTTGAGCTAGTGGGTACTCACAGACACTGTTCACCCTTTACTGTGATCCACAGTCTTTGGTGCGTGCAATTCCGGCTCATCTCTCATCAGACGTTTCTCACACACAAATACTCTACGGTTCACGGACCACAAACAGTAGATTCGTGAGCCTTCCTGGTTGCGGATACGATTGGCTAGCCGTGGCTAAGTACGTAGTTTGCTGACAAATCATCCGGATGATTATCTTATCGGTACGTATGCAATCTGGAGCAGTTTTTATCCGGATAATTTGCATTCATACAGTGCACGTGCCAGTCCCTAACACGGGCATGTACTGTGAACCACTAGCACTGCCGAGGCGGAGCGGGACACCCATCTGGTGGTGGCTTCGCGACTGGAGCTGCATGAGCACCGAGGGCATATAATCCAACAGCAAGACTTGTACTAATAGCAAATAATTTCATGGTGGATGCGACGGTGCTGTATTAGTTTTTTTTAGTATCGTATGAGGATGCGGGTGCTTGAACAAAATACCTGATGACTGGAAGTATATCTAAAGTTCCGTAGTATATCAGCAGCCGCGAATAGGTAGATTATAGATTCTTACCACAGGAGAATCCCAAGGGAGCATTGGATTTCAGGTTGCCACTGGAGGATCGTATTTATACCCCGTGAACACTCGCAACATCACGCCGTGCTCTCACGCAATCTCAGGACCTTGTTTCAACACGTGAACGCCTTGATTATCCATGTGCTCTTGCTAACTTTATCATTAGTCGGAATTTATTACGACAGGAAGCGAGACTATTGCCGGCCAGCTCGGAAACCTATTTAGTTGAAAACGAATTGTAACACAAATCGTACAGGGCAATAGGCCGTTATTTTAGTTCAGTAAGAGAAACAATGCTATCGTTTTCCATTCAGCATAGCGTTTCTTTCATTGTTTTAATGAATCTAACCAGCACAGAAGTAAAAATGTGCTATCTACCGATGTTTGAGCCATGTGCAATCGAATTGCATATCGTGCACATATCCAAACATCTACCACGCGTACAGAACTTGATCTATATTTAAAACCCATCGAGATGTCTCCTTCCATTGATACGCACGAGACCTACTACACGAGCCTGACATATGTCTGCTTCTACCAGCGATTACTCATGATGCAAGACCTATCCTTAAGCAATCTGGCGTCCCGGCCACATGTGGTACAACTTCAGGGACCCCAACCGAGTTGACCGAGATTCTGATTGACTCACGTGTATGATTGGGGTCTGAGTCATGGAACACACTTCGATGGTTATTTTGCCATGATTTTGACGATCAAACCATGCTATCTTTGATGAGATACGTGAGAAGAAATGTGATGTCGCATTCAAATCTAACTAACACATCACCTTCACGGGAATCTCCTTTCAAGTAGCAACAGTCTACCTGGTTAGATACAGATTTTGGGGTTCAATCGGCAGCTTTGGGGTTTAGCAACTGGAGCAGCTCGAGCCCCCAATGCGCACAGGACAGCTGCGACAAGAACAGTGGTTGAGGTGGTAAAAAACTTCATGATTAATCCTATAAGTACATCAGCTTCATGAGGAATCGGGCTGATGATATCACCAGTACACTTTGTAGTAAGAGTTAGGCTAGGGGATGCATATATCAGCCGCAGTTTATACTGGGGTTAGCAGCAATACTCACCGCGTGTGAGTACTGAGATATTGATGCTTCAAAGGCCTTGAACGATCACTTTCATTTATACCTCACTGGTGGCGCCTTACATTGAACATATCGCCTTCGCCTATAAAACAATCCTAGTGCCAAGCATATGTGGATGTCCCATCCGACGCCTCTCCATGTGTTCTGGGTTCGAAAGCAGGGGAAAAACCGCCAGATCAGAAGACAAAACTCAGGAATTTGCTTGGCTTTCTGTACGCGATAGCTGGGGACAATATCATTGCGGTTGCGACCAGTTCGGGTTACACATGGCGCATATCTTCTGAGTCCAAGCCGTCGACTTAGCAGTATCATCCCGGCTTCATCGCAGCAAGCCAATCCGATACGAATTACCTCACCATTTGCTGATTCCACTCAGGGCTTGGTATCACGTATACCACGCGCAGCATACTCTGACGTCAAGCTGCTGGTGGATACCGTTACATTTTTAAATCAAGGCTACATGGATGCCATCGCAAGAGAATGTATCCTCTTAAGCTACGGTATGAACGTATAAATAGTGATATACATATGCTCATCCTCGGCACTTCAGTAAACCCGAGGCCACAAGTAGCTAGAAGCAGGGGAAGAGTTGAGCGACCCGCTTCCCAAAATCTGGCAGGTTCTTTTACACTGGTGTAGGCTTGGAATTAAATTATATGCTGATATAGATTCAGGGCCTTTTTTTTATGAGGTAATTGTTATGTGTAAATCAGAATTGTACTATAAACTATGGCGCATGCACCATGTGAAGTGCAGCCATATGTTGGCTTTTGCCCTCCTATGAGCATGGGGGACACTCACGTGCAGGAGGTGCGCACGGGTTCACCGGATACTGGGCTACGAGTACAACTCACTGAACTGCCTGTGCTGGACCGGGAGACAAAAGACAATGCATGATGTTGGTTTGTCGACAGTAGCGGTGGGCGCAATGCAAAAACGTAAGACTCGACGCAAGACAGTACAGATTGTAGCCATACACAAGGGGATAATCTTCGTGGCTCCCTATATGATCAGGTTTAACTCGGAGCTTTTCTACCCCAGTACTGGCTGCGTGACTATGCCAGTCGAGTATCCTTTGTTTCCGCTTCATCCCCCACGCTAAGTCGTAACGATTAAAGAGTTCTGCATTTAACACGGTTTAGCCGAGTCCACACACTATATGCCGGAGAAGTTGATTCTTTATCCACGAAGCAAGAAATACTCTTTCCATCCTCATATGCAGTTTTTAATTCTTGGCGGCGGGCATTGCGGAACTGGGGCAGCCCGAGCCCCAATAGCGCACAAAGCAATTGTAGCAACGGCAACAAACGAAGTAGCGACAAACTTCATCTTTTGACCCTACGAGCCGGTTAGCATTGCGAGTCGCTAAGTATCTGGTATAATCAATATACCTTCGAGTCGTAGGTACTAAAGATAGCTTGAGCGCACCATCCAGTGTGGTCAATAAAGGTACTTACCCCGGTGAGTATTGAGGTACTGGTGCCCTACCAGTCTTGAGTGAGTGGTTCAATTTATATCGTTCGATTCACGAGATATCTCCTTGGCCTATAAAAAGATCCTGACGTTAAGCGCAGCCGAAGCACTTTCATAATGCTCGTCTATGTTGCGGGACGGTAGTGAGCGCGACCGCGCATCCTCGTTGGCTCAGAACACGACGGTCGGGGGAAGAATCCCCCCGAACCCGGATGCATACAACTGGGACTAAATACATATCCGGGACACACGTGATACGACCGCATCGGGCGGCTCCGCCGCCCAACAGTCTATGTGCCACCCATTCTGAAATGGAGCGATCCCCGCCGTATCAGAATGTACGTCCGGAGTACCTCCTAAACCGGTCATTTTTCACAGCTTAGAATTGTCTGGATCCGATTGCCATGTCAGTCAACACATGTCGTGGGTATCTTGGACCAAGCTGCCGACCTCAGTTACCTAAATTAAGCCTTGTGTTATCGAAGTGGTCTAATATTATCCAATGCCTAAACAGCCGCGTAGTTCTTTCAGCACTAATCCTATACATTTTAAATAGATCGCAGATAGCTCATGACTTTAGGAGGACAATGTTACGCGGGTCTAGACCTTCAAATGCCAATGCCAATGCCAATGCCAATGTCAACCCAACTGTGAGTCGTCCCGGACCCAGAACGTTCTCAGCATAGGAGGATATATCATTAATCGGGCCACAAATTCACTCCTAGACAGATGGTGATAAAAGATATTTCCAGGAGCGTAATAGTCGTTGGACTCTTGGGTGCTACGAGCGTGATTACATAATCGCTGTCGCGGTTTGTTTGCCTCGCCGCCCCTATCAATTCTGTACCCCTTCTTGACCATCACCACGCCTACTTACTCCAAGTCCTGCCTACCTGTTACAGTTGGATATAATCCTGAATCAATGGAAGGAGACCTCGAACCAAGCCGCAAAAGTGTCCTTACATCACTGAAACGAGTGTTGATCGTCTCTTGGGACAAGGTCTTAGTCGTCGTTGTGACACTCTGGATACCTTTCGAGAAATCGATCAAAGAGATGTGGGAGACCGGCTTTCTAGTTGTCGACGCTCTGGTTGTAACGTTTTGGCGTCTCATGATCCTATGCGTCGCATTTGGCACAATCGGTCTATCTGCCTTGGAGGTTTATGTTCGAAGCATCATTCCCTTCTCCAAACCGATTCGTGGAGAAGCGCTACTCTTTGTTCGCACAGGAACTACGCTGTTGGATTTAACATACCATTGTCTCGTGTCTGCTTCGGACTTGGCCGAGTGGGGATTACTACGAGACCTCCTTTACTACGTTCACGAGGGCAAAAGGCGTATTGAGTTCTGGGAAGATGCCCACAGTCAGAGTGAGCATTATGACTACTTCGCGATGAACAAATTGATGTTTAATATTCACTTGATGCTTTCGAATATGTAGCTCAGCCCTTCGCAGTTGATCAAGACGCGACCTCGGAATCTAATATTAATGCTCTTTATAAGTATTGATACGACCAGTCCAAGAAATCTCCTCAAACTACTGGTTGCCGCTGCTGGGTTGTGCCAAGCAGATTGATGAAGGAGGGACGGAAAGAATAGGGGTTGAAGTGTCATGTATTAGATGACCTCACGAATGCAATTGTTTTCCTCGTTCAATTTCGCTTGCGTTCTTTATAATCTTGGACGAAATTCAGCATTAAACTGTTGGCTCTCGAAGTAAACGCCTGGCGCGTGTAGGGAGTCCCTAGCCCACGTGACCGTTCAGCCAACCTCACCATGGCAAGTGCTCTCCTGCTGACCGCCTACCGCTCGCTCACCTTCCCCAGACTTCACCTGCGACTACTAATAATGCCACTCGACATGCTATGCTCACAGAACTTCTTGGGTTCGTCCCACAACTCTTGCTAGACGACATTGCCGATGCCGCGACGGATACTGTCAACAATGCCATTGAGGGACTCGAGGACTACCTTCGTAAATGGCTTTCCACGCGAGAACAACAACCCCCGAGTGAAGACTTGGAAGCGGAAATCGAGAACGGGCTACTGGAATTTCATACGTTGTTATGCGGGCATCGAGACATGAGCATCGACATGCTCGAGACCTGGAGTATGCGCAACGTGTTCTACGTCCCTCCCGAACTAAAGATCGTCATGCCCCACCAAAAGGGACTTGATTTAACCACGCCTCCTGGAAAGGATGTACAAGCGCAAGTCGAGCTCGACGTGTTGAGGAGAAAGATCGAGAACGTGAGTTGGGTCGGGTGTTATCGAACGTGTTGGACGCTAATGTGGGTTCAATTGGGTAGGCAAGGAAATTTCAAGAGCAACTCAAACGTGCTGATGAGCTCACGCAGCAGAGATTGAACCGTGCCGAGACCCGTCTCGAACAGCTCAAGTTTCTAAGGAATCTTGACCCGTCCCAAGTTGAGTCGTGTATGTTTCACCATTTATCCCACTGGTTTGCAAGCTGAATCATGTCCATCACTAGTGCCAAACCAGATCCGGTCCATATTCGCTTCTCTTCGAACACTCTCCACTGCCGTACCTCCCTTGCCAACTGCGCCTGCCGAAGGTGCTAGACTCCACACCGAATCTCGACCAGAATTCTTGGATTGGGCCATTCGACGCCTCGTCGATCCCAATGCTGGCGCTAACCCGCCAAGTGGTGACTTGAGCGCAGCTTTGGATGGTGTTCGAGATGACGAGGAGGGCGAAGATGAGCGTCGTCTAGTTGGGGGGCAGAGTACCGAGGCCGAGGTCGACGACCCAGCTGAGGGCGGCGCCGAGGATATTCCGAGCTCCCAAAACGATCAACCGCCAAGTTCGCAGACACGTCCTAGCCGAGCGGACCTATCAATCATCGAAGAAGCCGAGGATCAAGAACAGGACGTCACTCAACAAGTGTCGTTCGCCGAACCCTCCTCTCAACCATCTTCACAGACCCTCCCATCCTCTTCTCAAGCCCCGCCACCTTCGTCTCAAGACATACCTTCATCCCAAGGTCCACCCCAACTACAACCTCAAAATCTCTCCCAGACATCGACTGTCATCTCTGAAGCTTCGACATCAACCATAACCACCATTAAACGACGCCGAAGCAGTATGATTGGCCCTGGAATGGGAGCTGCCGGAAAGAGGAGAAGATCTAGCCTGGGATTGGCTGAGCGTGCCCGGGCAGGGAAACCAAGCGTAAACGGAAACGGAACCGGTGATGGCGCAACCGATGAGTAGAGGATGCTCAACATGCTGGTGTATATTGCGATAGAGTTTTCTCTTCGTTTTTGTGTCTTACGACTCTTGTTGTACTTGTACTTTCTTTGTTACGCGCTCGAGATGACTTATTGAGTGAGATTATTCATTTTATTTCTGTGCGGCCAATAAACGCTACCATCATTGGCCCATACGCCAAGGTTATCGGGAGGTTATACTAATCAACTCTCAGAGTAAAAAAATGAACAATGAATGAAGACCCTAATGGAGAGGTGGCTATCAGTGGCTCATAACTGAGGGAGCCTTAAGTGCAAATTGTAAAAAAAGTCTCTGCTCGGCTTGTAATATGACTGCCTAGGCTTAGCTTCCGCCTCGAATACAATATCTGTCATACAATACTCAAAAATGCATGTCTATCATTCCTTCCTGTTATCCACCACACTCAAGAGGCTTTCGAAGACGGCAAGTATATTTACAGACATGCTTCTAGCTACTCTAAAAGTATGCAATTGCATGTGGTCCAGGTGGTGTTACATACACGAAGTCAAAATGCTGCATAGTCTAATCCAGCGGAAAGCATCGAATTGCACGAAAAATTGAACGGGTTGTGGATAAAACGGAGCATGAACGAAGTAGTGGAAGATTTTGGCGAGCCTAGGCGATGAAGCATTACTGTCCACCATCGCTGCTATCGGTTATTTGTCCCCGAAGCACCGCTGAGGACTACTGGAGGCATGGATCTGAAGTTCTTTGACCAAGAGTCACTCATCCCAGCATCAACGCGTTCAACATCCACCACATACAAGCCGGGCGAGCGCAGGTCCAATACTTGAAAAGTAGAGTCAATTTCCACAATCATTATGGCAAACACATTTATATTTCAACTCTCCGCTCTCGAGTGACAGAAGCCATGCCCCTTCAATTCTCGTTCCGCTTCCAGCAGGCTGAAACTGGGCGACACGGTGGATCCACCGCAGATATATCAGCGGGCTTAGGAGCAGGTGCCCCAATGGCCACTGAAGCGGAGACAGCGACCGCAATAAAAAAGGCAAAAAACTTCATAGTTCTTCTACTGCTCCGTGTTTATTAGCGGAAAGTCGGCCAAGCAAAATGTCTCTGAGTTAGTTACCTGAGTTATGTTACTTTGCTAGCTGCAATACACCAGATAAGTGTTGTGCCGCGCATCAATACTGCGCAAACGACATACCAAGGATGTGAAAGTAAGTCGCAATGAAACTTGCCTGACACTGGGGTTTAAGTAGCTAGAATGAAAAAGCAAATAATAGTGCCAAGCAAAGTTCCGCGTTCCGACAACACCGGAGGTATGATAAACTGGAATGTACCAATACTTATCAAGCAGATTCACCATTCGATGTGGAAGACATCGCCAATCACCAACAGGTGCGCACATGGAGCACTCAAGTTCCACGATATCTCATGCGCCGGACTAGATCAAATCCATAAGTATATGCGCGGCTATCGGAGGAATCTTCATAGAGGACAGCCTTTGTGATGCGTTGATTCCCAAATGGGTATTATTTTGTTGCCGATGACGCTGTTGAGAGCGCGTCACATTATTGACTATGAACGGAACGCGTATTTTTATGCTGTTCGTTCCACAGCGCTCCAGTCTACCAGCTAGTTTGATGAGCTAATAAATGATACAAACTACACGAATGAATCCTTTAATTGCTTCTTTAATTACTTACATGAGTAACGTATGGGAAGAATTTCTTCTTTGATCAGTTGATGGCATAACGAGAATTCCTTTCGTCACCTTATCGCACATCACACCAGAGTTCGCCAGTAAACCATGTGAGCATTCAACTTCGTATGATTAGCGATAAGGGTATGGACGAACGCATGGACGAGTTAGGTGTATGACTGAACAGAGCGCCAGCCCCCGTTCATCTCCGAGTGTCTGCCCCTGTCCATCACCAGCCCCTGCTACTATCCAGAGTCTTAACTTAACGGCCTTTCTCCATTAAGGGGCTCTACATGAAAATACATATATTTTCGAATTAGTTTTGTCTGAATTGCGTATATAGACAACTTTTCTTCATTTGAGAAACTCAACTCTGAGTCTGTGATTTTGCCGACCTGTAAGGGTGCCCCTTTTGTGTCCTTTTAACCTGCTCCATGGGTGTTGTTAATCTATTGATAGAGCGGGGGCATGGCCATCCAGTAACATAGGCTATTTACCGGGTGCCGAGTAGCACCTTTCGACCAAGGCCTGTCGATGAAAACAGGAAGTTCACTTGAAAAGAATCGCCTAACATCCATATAGCGACCCTCGGTCGTATACAATCGTCTTTAGATAT
Source organism: Ceratobasidium sp. AG-Ba (assembly GCA_016906575.1). NCBI lineage: Eukaryota > Fungi > Basidiomycota > Agaricomycetes > Cantharellales > Ceratobasidiaceae > Ceratobasidium > Ceratobasidium sp. AG-Ba. The sequence goes on along the minus strand of CP059635.1, from coordinate 784,008 downwards.
AAATGTCCCACACTCCTCGCTTTAAATAATGAAGCCTGGGGTCAATTTGAGACGTAGAAAGAGCCTTTGCCAAGCCTGTTCGAGCAAGACAAACTATGAGGTGCGCGAGCACACCCACACAACCTGCACAGCCGTCCGGCCGCGCCTTTCTTATCTCATATCTACATACACTCACTCTTTATCTTATATTTCACACTCAAACCCTTATTATTGTTTCTCGTCTATATAAGACTCTCGTTCATATAAGTAGATACTCAGCTTTACCTCGAATCCGAGGTTTTTGGCAAGTCGTTGCTTCGCTCCAAGGCTCGACGCCGCCCAACTGCTCCTCGCGTTCGACTTGCTCGGCCTACCGGCCTCACACAAACTTGAACTGAATCCAAAACAGGCCTCGCTCCGGTCTACCAATCCTATAACCTTCAGCCTATCTGAGGTCAGAGCCCACACTCGACGTCTAAGATTGCGGATTCTGCTGGTATGTTCGGCACCTTGGGGTTGATCGACACGCATACAACCAGTCTCCCAGCACTAGACGTGAGGATAGTCAAAAAGGAAATGGTCCAGGCTTCTATATTCGGGGATGAGCGGCGGTGGAACGGAGAAAGACCCGCCAAGCAAAAGACGGAGCGACTTTTGCCGGCCGTCGGCCAAACCAAATCCCAGTGGCCCAGTAAAGACACCCAGAATAGCTAACCACGTGATCCAAAGCCTGGAAAAACAAGACCAAAGATTCATCATGTGATACAGGTCCTCCCTTCCCCGACTACGGGGCAAGTTAAACGGACCGCCTGTTGAGTGGAGTATCTTTTTTTCACATATTTAGCGCAAAATGCGGATAAAAATCAACCCCACCTCTCTTGGAGGGAGTTTGTTGTGAGCCCAGCGTACTGTCACGTGACTGACGACGGAGGCAAAGCAATTGCCATCCCCAACCCTCAAACGGGCGGCCCAAGAGTGTGTTATCTATAGAAACCTTGGCACTGCGGGCAGCTTGCACGCCCGTTCAAGTGGGACGATGCTGGCCTATAAAACCTCCGACCGGGGGACAGTTTTCGCCTCACTCTCGAGTTCAAGATGTATCTCCACCCTCTTGCGCTCGCTTCTATCCTACGAACCGTACTATTCACTGCACTCAGCCTCGACGACTTCTCGAATTACCTCACCATCGCCGCTGCTGATGTCAGCCTCCGCAGCGCCCACTTGATAACGTAAGTGAATGGCCGACTCACCGCCCGACATCCCGACCTAATAATTTCCTTTTTAGGTACGTTGGCCTGAGCCGTTCAGGCCTCCAGCTGCCGGTCGGCGCGTTCTTTCCACCGCCGAGGCCGGTGACCCCAACCGATGTTGCACTATATATCACGCCTGTCGCTGCTGCCTCATGGCGTCCCGCCGTCGAGGCGTTCAACACGCTGTTGGTAGCCGTACCTCGTATCGTTGTCATCGACTCGGAGACCATCTCCCGCACCCGCCACACCCTCTCACGAACCTATGCATTTTATGCGCGTCTACTGGTTGGCACCCAGCCTAGGTGGGGTCTGGCGAACAGACAACCAGTCTCTACCGGAAATTCTTGGGGCAACCGGACTTACGACCACGACTATGCCCACGGCCACTTCCCACGCTTCCTCTCTGCACGCACGCTCCGCCCTACTCAACTACTGTCGCACTCCAACTGGTCTCTCGCTCCCTCGCCCGCTATCGGTCCCAAAGCCCTCTACGACCTTGGGTTCTCTGTCCACGAATCCCACATCCAGTCGTCGAGCTGTCTCCTACCTTCCGAGCCGTCGTCCGTAGGCTATCGAGCGCCTATATCGGCAGCCACCAACCTCGGACAGTGCACGCCCCACCGCGTGCTTCCCGCTCAGGTGGAGATTACACTCGCATATGATGTTCTGGACGAGCCCAAGCCCAAGCCGGAGATCGATATTGATACGAGAATTCTGGACGAGTTGGAGCCCGAGGTGCCTTCAAAGGAGGTTGTCGTGTACACGTTCCCCCCGTGCACGGAAGGTAGCTGCGACCTAATCGTATTCGTCAAGCCGGCCGAACTTGTGGTTGGAGGGGAACTCCCTGTTTATCCAGTGTTGTTCTGGTCCTGCCATATCTGGTTTGGTACGTCGTTGGAGTTTTCGGAGACTGGCGCAGCTTGTGCTTACCGTCACTTTTTGCTTGCTTCGTAGTCGTATTGAGTTGCTTCGTAGCCTGTCGGTCGATCTGGCGCATTTTTTATATCTTTTTCAGTGAGTAATTGAACAATCCAGACTTGAGACTGTATCACCATGCTTATGTTTTTCTAATTTAGCGATTCTTGTCTTCCTCTGCCCCTTGGTAGTTGATCGGTTCAAGGTGCTCGCGACTGGTATGGTGGATGTATGCGGTAAGATGGTTGGCGTTTAATGTTTAGTACCTTGCTTATACAGTTCTAGGTCGCCTCTCTCTCCGTGCTCCCACTAGGACAGACGACCCGCTACCAGATACCGGCGCTCCTTCTCCCATCGACTCTCTCCCCCTGTCTGCCGAGTGGACCGACCTCACTCCAGTCCTCGACTGCGCCCTCGATCTCACCCCGGCGGCCGTCGCATCCCCCGATCTCGATGCCGTGGCTCAGAACTCTCCTTCTGAGCCCGCGCATCACAAGAAGAGATCCACCAAAAAGGTCAGGTTCGACCCGGCGAGCATCCCCTTGCCCAAAGACGACGAACCTTGGGAGGCGGAATCAGCGTCAGAGGCCGCAGCAACACCCCCTACCTCCGCTGCGGAGCCCGAGCCAGCGGCCCCATATTCCATTCCCGCTACGGCTCTCGAACTGGCGGACGACGAACCGACCCCCTCTCCAACCTTCGACGCCCCCGCTGTTCCACGACCCGACGAGGACAAGTACGAGGACGCATCCGTGGGGACCTCGAGCGATCGACCCGCCTCGTCCTCTCCCGTCGCGGGAGTATCGGATGTTGAGGACGATGGAGGCGAGTGGACGACGGTGGTGAAGCGAAAGCCGTGGCGTCCGCGCATGCCGGTTCCCGGCGAAGGCGCAAGCTCGAGTTTGGAGGGGAGGGGGAAGAAGGGGGCGAAGGGGGCGAAGGGACCGAAAGGGGGAAGGAGGGGGAATAGTGGGAAGAAGGAGTGAGGGAGTGAAGAAGGAGTGAAGGGCCGGGGTGAAGGGGTGAAGAAGGAGTGGGATAGGAGGGGAGGAACCATGAAGCGAACGACATCAGCGATACGACTCGTCGACCCGACGGCGTACCCAACCTGACTCGAGTATGACCCAAGGCCGCCAACTCCATAAGTGAACCAGTGTGCGCATTCTGCACGGCGTTGTCCACCCAGGGCCACCCACTGTCTGCTGGCCCCAGACAGTGTGGGGGTGGGGGACGTCGTAGCGGAAAGGCGGCACTGGGGAACAGAGGCGTTGGTGGCTGGAAGGTTTACTCGCTCGGTTGAATCGCCAGGTCATTATTTAACCATCAACCCCCGTCGTCGTTGCATGCATCCTCGTTGCCCCTCCGCTCTTATCCTCGCCAGATTATTCCACCCTCGTCGATATATACCTACCCCCTCATACAAACCCCAGTCGTTCAGCATGGCCAAACCCTGCTACGGCTCAAAAAAAAACATATGATATGCTGGTCATATCATAAGCTGTATATTTCCCCACTCTTGCTCCCGCTTCGTTCTATAAATTCTTGCTCTTACCCCGTTTATGTTTTTTATTCCTACTCGCTCTTGGCCTTGTTCTTGCTCTGAATGCTTTCTGTTATCTTATTGCCTCATCACTCCTCTTTTACCGTTCTCCTATTCCGATACTAAAAGCCCTTATTCCTCTATCCTTATATCCATCCGACTATTTCGATTATACATGCAATGTGCTTATATACGAACGTTCGCATTGTTCTCTACTTCATACGCCCATAAGGCAAAATTTCTCTCCTTAGTTCTCTACTGTCGTAGTTGAACTAATGATTCATTTTAATAGCTCACCCGTAAACCTCCCTGCATAAAAATCATCTCATGCACTGAGGAACGAACCATACGGACATAGGGTGCAAACACTAGGCAGCCTGTACTCGAGCCCTTACGGGGTCTGGGTCCAAAGTTTGACAACATCATCAGACGGCCGCTACATCGTGTCGGGCTCGTACGACAAGACGATAAGTTTATAGGATGCAAGTCCGTGTCTGATCTCAAGCCCACATCCTGTTCAACACCTGACCGGTATGCTCATCCCGAGTAGAATTTTGTGAAGCATTCTGAATACGTATTTACAAGTTCTCGACTAGTCGAATAGAGCTAACATACAATCCACAGATGTCGACCTTAGACACCGCATATATCCCATTTCGAGAGCCGCTATTCATTAAATAGCGTATGAATGACATCTAGAGCTCACAAGAGTTCACGAGAAAAGTACAGGTACGAACCAATATAATGAGATCTCGACTCATCACGACAGTTCCCGTGAATTCCTGACTTTGAAACATTGGACAGGATCTTGAATTTCCCGAAATTCCACGATATATCTTGAGCTCATGCGATCTTTACAGAGATGTCAATTCAATAGGGGCCTCCTTTTGAGTAAGACATAGCTGCTTCGTAAACCCACCTTCATCAGCCAACGTTGGTTGATCCAGGTGTTTATTGCGCGGTTTGAATATGTTGAAAATACTTACCACCTCAGCGTGATGATTCAATGTTAGTGATAGATGGTCTGCTCACGAATCGAAGATCAACTACTGTGGGTCGGAAAAACTAGTAATAGCTCTTGCGACTCGCATCGAGGTTTCCTTGCCTAGCATCATGTCATATGCTTAAAAATGAAATTCATACAGAGTAATGAAGGGCATGCGCAGCACAACGAGAGCGGGCAAGAAATCGACCAACGGAAGAAGACGAATCATGCAGACTTCTTGGCCGCCTTGTACGCCGCATCCCTGCGTTGCTTTTTATAGACCATGACGGAGAATCTACACGCACGAGGGAATTAGCAACACGCCGTACGGAGCGGGTGAGGGCATAATAGACAGTGACAAAGACAAAGGCAAAATAATGGGCAAAACTGGACAGCGAGCCAGTTCAACGAACTATGAATGCGACTCACCGATCAAAGTCGCTCAGCGTCCGTCGCTTGGTGATTGAGGCGCGCCTCTGAGCCCACGCCGACTTCTCCCACTTGGCCAAAACATCCGTCTTCTCAAAGTACTTCTTCACCACGCCAGTGCCTATGTATTCCATGGGGTTCAGGTTGGTTCAGATTCATACATAGAAGTGTCATTTTGAATAAAACGGTCGATCAGCTTATGAACGGCGAAAAGCACAAATATACGCACCTGCAGCACGAGGGAGCCCCTTGACCGTCAGGGGAGTGAGGACGAGGTGGCGGTAAGGGTAGGGTTGGCGAGGGACGCCGGTGAGGGGTCCGTCGATGATTGCCTATAGGGTTGGATTAGCACTTAGTTGATCTCGCTCATGTTCAATCCACGCCTCTACGTGCCGCCGCCTAAGACGGCACCACTGGCTTTCCTTCGGTCCAAGAAATCCATATCATTGGAAGACTGGAGTGGCACTCACCCGGTTGTGGTCAATGATCTCCACAATCGTCGCGATCTTTCCCTCTGACGGTCCATTCTTGAGAAGTACGACACGGCCAACCTCGACAAATCGCTTGAAAGTGGATGGGTCCTAAGTTTAGAGGGGCGCGAATCAGCACTCTGTAGCTCCGTGTTGTGTTTTGTGTCAAAGCCAGATTGGATCCATCCAACACCCGAAAGTCCATCCACCATCATTTTCTCGTTCAATTTCGTTCAAAATTTCCGAGCACGCTGCATATCGATCGCAAAATGCATTTAAGAACAGAACTCACAGGCATGGTGTCTTTTCGAGGTGTCGAAGGGGGTCTTGAGGTTGTTGATGACGGCGGTTACGAAAGGTCGGGACCAATATTCATCCGATCGGATGTCAAGTCTGGATCCGAGGTGGCAAGAATAGAGCCACATGATCATCAGGTGCTTCACTCCATGTTAAGAACTGTCACTACCAGAGTTCATCCGAGGTACATGGGGTTCACCTACAAACAAAACAATATTTTCAGAATATAAACTCGCTATGAGTTTAAGCGTAAAGCTTGACGTAGGAGGGAATGTAAGCTGTGATTCGCATTCAGAGGTCTCTGTGTTCCCTAAACGCTAGAGAACGAATGAATGCGGTGCAAAAGCTCTCTAACCTGAAAGCGCAATGTTGAATGTTAGGTGTAGTCTTACAGAACTAATTTTTTATAATTGTGTGTTACCGTTATCATGGAAATGTGACCTTCCGATTTGCTGCTTGAGTTTCTGTTCGTTCTCTCGGCGCCTATTTTCGTCTCTCCTTACTGCACTATGGACCCAGTTTATTACGCGCATAGCATTACGCGCATCATTGGTGATACTTTAAGTCTATCTTTTGAAATGAATCAAAGGGCTGCGTTCATCAAAAAATTCATCTATGCGTCGCTTGCGAAGAGTGCAGGCTTGCCTGATCGCTCGGTAGTCTCGGGGATCGATCTGGGCCTGTAGCATGCAAAGCTTCGATCAGTGATGCAATCATGCGCCTACTAAAGTTAGAAAATGCCGGCAGCTCCCGTGTGGTAATTGGCATTTGGACTAGCAGGAGGTTCGAGGCCCGTGGCAGTAGCATATCCGGAACGTGGCCAGAGTTCTCCACGTTCACACGCACCGGAGTACTCAATGCTGATCCGACACATTCGGACAAGCGGAGCCGGATGATTTAGGAGTACGAACTCGTAGCTGAATGCAGTCCAGCTAAACGGCCGCAGATCGAGCGGCTTGAACGAGTCGTTCCCTGTGAAGACCCAAGCTTTTTAGTGGTTCCTAATAGATCGTCCGTTCATATTCTCCAATCTACAAGACTCGATTCTCCCGTGTAAGACACCCACGTAAAATGTATTACAAACTATTTCAACCAAAGTATCTCGGTTCGTACGCCCGTTTAGGCTAAATAGCGCGCGGGATTCTCGATCTGTGATCGGCATTCATTCCCTGAAACTGCAACATCTCCGTCTGTTCCTTGTTGGCCGATCTCCGACGACATTAGGAGGCAAACCTGAACCAGTAAAGATGAAGTCATAGTTGCGTCTCACAAAACGGCTGAGATGCTCGCGCCTTGCGTTGAGCACAGAAATCACCCTGAGCCAGAAGATTGACTCAAAGGCAGAAGCCATCGTTTAACGAAATGCTAGACCTCGGTTTAAAGACATCGTTCTTCTAGAAGGCAAGGTTCAGAAGACGTACGCTAACTGCAAGCATTTTGGACTTGGGTCAATCTGTGCAGGACATCGCTTCGTCAGGCAAAGATGGTGCTTAGATTCATTTAAATTATAGAAAATTTCTGGTTCATCAGTCACAAAAGCTAGTGTCTAGAGTTCCAGTCACTTTTAGGTTGTACTGCGGATGAAAGAGTTTTAAGCTATCAGCCTGAGATCGGCGAGGCACCGATTCCTTTATGTAATAACGTCCCCGCCGACACCCCTCCATGCATTACCAGACAACCAATTGAACTTTTATACTAAATAAACTAGACCAACGTCTCTGAATTCGGCGTGTGCATACAAAACACCACTCACTTTAAATCACCTGCTCACCTTGGTCATTAGGCTTGGCGTTTGAAATGGAGCCTTATCTGGCCATTTCCGTGTGCATCAAAATGCAGAAGGATGGCGATGAGAACAGTCTCGAGTTACGCCTGAGAATTGCGGGTAATGCCGACCTCAACTAACTAAGAAATCAGTACAAGCACGACAAAATAGGGAATAAAAGCGTCAGGCTGGCGTTCCATTGACTCAATAATTTTACACACCTCATATGTTGCCAGTACGCCGTCATTGTTCTGCTTCACCGTGCGAATCTGATCGCGGAATTCTTCGCATTGTAGAAGGAGAGATAGCCACATCTTACGTAACAAGCTAACCAGTTTTGCACAGTTCCGTTGCTTTTCCTGTTCATGACTACTAGACAAAAATAAATGAATAGAATAGTTCAAGAATCTGTTTCGCATCTACATTATCTCACAGACATTAGTTCATACAAAGTCCAGCCCGGCCATTGTACATTCCATCCCTGTTCCGTTACAACACACACATTATCCCGTTATAGCAATGTAGGTATCCCGTCCAACTCAGTCTCCTCGGTTCGCGAGCACAACGCCCATCCCAGCAGTCACGCTGCCTTTTCGTGCAGGTCCAAAGGGAAAGCCGGCTGGCGCACCTATGCCTCCACTTCCTCCCCCTCCGATCCTTGGTGACGGGAACCCGGCACCCGTCAAACCTAATCCAGGCGAAGGGAATCCACTTCCAGCTCCTATTCTAGGGGAAGGGAACCCGTTATTACCGTTAGTAATTCGAGGAGAGGGGAAGCCGTTTGCTGCGACGATCCGGGGAGAAGACTCCATGGTTCGAGGACCGGGTCCTGCACCTGGACTCGACATGGGAAGATTATTCGAGACTAGGTTTGATATGTGTATCTTGGGACGTGCTGCACGAGTGTCGGCAACTTGTTTTCCCTTGCTGCTCGGCGACGATTCGTCTTTTGGAGTCGTGGCAGATTCATCTCCGGAAGATAAGGTAATTTGGTCCTTTGGCTCGTCCTTCGAAATGACGTTGGCTTCTTCCTTCGGACCGACATCGACAAGTACCGGAGGAGGTGGAGGCGGGGCAGACACGTATGCTTGACCAAGCGGACTCGGAGGACCCTTGTGCAGTCCCAAGCCCAACGCGTTGCTTCCCGACCGCGAGCGACCGGTCCTGCTCGTACCGGTCCCCGAGCTCGACCCAGAAAATACACTCGACCGCCCGTTCGAGCGCGTGTAAACCGCAGCGCCCATATCTGCGTCACCATCTTCTGGATCCCCGTCCTCCAGGCCAGGGGTAGAGGTCGTCGTGGAAGGTGGTGAAATAGGCAGATCCGTGCCTGGACCGGAACCTGGATATCCTTCAAATTCGCCCCCGACGGCCTCGAGCGCGAGTTGCTTTGCGGCCTTGCGTTCCCGGCGGTCTCTCCTACGTGCTTTGCGCGCGGCTTTTTCCGCCCGAAGCCGAGCGAGCTCTTCCTCGGGTGACTCTTCGAGCCGAAGCGGTTGGTCTTGTTGAGGCTGGGTGCCGGCCGCTAGCGAGCTGATCGTCGCATCGGGCAAAGGTGCCGCGTCCGAATCATACCGAGGCCGTACGCGGGGAGAAGAAGTGCGCTCGGGCTGACTGTGCTGTTGCCGCGGAGGGCGGTCTTCGTCATCCGAGTCGAGCGCGATCCGAGGTTTGCCAAAGAGGTTTAGGCCGCAGAGCTGCGGCATGCCGTTCTTTTTCTTCTTCCTCCTTCGAGCGCGAGCATCAGACCCAAAATTCGAATGCAAGGACATTGCATCGGTGTCATTCTCGAGATCCGAGGAGGGTGGCCGGAGCAATGCATCTAAATCGTCACTCCTGGGGCGAAGTGTGGGTGACGGGGGTAGCGCCAGGGGTCTATTGGTGCAGGGCAGACAAGAAGCCAAGAGGGCGCGAAAAGCGTCGAGATGGGTTGGGGCGTCCATTTTGACGTGGTATATTGAGACAGCTAGGGTGACTGAGATGAATAAACTAATTGGGCGACAAGGTTTAGCTCCAGATACATATAACAGTACATGAACTTACTTGTGATTAACATACAAGTTGAAAGATTCGGAATAGGGAGCGCGGACGTGTTGGACAAGTACCGTGAAAGCGTGGAGGTCGGAGGAACGAGGCAGAGTGCCCGAGTTGCCGAGAATCGGAAAATACACAAGCGCCGGGATCATGTGCCGGTGCTTGCACGTGTTTGCCCAGAAGCATTTAGTCAACAACTACAGGTTAATTAGTGATGCTATGGCGATGCCAACCACGCAGCCTGTTTAACGAAGTTGACTTTGATGGCTCTTGAGCTCCAGGAAAAATACCTTCAACCTTTGCGATCCACGTCTGAGACAAGAAATCGCTCGTGGGTGAACCCACCTTCACACGACAGGTGCCCGAAGGGGCCCACGATATACTGTATATGATAATACTGTTTCGTGACTGCACCACATACTCTAGATACAAGCATTAGGTTTATCGGTTCGGTTCTCGTGAGAAGAACTGCGGTACTCGCCTACTCCAAGGACCAGTCAACGCTATCACGACTGCGACACGTTCGCGCTGCTTAAGCTTCGGCGGACAGCATATATTAGCTGCAGGCTGTAAGTCTTAGGGGCTCCTGTAATGACTTATTGCAATGATGGACAAATGCTACATACAGAAGTATCTCACGCACTTTGATCCTCGGCTTTAGGCTGAAGTCTAAACTCAGCGGCTTATACAAAGTTCCAGGCACTGAGCCTTGGCATCTCGGAGACGAATCATGTTAGACTTGCAACTCGTGTGATTATTTCAACTATATCTAGTTTGCCGGATCTGAAGTGCTACTGAAGATCATGAGAAAACCGGGCATTGGCATTAGAGAGTACCTGGGATCGACGGCAAGTTTATCCCGGATATAACGTCCTTAACTCCTATGTCAAAACGCCTCCAGCGCCCGCTTGTATATTTACATTACATATACCAGATATCCACATTACTCACTATATTTAAATACTTTCATCCCAGCTGGGACATCCCTTGGTCGCGTTGAAATCTGTGGCGTTCGTTTGGTTCTACGAGCCTGCTGTCGCTTTTCTCATTGGGCCCCCACACCTAGAGTAAGCCGTATGATCGTCTCCAGTCTTAGTGTGCAATCAGGGTGCAGTTAGTCAAGTGAGGCCTTGGACAACTTAACAAACAATCGCGACATTGCAATGAAAACATTGTACCCGCTTTGGTGCAAATTTCCAACGGATGTATGCGTTTCTCGCCACCGACCAGACCAAACCAGAGTTTCCCTTGCTATGGAACAAGCATCTAAACGTGTTCCATACCCATTATAGAATTTTCCGCCGTCAGCCACTCTCGGCGAAACGTCATAAAGATAAATTCGCTTCCTTTTGGATCAGATTAATTGCTCGCTCCTTTGCCGGCCGGATCACACACCAGGGTCATCCGTTTATATACGAGCAAGCCTCAAACCGTCGCAATTCTTCTGGAGCGTATTGGCTGGCAGAATAATCCCGAGGGACCACCGACACTCAAGTGTTCTGGTCCAACATTTCGAAGCAAGCTCATTGGAGGACGGTGCACCATCTAAATCTCACGTGATGATTAGCATTACGTGGGTTTTGCCCATCGAGAATATTTAACCCACTACTACGACCCCATGCCATGTCCAGAAACTGGTCTTCCTTATTAAATCATCGACACTATTCCTGTGCTCAATGGACCAGTGGAATATATTATATATGATTTTTATGAGGACAACTGCTTTCAGGAGCTTGGGAGCTGATCTCTACATCTGAACCGTCTCTTCTGAGGCTGACCGTGCGATGCCACATACATTATGTCACTTTCCCTGTGTCTGTTACCTATTCGATTGGAAGCCGATAGTGAATCTCCGTGCCTTGTCCCAAAGACGAACCCTGTGATTACTCGGTGCCCTCCCAGTGACTCTATCCTGCACTGCTCGCTATGCACTTCGTCATCACGCTATCTAAGCCCCTAAATGGGACGCAGATTCCGACAGCCGGACGGTCTTCTGCAGTTCAGTCGAGTAACTATGTTTTCCGAAGTACGTGACTTGTGTTCTGGTCTCGAGCCGGCTGCTTCCCATGCTCCTAGAACTATAATCATGTGTTCTTGAATCCGTTCAGCCTCGGACCTAGGGCTCTCTGAAGCTATGTGATAGTGTACGCTCTTTGGTAATGACACCTCATCTCTGGGGCACTAGTCTTGGAGTAAACTATGGTTCAAATCCTCGTTCACCTGTGAAACCCCCAGCACGAGGCAAGGAGGCAAAAATAGGCCACCCAACTGGGCAATAGCCTTCACACCAGTTTCCTATTACATCCAGTGGCACCACTCTCTCAAATCTTGGATAATCCCATGTTCTCTTCGCTCGAGGCTCGGCTCCATGAGAGTCAGGTCCGGCGATCTATGGTCGAATTCTTGATATTTCAAACCCGCCTAGTCAGCGTGATTGTTTAGATTCGGTACAACGAGATTAAGATACACTCCGAGGCAAACGAGGAAACGAAGCTACGCGAACCCGACGGCGGCTGGTATCCCGTGGGAAACTCCAGTAGCAAACCTTCTTTGAACGAATTATCGGTTTGTGAAACTTCTTCACAGCAACGAGTAAAATTAGCCGCCGATAGACACTGGCTCTATCCGGTAATCCAACCGAGCTACGCTGTCTTCTGCTCTGCGTGGCAGCAACCATGTTCTTCTTTGAGTATTAATATTCTAGGTTCTGTGACCGAGTGGAACATATTTGGACACTTCCAAGCTTCTATAGCACAAAACACCTGGCTTGAGTTGCCATCTAACGGGTGGGAGTTCCTGATCCGCAGGGTGGCAGTAGCAAAGTTGGCAGCCTGCTCTCTTGGCTAGCCTACTAACGGGGACGGAGGTGAATTCCACCGATACCATCCCAACCTCAGATAGACGGTACTGTCAAGCTTGGCCATTCCCGACTCAATTTCATCTCAAACCCAAAACGTATTCAGCCGATATGACTGGATCATGCACGTTCCTCGACACGCGGCTCGACTGATAGATCATTCACCCCACAATACAGAACTTACGGCCGGCACCGCTGGATTCATCGACGGTCGATCTAGCCTGTCCCTCGGGCTTGAATCTCGAGTTTGATGAATAACGGTATTTGCCGACCTAAAACCATCAGCGGTTTCTGCTGACACGGATTCGCCCGATTTGTGCCGGTGTCGGAGTTGTATTTCCGGCTTGGCCTTGTTTGATCATCTGGCGCGATCCTGATGCTATATGATACTCGAGATCCATTGACCAGTTTACGATAACATGTAGGGTTGGGTCAAAAGGATTGTACCGTCGCAGTCGCAGTTTCCATTCGGGTTGGGGGAGACTTTACCCATTGCAGAACGGGTTCATGAAAGCGCCGTGCGAAGCTATCACCGGTACGCAAATCTCAGGTAGATATGAAGCTGTGTTGATGATGTGCACTTGATATCTCGGTAGCTTAAATCGAGGCTACCTAATGCATTGTACCAATCGCGACAAGACGGCCAGGCAACTTTCAAGATTTGGCTGGCTGGTCCATGCTTTAAGGAAACGTTCATTTCAAAGCGGTGACCGTGTTTCGAAAGCCGTCCAAAATAGTCTCGATCCAAATACATCATGGCCGGACAAACGATTAGGATGAACTTTTCATTAACCGTAAAATAGTCAAGTTGCTCGCCTTGCTCGCTTCAGCCGAGCTATCCTAAAACATCCGAAAAGAGAAATAAAGGTGGTTCAACTCCGAAATGACCGCGGTCCAGTAATTACGCTCAGCGCCGCTTTCGGTCCACCACGCCATTCATTATGTACACCCCCAGTGGATTCGTTCTCAAAAGACGACTCAGGGGTACTCAGAAGTCGAAAGTGCACAGCCAGTGTTGCCGAACCGATCGCTCACCCCTCTTGTTCCCTATTCATCAGAGCCCTATTTGAGTGTTAGGCATTTCCTCGGAGATTTTCAGCACTAGACTTGCTCCCTTGCACCCATTTCGCGACGACGGCCAATGCCGCTAGATCGTCGTACCTTGACATCATGATTGTGCTGCGGATACGAAATACGGAATGCGTCCCAGTAACACACTGACACCGGCATAAAAAGGCCTAAACCCGGATTTGCTCAACTGATGGGGTAAATGCTCTTAGTGGTGGTAGGACCCATCAAACCATGCATTTTCCACTGGAAGCAAATGCAAGTCTACAATATCATTGTACATCTGACCGAAAATTTCTCCTTTGTCTACTGCCAAGCGCGCTGGTCGGGCTCGCCCGGAACGTGCTTTTCCAGACACGAAACTACTCCCTCTCCCCGGCATACCTGCCCGAGAGCTGTGCGGCTACGTCCAGGCACGCGTGACGGTTTTTTGATAATCCCCAGACTGAAGCGGTACCGAAAGACCGAAAGAAGGTCTGGCCGTCACAGCCTCCCAGTTCTGGCGTGACATTCTTCTCCGCGGCTCAATCAATCTGGGTATTGCGTCGATCAAACGATAGGCGAGCGCTCAGCGGTCGCGGTTGTCCGACGATCCCAAGTTGGGTTTGTGCCGTCTCAGCGTTTGTTTCATGGAGTTCTCGACCGTCCGGCGAGTTCAAGTCGCGGGACAAAGGACCAAGAGCCCACACTTTTTTACTTGGGCTAATGCGAGTAGTTATATGCGTAAAGAGTGGGATAGGGGGCGTCATTAGTGAACTTACCGTAAAACATGTGAAACTGTCAGTGGTGAATTCGTCTGCCCGTGAGAGCCATGCGTTTTGACCTCTGAGCGATAATGACTTGTTTTTACTGGGCCGGAATTCTTACTCCCTTCCGGCTAACCCCTGAGATAGTGGTGACAGAGGAGGTGCTGGTGTTGTGCTTCTGTTGAGTGGATATAGAGCAGCTAAAATTTGAATTAGATCAAACGGGCAGTGACGATGCCCGGACATCGAACCTTGTGATCGATCATTTCTTGCTGTGGGTAACGAATGCATGCATATATAAGAGTCGATGAGATAACTACGTTCTCAAGACGTATTTTCTAGTACCATGTGCGGCTCCAGTTGCAGATCGTTAGGCGCCACTAGAGTCCTGCTATCCTAATAAATACATCGATCTCGATTGGCACATACTTTGCACTTGAATATCCCAATTCAGCTGAATCCAGGAGGTATCATCGCCTCAGGAACTTTTGAGAAGATGATTTACTCCTAGCGAAATCTTTTTGACGTCAAAATTGGGACACCTCTAGTGGCCGTTCATCAATATTACAACTTCGAATGATATGCTTTCGGTCGCCGTGGATATCCGCAACCTCTACTTTGAATACCGGTGACACTCTCCCTCCTATATGGCATTCACACGATGTATAGATTGTAGTGGAAATCGGTATATACTTATCGGAAGGATTAGGTACACCAGTTCTCGAGGGACAATCTCTTCCTCGTGTGTCGGGCTCATGAAACCGATCTGCACTGAACCCTCTGTCTGTTAGGGATCCAGTGCTGTACCTGGTGACGAGGTCCATTAGCCCCCAAGGTGCTCGACTGATATGAACAGCTTGATTAGCGCATAGACCATGCCCGTCGTCAAAGTTGATGGTCCCACCGCTAAATGCAATATCACATTTCGGTAGGTGTTTGGCTATATTATTGTGGAGCATGCATGACTCGTACAATCAACGGACAGTCCAATACAACTGTCGTGAACGCATGGCTGTATATTAGCAGAATGATATCTCGAACCTTAACTAATGCTCTTTCCGGAAAGAATGCCCCTGTTTCCTTGGATCGCAATCTGGAAAAGCACTGGGAGCATATAGAGCATGGATGCTCTGTTGCATAATGAGACATCCGCGATCAAAGCGGGGCACGTCGCGGCGTCATTGATGGCCGGCCGAGGAGCATACCTCAACCTGAGAGGGTCGCGCGTCCAGAACGAACAGAAAAGGAAGCGTACAGCCACATTCAAGTTAGCAAGCGAGCATCGTTCGGGTTTTCGTCTGGCGCAGCGACCATAGGCAGGAACGCCGCGAAGCCCGGGTGATGCAGAGGCTTATGGACCTCGTGCTTCCCTGGATTCATTAGGCGGCAAACTAACGTCCGGATATGGAGATGGTTTCGCAGGCCGGGCATTTCCCCACGGTCGGCGGGTGTCTCTGGATGGGCCTGCGGCGTCGCCTGTGCGATCAGCCATGTTGGCTTCGCTTGCGAAAAGCCTTGGATTCGACGGATGGATTCCGATCTTGACAGGGTGGTCCTGAGGGTCCTGTGCTTTGGATGCGTATCCACTCGTTCGGGTCGAGGCTGATGGAGCCGCAGGACGGGGCGGCACACACAGCCCACCACACTCGGATCCTTCAAAATGCTCGTCGTGCGCATCCCGACATATCCTCTGCCTCTCGCTGCCTCCGTAACAGCCCGTGCTAGCCGCGTCTCTTAGTCAGTGCGGGGATATATCTAGCTTCTGCTCTGTCATTCCTCCAGGCCATTCTACGTGCGTCTGGATGGCCGCGACGCTCCATAAATACTCGCAGCCCACTGATTTTTTGCGCTGCTCGAACCCAAACAGCATGCGACGAGACGAGCGGCGCCAGGACATGCCGTCGATCGGGACCTATGCCTACCCACACCATCCGATTTATACACTCTCCGACGACGGTCTCGCCGCGTATCCCGGCCCCTCAAGCTCTGCTGGAACGTACGGATTCAACCATAGCCATGAGTCTCATGGCTATTCCACAGCTGCTTACTCACATGAACTCCCCGGGTCGCTAGACAGCACGCCCATGAGCTCTGCTTGGGTGGACGTCCCGCTCGATCCCAATGCCATCTATCACGTAACTACTTTTATTTTCTCCTCGTGATCGCGTCTCGTGTTTATGAGCATTGCATTGACAGATGTATCATCCCCCGGCGTGGTCGGGCACCGCGAGCTCGGAGTCGCCATACGAATATGATCGTTTGGTATTGCGCCAAGCATGGGAGCAGAGGACTCGTGAGCAATGGTTCAGGCGTAATGGGATCACTGCTTCGTCGGCCGACCAGCAATATGACCGGTTTATACCCGAGCTGCGGGTCGGCGAGTATGTCGAACGATATCTCGCACGACCAGACGTACCACGCCGGCCATCGATAGACGCGTCTATGTAAGCTGCCTTTAAACTCGATTGTCAATTTCGGTATTCTGATTATGGCAGGCAAGCGGCCTATGTCGCGGACGTGCATGAGCCTCATCCTCAGAGCGTAGACCCAGCCGTCGAGTATAGCGCGCTTTCGGCATCCAATCAGTACTATCAGCCCCATGTTTTCAATGATCAATCCTCCCAGAGCGTTCCATCTTCGACTATCAACCTATCCAGCATTCACGACTCTATCCCTTCACCATCGACAGTGCATATCCCCAACACCTTTTCCTTGCATCCTCCGTACCGGGAACCCACCGGCGCCTACTCTCCAACCGACACCGAAAGCCCCACAAACCTCCATCCCACCACACACACTTCAAAACTATCCGCCAGCCCCGTCACAGTCCTGTCCCCTCTAGGCAGTGATGCTGCGGAATCCCCACTGAGCGATTCTTATCACCCCCACCCTACTTCTCCAGTCACGAGCGAGCATATCATCTCAGAACCGATCGCATCACCCACCACCGAACTCGAAATCAAAACCGAACCCCCAAACGAAGTGCGCGCCAAATCAGAGGACGGCAGCGGGCATGCGGCAATGGGCCCGATACGGAGGGGCAACAGCGCGGGCGACCGGGGAAAGAACGCCGCAGGCGCCATTCGCGTTCAGCGGCCTGCTGGGATCAAATGGAACCAGCGCACGCGGTACGTTGTACTTGCTGCTAACGCATATTGCTTCCTCGGTCGGTGGACTGATGTCATGTCCCGGTATTTTAGATGCGCTTACATCAACCCGGTGACGGGGTTGCAATGTCGGACGAGCGCGGGCAGAGGCCCGGATTTAGAACGTCATCTGTGAGTGCTTTCGGTGTTGGGTATGTGCGGAAACTCATGTTGGGTCGGGATTTCGTCTAGCCGGACTGTTCATCTACGAGAAGAGGTATAGTGTTACATTATCTACTATCGCTTAGCCAATGATGTCTGACTCTCTGATAGGCACGTGCGGTTTCAGACGGATTAATTCCACGGGACAAGGCGGGTCTCTTGCCCGCAGACTGGGTAATGGGAGATCGGCTGGATTTCGACTGCCCACATTGCGCAGTCCGCTTTACACGGGAAGATGCCCGCGACAGGCACGTTAAAGTCCAACACCAGGTACGTCATTCCATTCTACTTCCATAAGGCCCAGGGCCGTTTCTCCCCCCTGGTTGCCCCCAGACGTCTTCATTTGAACTGGGGCAATATAGGGTGGACAGGGGGGGGACACATTCAATCCATGCTCAGAATCGTGTGCTGACGCGAGCTTCTTCTTTTCTTCTGATGCAACCAGAAATGAAACGTGCTTATTAGAGGCCGGGAAGCGTGCGCTAACATTATTAATGTTGATGTGCGGTCCCCCCGCGATAATTCTAGTCGGCTCTGGTGCTGTGTTCGATATCGTGCCAGTCGATATCCGGCCGACTGATGCGGACCATGCGTGTTGATGGAAGGATGTGGATAGAGTTTTCTTTTTTTCGTTGATCCACCAATTATTTGTCGCATATGTATTCTAGTCATCTATCACGCATTTATTATATTTGTTCGCTATGTTGATCATGTAACTACTTAATCAAAATCGAGCTTTTGAATTGATTGTTGTCGGAGTTTGACTGGTTTTCGGGGCCGGACGTTCATATTCCCAAAAAGGTGAGGTTTCGATTACATGCAACTGGTCATAAAGACGTAGATCATAGTATATGCGTGCCTCGGCTCATCAATCGAGCTCGTTAATAGATCAGGGGCACTAGAGAAACGCGTACACCTTGTTCTAGTCGCTGAGGCGATTCGAACCTGTCAAGTAAGGATGCGCTACGAAGTTCTTCTGTTAACAGGCGAAAGCAACCGCCGGACTACAACAAGGGCACGACTGCGGAGGGAATTCTCTTGGCCCAACGCCAAACGTATATGCGTCCTAATTCTGTTTTGCCTTTTTGATCTCGGATGCCCGGACGGGTAGAACACATGCCCGGCAAGAGCTGTATGCTTATAAATAGTGGTGGTTGATAAAAAGAATCGGGGAAGCACGCAAGACCCATCACCGGCTCTCGGCGACATCTATGAGAACCCCTAACCGTATTGAGCGCCTAGACCATCGATTCACTTTGTTATCTCCATTGTGTATAATTTTTAATTGAGATAGAGTTGGCCCCCAAGTACTTACCATCTGGGCACATCTCCAACGTGGGAGATTTCTTAAAGTCTAGTCCAAGTGAAAATCGATTCGAAATTGGGTCAAAATGATAAGATTAGATCTCGCTGTGAAACGCTCGCTTACACCTCGCAACGTGCGCTAGGACAACGTCTCGGAATGCTCAGGAGTCTACCAAGAGACAATCATTTCACCCGTTGAGGAGAAAATCGCGTCCTAGGAAGCGGGGAACAGGTCCCGAAGCGCCGTCGCGCGGTGCCGTAAGTGAAGATCGAGACTGTGATTCTGATTGAGATTGAGGCTGTACGCTCTTAAAAAGAATTGATGATCTACGTTTGTCTCCTTTTTGTCGGTTACTCAGACGAAGCGCGCATAGGTCCTTCGAACAGAAGAACATATCCGTTGATACATCACCGGACGTATCGCCGCCGGTCAATTACGACTTCCATAAAAATGTTGCCACGGCCAGTCTTGTAAAATTCGATTGTTCTCGCTCGATGAACGGGTGCGGAGAAACGTCGGTTGTACCTGCAAACAGATCTTCAGTCAAATGAATATCAAAAAGGCGGGCGTGTATGCCGTTGAATGAAGGTTTGCGACCCTTGGATTCGTTTGCGTTTTGCGGTGCGTGCTAGATGGGTCTAGCATATTCGGCCATGGCGCGAATGCGGGCGATTTGCTTTGGTTTGTGAGCTCAGGCAAAGATATCGAATCTTCCAGTGTCCTCGTGCGCGCTTGAGAATCTGGTACTTCCTAAGAAGACGTGTCAGGGGTTGGAAAGTTGACGTGGTATAGCTGTTTGAGTATTCCTTTACTGCTAAATGTTTATGCGTCGGGCGACAATCAAGGCCGCCCGGGCCGGTTCATATGTGTCGTTTGGATTCAGTATTCCAAGAAGGATTCTCCTTGGCAAAAGGTATATACAGTTGCCGTTTGACTTGAGGAATATCCGCCAACATTGGAAAAGCGAGAACCTGTGGCGTATGTTCGTGGACGGTGACTGGAGCCACGTTGAACCTTCGAGTTCATTTCAGGTTCGAATGAATAGTGTCTAATAACGGGGAAGGAAGAGGTGTAGTAACGTCCAACCTATCCGATGAAAAGGCAATGGGGAATTCTAGTCGTTTGACCAGCCCTGTGGTTTTTACCGTGTGGGGCATATCACAGATGCACTCGTAGAAATCCTCCTTTTTTTTGCCCCCACACTCAAGAGTAGAGATCGCCAAATATCATTACAGTATGATCAAATCCGATTGTTCCTGTTTCATTCCGTATTTTGGATTTTGGTAATCGTATCGAGATGTATCAATTCAGTATTGTATTACAGCATATCATACTGAATCATCGGCATTAGTAATGGGCACCCGAGATAAAGCCAGGCAAGTTGACTCCAAGGCCTGCCTCAAGCCATCGTTTGTAGTTGATGATTTGGCGGGATGTTTCCACGGGCGTAGCCCAAGAATCAGACATTACTAGCTTACACTGAGATGACAGGCGTGCAACCGAGACATTGTTGCTAGTATTACGATTTCAGAGACCCCCCCTGGTTAGCAAGTTAGTAACGTTTTCTCCGAACGTGTTGTTGCAAAGGGAAAGGGCTTGAAAGCGCTCTTTCAGGTTTCTTTTTTCGAAGCATATCTTGGGCTTGCGTTGGCTCCTCGCTGAAAGCGAATTGTTGAGATTCTTGTAGCGTCAACATGCAAGTCCTATATATCACTGGAATGCGAGCTAATCCGCATGTATGCAGCACCCAACTAGATTTGCAATATCCCTTATCTTTTACTCAATGCGAAGCACATCTGAGGTTGATACTCCAGGACAGCTTCCTAGCCTGCTAAAGAAGTTAGCAACACAGTCTATTCTATATCTCCTCCGAAGAATGTTGTCTCTAGCTTTTACATATAAACTTCTGACATTTTCCTTCGAATGTGATGCCCCATTCACCTTTGGTTCGATCGCATAGCGTCGCTCTGAAGCAACGATTCACTGTTCCAGCAGGGTAACCCACTGGCGTAGAACTTGGCTATCCGGCCACGGAGTGTCGCGGTTGTTCAAGAGATTCAGAGTACGACGGATTTAAAATGATGACGCTCGTAGAGCGGTGGGTCCGCCAGAGAACAATAAGAGCTACGGGTATCGACATGCATGGCATATCATTCATCATAGCTTCGAAGGAATCGTCAGACAGCTCACTGTACTAAATCCGGTTTATATTATATTAAGTTATATCGAATTCTGGAGCCCAGGATTTGCTCAGGAATGGATTCATATCGGAATTGTATCATGTGATAATCCCTATTATGGACCCGTGTTTGGCCACCTTTACTTATGAGGAATGGGTAGTATCATTGGGCTGAAGCATATAGGCAGGCTCGTGGGACTATTGGTTCTTATCGCATCTAGTGTGATTGAAAATTGGGATAGAGTGAACCATGAAGCGTGGAGAGGTTGCCAGCATTTTGACACCCCCTGGAGACGAGAGCTATTGTTCGCAGGATCAGTCGAGCACCCTAGGTGGGGGAGCGGAACCTCCTCACGCGCTGACACCCTTGGGTAGGAACTCATCCCTCATCCCCAGTTTACTGTCTTTCGGCTGGGAGCTAAGATTAGAGTCTGTGCTCGTAATATACTACTGTGCGTCCAGGAGACCAAGCTAGATTCCCTTGGTATTTGATATTGCCGAAAATGCATTTTGAGGGGCTCCACTATTAGCATGGCACATGGCTGTCAAGAATGAAGTCTGAACAGAGCATTCACAGCACAAAATACCAGTGATAGTTTGTGTACATTTATGTTTCAGACAATCAAGCTCTAGTCGCTAATACGGTGCTTGCTCATTTGCCGGGAAAGGTGCAACGACGTGCAGTCACGTGCTCATTGCTGTGTCAGCGTTACGTTTTGGCTGGGCGGCTTGATTCGTGGCTGCCTTTGTTTCCGACCTCGACCTCAACATTGGCTTTGATTGATTTCACAGGTCTGCAAATCTCTAATGTCATTTAGAGACGAAGAAGAATTGGATTGGGGTGAAGAAGACTACCGCAACCCCGGAGAGGCCGATGCGGTCGATACCCTTTCATTAGGTGACGAGGAGGAGATCTTGCACGCAGATTTCGGCACAGAAGGCGACAATGAAGATGACGCACCGCGCGCAGCTACTCCCCAGCAGGAAGCACTTGCTTCGCCCGGTAAAAATCGCTCGGGCGGCACTCTTTCGGCCCAATCTTCTGCACTTGGCCTCTCTCACCTGCCGCCCAAACCGCGCATGGTCATGCCCGGCGGACGCTCGAGAGAGACGATCAAGGCGGCTGCTATGTCCCGCCAAGCTCCTAGGTCTCGCTCTCCGCCTGCTTCTGCGCCAAATGATTTGCCCCCAAACTGGGAAGTACGTCACTCGGAACTGACCGTGTATTATTACCACACTGTGCTCTGCGCATCACAACTAAAGCGCCCCACGCGCGAGGACGCCCGACTCGATAAGGCTTCGAGTTGGCCAGGCGAGGAGCCCCCGCCGTCAGAAAGGCTAAACTCGCAGTCTACTCGCAACGCCCCGTCGGTGAGATCGGTTCACCTCCGGATTCGCGCGACCCCACGGCCTCATCCTTTCTTTTCTTCCCGTCATTTTCGTGTTTCTTGTCTCGTAGAGTCGTGCGGCTTGGCCAGAAAACTCGGCGCCTGGCCGATACCCGAAAAATAGCAGGACCTCGTCTCCGCCTCCGCCTCGGGCCAAGTCACCCTCACAACGGCCAAACCAACCAGAAGAACCCCGACGCGGGCGCGCGGACTCTAGGCAACATAAGCAGCAGCAGCAGCAACAACAACAGCAGCAACCACCACGAGCGCGATCGATCAGTCCTGCATCTATGTTGCTTCCTCGTCGAGGACAGAGCCCCGCTCGTGGACTCGCCAAGAGCGGCAGTGATTCGAACGAGACACGCACCGACTCGGCTGGTGGCAATCGTCCGGATAACACGCGGTCAGAGTTTGTTCAGAAGACTCGCCGTGAAGCCTGGGACCGACGCGCAGGCATGAATCAGACTCCGCCGCAACAGTTGGACCACTATTCGCCTGAACCCGAGGTAGATGAACCCCCCTCGCGCAGCGGAAGGACTCCGCGAGACAACGAAATACTGCAAGCGCCAAGGGTTACGGGTTCGAGGCGCTCGAAACAATATGACGACGCGCACGAAGCGCGAGGCATTGATCACTATTCTCCTCCCCCTGAGAACGACAAGGCGCCTCTCAAGCACGCAACGCGTATGTTCTACCTTGGACTTGTCTGGTCGCCTTCTGTGGGTCACTTACTGAGATTGCGAGCTTAGGACGAAGCGATTCACCGGGCCGCCGAGGAGGCATGCGCTCTGACGCAATGATTGTCAACCAATGTAAATCACTTGGTTGATTTTGATCTGGATTTTTATGGACATGATTGCTGATCACCCGGCTTGTTTCTCAGATTCTGGTCGCCGCTCCGTCTCACCCCGCCCCCATGGCCATAATAGGAATTTCGAGCATCCTCCTATGGAGCGGGCAAACTTTGACTCGCGCTCCCGTCCAGACCTGGGCCGGACACGTAGTGATGCCGACCTGTCGAAGAGAAGGGATTCTGGCAGGGGCGCTAGAGGTGACAGGTTCGGGGGACCCATCCAACGTCATCCCAATAATGAATTTCCAGATCCTCGAGGAGAAGAGTACCGTGGTCGTGACATTCGCCCGTCTCCTCGTGACCGGCATACGGATCTCGAAATTCAGACTCGGCATCGACCCGGGCCTGGGCCTCCACTCGCGCCGGAGGACGAAATATACTCGCCGGCCGTAGACGAGCCAATTTATCCGGACGTGCACCCCACACGACTCGAACGCTTCCATGAACGTGCTGAAGGCCCACGCCCCCCGCGCATGGGGCCGGTCCAGCCGGACATGCCAATGAACTCGCCGCATCTTTCACCACATGCCGTTCGCAACGACGCAGTGTTGCCACCCCGCCATGACCCCAATTTCGAGTCTCATGGAGGTTATCCTCGGAATCAACGCCAACCAAATCCTCGTCATCGCCGCGAACGCTCCCCGCCTGTACACGAGCATCATCCTCCACCGCCTGAAAACGAATTCATTCCTGCGAACCGGAATATGATCGTCCCAGGACCGCAGCGTCACGACATGGGTCGTCCACGTGACTCTAATCCGCGTGGCCGCCAACAGGACCATCAACTGCAGGATCGCACGGCTCAGACTTGGGAACGAGGAGTCGAAGTGCCAACCCCGCCCCCAGAAGAAGGACGCTTTGATAATCGTAGACAGGATAATAACAACGGCCGCAAGAACTGGAGGAGAAACGAATATCCCGGCCGCCAGCATCCTCCCGAGGAAGAGCCTACCTATGAAAATGAGCATCCAGGTCCGGCTCGTTTTGGGCGCCCAGTATCGCCCGAGGCCAAACGTTCGTATCCCCCTGCTGACCGGGAATGGACGCCTCGACAGCCGCCGGCCCAGGTAGAAATGGAAGTCGATCCCGAGCCGCCGGTTCGACCTGAGCCTCTTCCAGGATGGGCTGGCTTCCGGAGGGGTGAGCCTGAGGAACGTCGGGGCCGAGGTCCCCAAAATTGGACCGGTCCTCCGGAGAACGAACAGGGCGTGCCGCCCATGGAAAATGATGATGCGAGAAAGCGCCGTAGAGTGAACGACGGGGCCGAAGTCGTCTCGCTCGGTCGCGCCGAACACGAATTTGGTGAGCGAAATCGGCCAAGGGTTTGTTCAATGTTCTGATATTCCTTCCTCAAGCTCGCAAAATTCCTCATCGTTCCCCAGTCCAGCGTCCCAAACCTCAGTCACCCGTCAACTCCTTCAACCCTCTACCCAACCCTGTTGTACCCCCGTTGCTTGTGCCCCCCGTGCCCCCTGTCGATCCTGCGGCTGCGCTTGCCCGTGCCCAGGACATTGCGGCCCAGTTGGGACGTACAGCCCCGGGCGCCAGTCGAGGAAAATCGCGGTTTGGTCCCACTGCAACACCAGCTGGCGTCGCGGAGTCTCCACCAAAACCTGATCCCGAGTCTTTCTCGATCAAAGGACAGGAGGCTAGGGCTCTGAAGGAGGGATCAGCCTTGGCTGCCGAGGCTCACGCCAAGATTGGTACCGATTCTCCCTCGCACCAGTCAGATGACTCGAGCGCGCCTCTGGCGACTAGGTTGGGTGATACTTCGATTGGTGAAGATGTGTCTCAGGTATGTGTTTTTTCGGCTCTTTGTAGGTGTTGATCTTGGGCTGACTTGCATTGCAGAGCTCCGAGGCGCGACCCCTTCATCGCCAGAATAGCCGCGGCCATTGGAAATCAAACTCATTTAATCGGAACGGGGGTGAGTTTAGAGGTCGAAACAAAGTGAGTATAGCCTATTTGTTTGTCTACCCCGAGCTGAGATATCACCTTGATAAGGGTGGAGACGTCTGGCGCTCCGAGAATGACGAGGGACCTCGAGAAGTACCGATGCGGACGTGGGGCAAGCCTAACCAAGCTGCTCACGGAGATAGCCAAGCCCTGCCTGCTTTCGTTCCCAACTCTGAGCGCACGTTCATCCCACGCGATGCGGTGGAACGTGGTTTTATGAACAATAATCAAATGGTCGCTCACGAGGGTCTGCCTGCGAGGCCACCCGTGTCCCCAGAATTTTTACCGATCCCCAATGCGGGTGGCGCCCGACGGCCGCCACCATCGGCTTCTCGTCCGCAACCCTCCCTAGCGGACCTTGTGGCAGGTTCGCCCCCGTTGAGGGACCGAGGGTCAGGTTATGATGGTCATCCAGCCGACGCTAATTTAGACGTACGTATATGTGATATGCCCTGGGTTTGATGGGGAGCTGACAATTGCCTGTCCGATCTCTACGTCGTTCGGCTATACTTCGATATCTGCCAATCGGTGAACTTGTTGTGATCTGGTATGATGGCCACTAATTTGCCATTGGATGATCCTGTTTTGTCTATTGGACCGTTTTCTGGCTTAGCCTCAAATGAACACTCGCAAGCGTGACATTTCTTTTCGGCAGGCGTCTTTCCAGGCAGCCGGTACCCCTCGCAAGAACTCGTTGCTAGATCGTATGACGGAACCTGGGGGAGGGGAACTGTCGCTCATGGCTCGTCTATCGAGCGCCGATCAAGGGCCCCAAGACGGCTACCAGCAACAGCGTCAGCGCCGGCCGAAGGCCAAACAGGGTGGACCTCGCAGATAGGGGCCTGCGCTTTGCACACGATCAAGTTTCTTTTGTTTGTTTTCTACTTCCAATTCTAGCTCTAGGACTCGCAAAGATGATGTCTCTGGCGAATACCTGTCGTTTGGCTCGCGGGTCGGGTACCGTATATCCGTAGGGGATGTGCGCTTGTCTTTCCCCCCTACATATAGCCACGGTTGGCCTCATGACGTATGGTCGCGAAGTATGTGATTAATATGATTTCGTATCTCGAATCCAAGCGTGTCTCCTCTTTGGATCGTCCATTTGGCCGCGACCCTGCCTGGCTGTTGCTCAATCCTTGGGTCCGCGCACATCACACTCCGGAGCCTCATGCCAACCTCGTTCAGGCTAGTGACGGCTATGCCAGTCGTGAAATCGATGTAATTTCTGTTCGACCTGACTCGTTGGCTCAGCACCAAGCCACACCGACATTTAGGCTCGCCAATAATCCCGACCTTCATCACATCCCCGCTATCACTCTTGACTCGGACATTGCCGTCCTCCGAATTTTCGCAGCCAGTTTTTACAATTTCGATCCGCTAATGGGCATCAATTATCCAAAAGTTTGGACTCGATCTTCCTCTCGTTCTATCGAATAAGTTCGGCAGCCTCGAAAAGCACGTGAATTAGACACCCATTTGAAGCAACTACGACTGCCCAGCGCCGCGGGTCGATACCGACTGCTCTCCTATTCAAAAAGTGACTTGGGTCTAGTGCGAAAAATATTCCCGAACTTTTTTCCCTCTTTTTTCATGTTGAGACCGCCACAAGAGTGGTTGAAACTTGGACGGGTGAGTCAATGCTGACTAAGCATACTGAAAAGGGATATTATTAGGTATCAAATCAAGATCGGGCCAAGGCAATATCCGCACATGCTTTGGTGTGTGGCGAGGATTGACTTGGAACTGTTGTTCCATTGAATCCTTCGTACTGAATTTGTTTCAAAATCCCTTGTATATACCGTTGCAGCCGCTGCTATACAATTATCATACAATTATACAATTGAGCCAAGATATCTTAGTCACGTACCCAAGAGATGTCCTTCCATCCATGGATATCATAGTTTTCTACGTATCCTGTGTGCGAAAACGAAGTGACTACTTCGACAAACGGACCTCATGCAGGAGGTCTGCAAGCGCTAGCGACCGTATGGCTGTGTTACGCTGCACGTGACTGGCGGCCATCTTGTCTATAGCCACCATGCAGCGCGACTCCCTACGACCCTCTCTGCCACATCACGCGCAAAGCAGCATGTCACCACAACCATCTTACGGCGCATCAGTACAGCTCTTCAGGAGACTCGTTTGGGAGGGAACGGTTCCGATTGAAATCAAGATAGATGGCAAGGAGTTGCCTGCTGGGAGCGACAGGAACCTTGAAAGCTACTACGTAAGCGATTTCCCGAATTTATTTGGTCTGAAAGCGTAAAGTAAAATTTACACCATTTTTTATCTATTAGATCCAGGCCCCTCGGATCTCATATCTTCCTCTTCTCATCCCCGACATTCGTAAACACCTCACAGACTTGGTCCTCGACGAAAACGCTGCGGGAATCATAAAAGAGGAGGATTGGTGGTTTGAAGAAGCCGAATCTGGGGTGCCCATGAAATGGCACTGGCCTCTTGGGCTGCTCTACGACCATCACCTCGGCGTACGTTCTCTAACCGCACACCGCGACTTTCTTGTTTCGGGCAACGCAAGCGGCAACGGTGTTGGTGGGATAAGCTGGACGACGGGACCAAAGCCTCGAGCACAGCCGCTCAAGTTGATTCTCCACTTGGCTAGCGCGCCGACGGAAAAGCTATTGCTCGGACCCGGGGTCGACGCGTGCAAAGCCGCGTTTATGGGTCAACTGAAAGAGGGTGATTTCGTCCGGTGGGGGAACACGAAACGGGTCACTGCGTTGAGGAAAGCGGATCAAGACGGGATCTGGGATGGTGTGAAAGATCGTATGTCCCGTGTTCTTGCTGTCCAATACAATTTATTCATATGTGTTCTTCGTAGATAATTTCGACGATTTTTGGAAAATTGCTGGAAAGATATTCCCGACTACTACGCCCGGAAGCGTATCCTCTCCGCCGATTGGCCATCACTCGTCTTCTGCGCTCCATCGACCTTCTTCCACTGGTGCGTTGGATGGTCAAGTATGGCCCCTCCTAGAACTGACATGGTGTTCACAAATTAGAACCGTCCGAGCAAAATGCTGCACAAGCGGTTCGCTCGATTCCAATGCGAATATACCTGCCCGATGGGCCAGTTTTACAGGACCAAGTGCCTCCAACAAACTCTAGTACGGCAACCTCTTCGTTCCTCGCTCGTTGAATGTACACTAATCCACACCCCCGATAGTGGGTACTCCTTTGACCCTCGGGGAGCACCTCAAGGCTGTCATGCCATTACTGTTTGGTGGTGATGGTGGAAAGGTAGTTAGTCCAGTTCATGTTAGACAAATAACTAACAATGCTTTTGTAGAACCTCTCTTTTGCGCTCATCCAAGGCGTTGTTCCGCCACCCGAGACGGAGATTCCGTGGCTGGGAGCGTGCATGGCAGGCGCAGACGGATGGGTGAACGTGTGCGTTGGGATTTCTCCAAGCCAGGATCGAACGAGTCGTATGATGTCTTGATTTGGGGGGTAAAGGCCTCTTAAATTACTTTTTGTATATGGATTATACGCTTATAATGATATATTGCCTTGAGCTCCAGGGAATCGTTGGCCAGTCTCTTGTATTCAGAAGCCGTCTCTGGAGATGTTCTAGTTATAAAGCTTCGAACTGTTCCATTACGTAATATACCAGGCCACCAATCTAAACAACCACCCACCCTCTTACAAATCATCGTATAGCCCCCAGACTGGTCGTCATACACCCACTGGGAGAAATGGAAGAAACATTTCAGCAATGTCTTGCTGCCAAATCAGAACTGCACGCTATGATATCCAAGTTTTGGGATGCGAGTACGGCGCTCAGCGAGGCTACGACCACAGACCGCCATGTCCTAGAAAACACGATAGAACAGATTAAATCTCAAGTTGATGCGATTGAATGGGCTAGGAATGCATTGCGCAGATCACGCCGTGTTCTTGGATCGTTGCACAACATGTCGACGCACCGAGTGCCTATTCACAAGCTTCCCATCGAGCTGCTTGGTCAAATATTCTCCCTACCGGCCCGGCCCTCATGATCCTTTAGCAGCTATCTCATCTGTATGTGTACTGTGGCGGCGGGTAGCGACTGGCACAGTCTCTCTTTGGTCCCACATCGATATATGGGGGCATTTAACCAACAAGAACGTGCACATTGCTAAGCCTTCAGGGAAAGTTTATCGGAGGCTCAAGTCCTTCTTCCAATCTCGTGTCACAAACCTGACCTCCCTAAATGCGGAAGGAATCCATTACGGTCTATCGGATGTTTTAGCCGCCCTTCAAACTAGAGATTCTTTCTCGACTCCTTTGAGGTCATTCGTGGTACCATAGTGCTGGTACACCAGAATGGTGGTCGCTTTCATACCCCGAATTACTGGACTTGAAGCTGAGGTATATCACCTCGCCAGCTGCTATTACTCTATATAAGCTATCTATCTGTCTATCCAGTGCTCAGAAACTTCACACTCTTCAGATCATTTGGGGTTACTTCCAATGGAGCGAACACGACTGCCCTGTCGTTCATTTGCCTTGCTTGAAGCTAGTTCAAATATGCACACGTCACAGGGGCGACTTGATCATGTTGTTGCCGGCTTTGCACCCCGGGAGTTCTGAAAACGATCTCAGACTGGATATCGATCCGCTAAAAGGTGAAAATGGCTTTTCGCCAGTACAGGACTTCCTTGGATTCTCACATGTAGTTTCTCTCACAATCACTTCCAACGAATTGCCTGAAACCCTCCTTACTAAAATATTGTGTCTCAATTCGGTACCTCACTTGCGTGCGCTGATGCTGAATTGTTACCTGGATGAGTCTTCGTGGCTCGAGGATTTTGTTGATTGGGCTATTGGTCATTCTGTTGAAGATACTCCTCATCTACAGGCTTTTGGTATAGTCAACAGCGCTATACACACAAAGCATATAAATCAGGTTAAGCGTCTCGCTAAGGTGGCAAATATGTATTACATCTATTTCGAAAACTGCTACCTCCCAGTGCATGATTACCCCTGCGATTCTAGCTCTCATGCAAGTCATCTGAACTGTATTGAGCGTGGTTTTCCGGGACCCATTCCGGACGGAATCCTCAATAAACTATCTGAAAATTTTGGTCGCTGTACGGCTGTGCCAAGTTCTGTCCCCCGCATACATAATGGCGAGGACCCATTAATTCAAGACCTGATTCGCCTTATGTATAATAATCCAATTCATGGAATTGTGTAAATCAGATTTAATTATGATCATGGCAACACGCAGCGTTCCATCGTTGTGGCGAGTGGTGAACCAATAAAACGACAATGGCTTTATTCACAAAGGCTATAGTGTATTCGAGGTAACCAGCTAATATATTTTGGGGTTCGTGGTCGAGGATAGCATCACTCTTCATCTTAGCGTCTTATAATACGTTCTTTTACTGGAGCACCAGCGCGGGCGACATCGTTTCGTCACTCATGTTGCGGTTCTTGACCTTGATAGAGCTTATGAGCTGATGCTCGCCAACGGAGCACGCATACTTATCCCTGTTGTTACCTCTAGCTGTCAAAATAATAACGTATGTTTCCCCAAAAAGGTGGTACTGAGCTATGCCGGCTCAACTCAATTGGAAATATCGAAATTGCCTCCAACTGATGTAGTACACGGAATCAGAATGTTTTTATCTCTAATAGAGGTCTAAAATATATATAATTCATTGGTCTTTTCCAAGATACTTCTAATATAACCACGGCCCAACTACGAATCAACAGTCAGCTCGCTTCATGAGTACGTTTACATTAGCCTACCTTTACCTCCAACACCGTCGCCCCTAACCAGGAGCAATCCTTGATGTATCAAGTTCAATGCCTTGACTGCATCTCGCCCCTGTTCATGACCAAACGTTAGTCTGATTCCCATCTGCATGGGACAAACTTACCTCAATAACGCAACTGATATTGATCTCACTGGCGCCTTGAGAGATCATCTCAATGTTCACTCCACCCCTCGCGAGCGTATCGAACATCCGACCAGCAACACCAACGCTCCGGCGCATCTGTCTTCCCACCAGTGACAAAATCGCCATACCAGGATGAATGGAAAGCGTGCACGTATTCGTCTCATGAAGTTCTCGAAGCACGCGCACAATCGGGCGAGGCGTACCGGCGGGAACAACAATCGTCTCGGCCTCGCTGTTACCATCACCAAGCGTGAGCGCAGACGCAGCATTCCCGCCCGAGATCGGCTCGGCTGCGATCGCCATGCTGACATGTACCTCGCTTGTCGAAATCAGGTCCACGACGACACCGTGCCTGTCCAGCGCACCAAACACCCGCGCCAAGAACCCATGGGAACGTGTTTTGCGATTCGATCGGACGTTGAGAACGAGAATATGTTCTTTTATCGTGACGGCCGTTGGGAGTCGCTGAGTCGCTGCGTTTGGGATGTATCCGTTTCCGTTGGTGGTGTGCGGTCGGGCGGGGCCGGCTCCTGGGAGATTAATCGGACCCCTGCTCCTGGGAGTGTCAGGCACGATCCCATCGAGAGCGTCAGGGTCCGGATCGACGACTGTACCATCCCCAGAGGGGCGCTCCACGTTCTTAATCCGAATGGGGATGCGTACGCGAATGGCTTGGGCCATGGTAAAGGGGTGGATGACTTCAGAGCCATAATAGGTGAGTTCGGCTGCCTCGTCGGGGGAGATACGGTCTAGTAGACGAGCGGTGGGAACCTATCATTGCAGTTTTGTGAGACACTCGGCCGAGATTAGGCGGTCGTACGAGCTAACCTTTCGCGGATCGGCGGTGAATATCCCATCCACCTCTTTCCAGATTTGCAGCTCGCGAGCGTGGGTCCCCACAGCAGCAAGTGCAGCCAGAAGGTCTGTATATCCTCGACCAATCTGAGCCAAAAGCGACCCAGGCACCGGGCCGAAGAAACCTGCTCATGCGGACCCAGCCGAGTTCAGGTATAGGTAATGACCAAGAAGCCAGGCAAAGCATGCGGAACAAAGTTCAAGCGAGGTTGGACAGAAAATCAGACGTATCCTACTGATTTGGAAGGCTGGCTTACCTGTAACTACTGGAACTCGGCGACCACATTGTTCTAGGCGTTCTCCGACAGCTTTGGCTACAGAGTCATAAAAGGCTTGGTCTAATTGAACCTTGCCATCGGTGTCGCCCTCGAATACTGGAACAATGGATTCGAGCGAGACAAACTCGGCATCGACTCCCTATTCAAAAGCCTGAGGCCCGAGCGGAACCTGGGCACTCCATCATGACTCACCCGATCTCGCAAAACTGTCGCAACCAGCTTGCATGCTAGCCTCTCTCCAACACCAAGAATGCTGTCTCTACTCCTCGCTGAAATCTCCTCGATGAGCTGGGCTGCGCCGAGGAATGCACGGAGACCCTCGCAGTCGCGCAAGATCTCGTTTTCAAGTTCACGTAATAAATCGGGGTCCCGAATAAGATCGCGCGCTGCGGCAACATGCTCCATGCGAATAAGATCGACTGTGCGGGAAAAAGAAGTTGGGGCTGGTACACTAGACACAGGTGTTTGGGGTGACGTCGATTCGCGAGGCGGGGAACCGGATTCCGTGCGCGCAGCGAGTTTATCAAGACCAGTCCCAGGAGACCCAGCGCGAGAGTAGGAGGGAGTTTGGGGATGAGATATGCGTCGAGGAGTTGGGCTCCATGGAAGTCCGCTTGAGCCCGATACTGAAGGGCTGCGGCTCGGGGTGAGCCCGCCTGTCGCGGGTTGTCGTAGCGCCTCAGTAGCTGCCTTTAATAGCAGATTAGTCGTCCCCAAGGCCTTGGTCGAACCAGATCGAGCAGAGCAAACGAGTGCTACTTTGTCCTCTGCGAGGTATGCTCTACGCTTGGACAGGAGGGGGGTGATTCTAGAGCCTGATTGTAGAATTAGAGAACGATACGCACGGGACGACCTCTTCTGCGATTTTCGCAGCAAATTTTCCAACGCTAGTCCCGCCAAACTTTTGAATGACCCAACGTGCGTTGGGCGAGTCGGGATTTTGCAACAGAGCCATCTTAGTAGAGTTGGGATGGTTGGAGAATGCCAGCGAATGAAGTTCGAGTCAACCAAAATATGCCGGATCGGCCGATGGATCGGTGGACCCTGAACGAAGCCTCGCTAACCGCCTGTCGCCAAACAATGAGCACGCCATCGGCTTCCCCAGAACAGACATTGTTATCACTTCCGAACCCAGTTAACCGTCGTTTGACCCCATTTCCCATCAATGGCCAGTCGAACGCTAAGCTCAGTTCACGTCCTGGACTAGTAGAGGCTCATAATGTTAATCCACAAAGAGGTGCTGGTTCGTGCTATAGGTGTCGTTCTACGCCTGTTGCACTGAAATAGATTATATGCATATCAAATGCTTATAACCGGTCCACTGCCATCTATGAACATGTGCAAATATGCAGATTGGGCGTGACACAAATGGGTGGAACGGTGGTAACTTAAATTTGGTAATTGTTCACTTCAGTGTGCAGCACTTGATGCATGTGTCCCGAGCTTGTGGCCAATTCAGAAAGCGCAATTCCCGCCACAACGCTAAATCTTCGCCAACACGTAGGTGAAATGTACGCGCGCCAGAAATGGCAAACTCGGTTGCTCTCAAGCTACAACTAGGCGAAGTTCAAACACTTTGGGTAGTATAATACTGGTGGATGATGGCCCATTATTTCAACATTTAGGAGCAACGCTCTAGTCGCGGGTCAAACCATAGGTTATTACAGAGACCGGAGTGTTTAGTTAGGACAACAGCGAGATAATTGCATTGTACGCTGGTTTCTTTTGACAACTATTGTCGAAAAGAAGGGAAGAACTGCCTGAGGAGGACCATCCACCCGATGAATCACAAACGCCCGAAGTCTATTCCTCAGTGTCAGCACAGTAAGTGTCCGATATTATTTATCGAGTACATTACCGAGATACCGATGCAACTGGAGACATTTAGGCAAGCTTGGACCACTCCAGCATAGCCGGCGCCTTGGGATGGAGGGTAAGACAGAATCCAAAAAAAGGGCAATAGACTCACTAGGAGCACCTACAATGTCGAGCTCTGTAAGCGCAACGTTGCATCCAGTTGAAGCAAGTTTGGTGAGAGCAGCTTGAATTGCTACGGAGTCCACAGACTAAAATATATTCACGATGAGGCTATATCTGACTCAGGTGCTCTAGATACTTACCGACAAGTGACTCTCACTTCCGATTCCATCGATAGGCACACCCGAGGCCTTCTGTCGATTCACGAGCGAGACTAACGCGTTCACTTTAGCATTAACTGAGTCGAGGTTGTAATCCTATTTGGATAAACCATGAGGCAAAAAGAAGCGGACGTTCTATCATACTAACACTGATGTACAGCTTAGCAGAGCTGATCAAGACTGGTTAGCACCTCAATTTCAAGCGTATATATTACCCACGAGTCTGCTGCTCTGGCGGCCTTAAAGGCTATACTGATAAAACCTAGTAGAATTTCTCGAATGAGCTAAGGTAATCTAAGTATCAAGATTACTTACTTTCACCAAGCACGTTAGCAAACACTGAGCTTCTCAATGTACCATCTTCGTTGAAAGGCTCATGGACCACTTCCCACGCATATATTTTACCTTTATACCGGCCAACTATGGTTGTAATGTGATTCTGGATCACCGTCGTGAGGGTAGCAGCGTCATTTATACTAGAAACCCATGCAGGTAAACGCGAGTGCCAAATGACTATAAAAATGGAAATTGATGTCAAACTAGTCCTATTAGTATCTCAAAG
The DNA here is from genome assembly GCA_016906575.1 of Ceratobasidium sp. AG-Ba. Taxonomy (NCBI): domain Eukaryota; kingdom Fungi; phylum Basidiomycota; class Agaricomycetes; order Cantharellales; family Ceratobasidiaceae; genus Ceratobasidium; species Ceratobasidium sp. AG-Ba. The sequence goes on along the minus strand of CP059635.1, from coordinate 748,941 downwards.
TGCCTTACGTGCGCGTCCGATGACAAGTTTTCCCCGGGACTGCGCAAAATTTACAAGAGTATCAAGCCCGCCAAAGTTGAATGATCCTCGCTGAATTATTACCGTTAGAGTGGCAAAATACATTCACGTAAACGATCGTACCGTAGGTTCAATCGAATCCCAGTCTGTTACATCCTCGTCAAAGGCCAAGAACGTTATTCGTTAGGGCTATACATACTAGCGTTTTCCGGTGCTATGGCTCCAAATTGGGATGTCATGGTACTAGTCTCTGGCGTACTGGAACCCAATCCATTGATCAAGGCCCCGAAGTATGCCTTGCCTTTAAGATGTTAGACCGCTTGTGAACATATGTGGAGCCACTTCAGAATACTACTAGCCTTTTGCCTTAAATTTAGTATCAAGCTGGCCTTGAGTGAGACAAGCACACGCCAAAGCGGAGAGGAAGAATCCGAGAGGTAGATGCATATAAAAAAGCTAGCAAATTTAAAGCCAATGGTTCACAGGGGGAAGCGAGGTTTGTAGTGACGAAACATCGGGGACCTGCATCTACTGTTATATATCTGTAGGGGTTCAACAACCGGGGTTGATCCATTCACCAGAACCACTGTCACTTGGTGGAATAACTAGCCAAATAACTGTCGTGGGCTCGTGAGAACGACTAAGCTGGCCGGAGTTTTGTCTCACTGGGGATATACAAGCGTGTCGGAGACCAGCTGAGTATGGGTTGACTAAAAGGTGGTCGGGTACGCCAGCTGGCATGGCTGGATACGGGCATGGTTCACTTGCTTGATCCGACGGAGAAATCGAGACGTGTGAACCGAGGCCGAGTTATTCCTTGATAGGCAGCTAAATAGATTCATGAGTCTCAGAGAATGTCTTGTGTCACTGGGCGTATTTCCAATCGGAGACAACAATGCCTTGTGCCTGGCATACGTACATTGCCATGTTTCCGAAGTTTAGCCTACATCACGAAAAAATATCTCAACCTGCTAAGCGTTCTTGAGAAATTTCAGGGCATCGAGGACATTGAAGTTAATTGCCCCGTCGTTAACACACACGAGCGTGCTGAGCATTGTAAGTTATACCCGAAATATAGGACAGCCAAGTTTCATGAGCTCTGAGGCAGAGCTTGGCCGCATAAATTTTCGATAGTAATTCATTCATTGTTCCAAGTACTAGTACATCACGGAATTCACTGAACGGCCAGCCGTGAACTTGACTGTATGCGCTCGTGGGGCACCCTCGCCGGACTTCGTTCGCCTCCGACTCTTTCCCTGTTTCCTTTTCCGTTATAGTTCCATTCATGTGACCGTATCCTCAACCGTCGCGTCCCACCACACGTACGCGGGATCTATTATATTTTCATTTTAGTTCCCCGCACCGCTCCCAATGTACTGTACGCTTACTTTGTGCCCGTCCTAATCTGTGTGAGACAGATTACCTGTTTTATAGATGGTCCCTTTTGGGTACTTCTTGTGTGTTTAATAGAATGTGTCGACCCGTTAATCTGAGCTGGGTGCGTGACCACGTATTTCTATGGACCGTTTGCTAAGCGCCAAGTGGTCGCTTTTGACCAAAAATCACGCGTTTTATCAAAAATCAACTATAAAAATAGGACAGCTACCTAATAAGTAAGCTTTATGGCCACCATAGAGCAGCTGAAGCCGAGTCTGGTTAGTGCCCGACACTCGCGCACGGACGTCTTTTGGACGCTCACGCCCCGCTTTGTGCCCGCTCGTTCGTTTGCTCGTCTCGGTTCATCTGGTCTCTTTCGGTTCAACTTGGTTCGCCTCGTATCGCTTCGCCCGTCGTTGGACGCGTTGACCGCGCGTTCCCCAACTCCTCGTCCTCCCTACCTGGTCTGCCAACGCGTCCACCACGGGTCTTTCACTACCCCATCTGAGTCTTCTAGTGGGAGTTATCTCAACAACTCTGATTATGGGATCGAGAATTTAATGTCCTGAGCCAAATTATGGCTGTTTTCATAAGTCCGACCCGATCGAAAAATAAACGCCGAGGCGTCGAAAACGCTTTTTCGATGAGACAGCCGCAACGAGGAAAGCTATCAAAAATATAAATATACCATTCAATTTGCCCAAGCGGGGCGAACATTTCTATATACATATGTTTTGGATAGTGTCACTTTCAGCGACAGGCTAAGTCAGGGGGTGGTATTCCACCGAGTACACAACCAATAGGATAGCTATCAAAAAGTGTGGCCTAGAGTCGATCGTTTTATATTAAGAGCGTGTGTGCCAAGTATCCTGTTGATAGGTGCTCTGAAGAGCGATGAAGAGCCCTGGCAGTTGCTGGAGCCCCTAAGTTCCAGTCCCATATGAGCTATTCATCGCTCTTCAGAGCACCTATCAACAGGATACTTGGCACACACGCTCTTAATATAAAACGATCGACTCTAGGCCACACTTTTTGATAGCTATCCTATTGGTTGTGTACTCGGTGGAATACCACCCCCTGACTTAGCCTGTCGCTGAAAGTGACACTATCCAAAACATATGTATATAGAAATGTTCGCCCCGCTTGGGCAAATTGAATGGTATATTTATATTTTTGATAGCTTCCCTCGTTGCGGCTGTCTCATCGAAAAAGCGTTTTCGATGCCTCGGCGTTTATTTTTCGATCGGGTCGGACTTATGAAAACAGCCATAAATGCAACACAACGCCATGTGTATATTGAGATAGTAATAAAATTACTGGACCTATGCTCCAAACATCAGTCTCCAGACAAAATTTGGAAGAACAGCAAAGGTAATCCGAGGCCCCCGATAGGCACGGTGCATAGACGCCATGTGCAGACAAGCCTGCTGAGCATAACGGCCAGCGTTAGTCCAGCGTTGCTCCGAATAGGTTCTGGTAGATCCAGGAACGTTCTCACGTGGTCACAATTACACATGACGGCACTTCAGGGGACAAAATGGCTGTGGGCTTTTTTAAATACCTCTCAAGCATCAGAGAAGTGCAAAAACCTGAGCTGGCCGGCACCAGCCGGCTATAATTGTAAAAACTGCCAAAATCTTGGGCAGGGATTTCAGCCGGCTGTCTCAGACGAACCTTGAGCAAATTTAGGTTGTGGCAAGCGCCATGGCTCCACGGCACGTGCCGAGGCGGATGTGTGGGAACCGTGACGTCAGCCAGAGCTTGGCTATGGCCGCGGCTGTAACTGGCTGCAGGACTGGTCTCGGGGGAACCAAAAATCGTAATTTATTGCCATAATATCTGGCGTATTCTATTTGGTTCGACGAAAATGCATGTAATTGGTAAATGTGATATTGTAGTTGAAGCTGCTCGCTATCGTACATTGTTGTGGGTACATGCATAGACTGAACAGACTAGTTAAACAGACATTCGTAGTGAGTTTTAGCTCCATATTAGCCAGTCGTGGGGCTATACTATAATCTTCCTGTTGTCTCGAGGTCCGAACTGCCGAATGGGCGTATTTCGGCTAGCAGGCATGGCGTGATAATGAACAACGAACAACTGGTACACAGCTACTAACCGAATCCAGTTGTAGGGTCGAGCACGAGAATATGTATTACTTATTGATATTGGTTTGAAGTTCTGCGAAATATAATCAGAAAAAGCGGCGTCGGTTACCTCAAGTACAACGAATGAAAAGAGTGGATCGACTCACCAGTGAACCGACGGAGGAAACGCTGGTCAACCGACCGTCTGTTGGTGTAAATAAGTAATCTTGGCAGACGAATCAGTCGAAGGATGTGAATAAGACTCACCGTTAAGTATCCCTAGGGCCTATCGGCGTCTGCTTGGCTGTATGAGCAAAAGCGTCGACTGAGCGTTGTATATTCTGGATATAGGTTTCATAGACGCAGTTCAGAGAGAGGACATAGGTTTAGATAGCTTACCGTTGCACCAAGTCCCGTAAGGGGACTCACCAATAGCGACTGCGCCCAATCTATAAATTTTAAGCCACATTACGCACTCTCATTTTGGTGTACAAGATTACTTACGGACGAAACCCTACATTAGTTTAAGACATACTTTGGGTGGTTGCTGCACGGATGGTTATTGTAGTGGAAGGAGTAAGGGAAACTGTGGTGGCAGTCGTGCGCTGAGTCATTTGGAGTCACGAGAGGGCCTTGTGGCAGTGATAATTGCAATTCCCCAAGCTGAAATGGCCAGGTACGACGGCCCAAAAGCCTAAGTTTCCTCCACAACTTCCGGTACTTATCGTGCTTGAGGATTATCCATGTCCCGCCGTGCTAGGTTGCAGGAGAGCGAGGGTGAAGATGCCCAGGCTCCCCGACTATCTAAGAAACAGAAAATCAAGGAAATGACTGGCGTGAGTACTTGTACTTCTACCATATACCTATGGAACTACGAACCGCGCTAATATTCTGGGTGATAAAGGAGATCCTAGAGCTTCAGGAGAAGATTCGACAGCGCGATGAAACGATTATTCACCTGCAAGAAGATATCGAAGTGCTGAGGCGACGCATGGATGATCAAGCCGAGGCAGATCCAGGCCCACAAACTGCCGATTCAAATGCGCCTCTTAGTAAAGAAGACGTGAAGTACTGGAAAGGCAAGGCTCAGATCGCTGGCCGCCGTGTTGCAGCAATGTATGCACCATTCTTCGATACTGAATCACTTGCCGATCAGCGTGTTGAGTCGCACATGGACGAGATACTGGATCAAGCACAAAAGGCACACGAGTCGGATAATGATTTGGACGATGAAGTTAATCCTAGCTTTGCTTGGGATACTCCTCGTTTCGACATACCCGATAATATTGACATGGTGCGCGAGTTGATTTTCAACCTACCAAAGTCACCTGGACGGCACTGGATGGATGAATTCTTTCAGGATGCAGTAAGTTCTTCCTTGATAGCCGTTATCATTCTACTGAAATATAAGGCAGATCAATCTAGGAGTCCGGAAAATGCGGGGCGACTTTGTGCACGCAATTGCTAAAAATGGCGGGAAAATATTTGAAGTCCACGACTCCCGATTCGAGGACCGTGCAAAGCGTCCTGATATCCCCGAAGTTCAAGAGCTTCTTGGGTCGTTTATGCATACAAAACCAGACGACTCCTTGGATATATTCTTTAAGGACGAATGTATTGTTCGAGTGCGTACTTTTATCATCACTGCCCTTCGGGCCCCCTGGCTGAAACCTACTCAGACTCTGCGACTCTTGTTGAACGGTCCGTCAGCCATCCGCACAGGACGTCGTTCAGCCAAATCAAGAAAGGCTCATGTTGATATGTGGCATGTCAAGTTCATTACACCCTCGCTCCTTGCATTTGCAGCCACGGCGGTAAGCCAGGAACATTTTGATAGCACTATAGAACCTAGCATCCTATAAACATCTAGATTAAATTTGTTCTATCTGGCGAGCCAAGTTTCGAGGAAGCCTCGGGAAGTGTGAACTACACAAAATGGTTCCTAGCTCGTCTGGGACTTCTTCAGGGTTTGTATCACGATCACCCTGATACTTACAACGACCTCATCGATTATTATAATCGTAACGTGCTTCCAGATCGCTACCGCGAAGTCCAATTTGAAGCTAACCAAGGCGAAAACGAGCCAGCACATGACTACACGGAAGGGATGAATGATGAAGAATGCGAGTTCTTGGCCCGCCTGCAGAACAGTGAATCAAATGAATAATGCAACATATATGCTTAACAATATGTATAAAATCTTTCTGAAAATTTATCTTATTTTCTCAATGTCCAGGTGTATAAGTCTTAACCGTCGATGGGTTATGTCTCAGATGGATTGGATTGACAGACGTACCATCCTACCTATGCACGTGACTTATGCTCGATGTCACTTGGCCAATCTATCCGCAATGTCAAGGAATCCACGTCAATCCAACAAATCTAGCAAGATAGGTATTACAACTCCAGGAGGCTTTAGAAGATGTCAGCACTGTGGCAACCCTTACTCGCTGTACAAAAACTTGTGGAAGTACCATGAGCGGAAATGCCCCAAAGGTCCAAGCGGCTCAAAGTTGCAATTGCCATCTGTAAGTGGTTTATTGCTCATTCACCAGCAGCATATAGCATATCACACCATAGAGTCAGAGCAAAGATGTAGCCATGGCGAGTCCTGAAGTACCCGACTTGGACGAAGATTCTTCAGATATGGCAGAACCCTCGGGAGGTAGTGGATATTGGGATAATTATGGCAATTATGAGGATGCCAGTGCACAAGCGCAAGGTTATGAGCCACAAATAAGTTTGCTGAGTTGAAATCTTACTCTTATATTAATTATTAGATACAGCCCCTGCTACCAATGCTAACCAAAGCTCCAGTGACTATCTTTTGGATGAAATTCCTCCGCTGCAAGACACAGAAATATGGATAAAGCGGCATCCTTCATCTGGTTGCTCCAGCGGGTTACAACAGCCAGAATCTCGTGGGCAAGATGATACAGTTTTAAATGACCCTTCATTAGGCCGCCTCCCGCTTTATTTTCCATTTCGCACTATGGACGATTTTGTGCAGGCTGAGATTTTCATTGACTTTGGCACAGTTGACGATCATATAAACCGGCAGCTGGCCCATTCGACAAAAAGTACTTTGAAAAACGCAAGGGATTTACATGAAACTCTAGCAATAGCTGCACGAATTGAGGGCGAGGTGAGTCTCTGTAGCATTTTGCACGGTAACAACTAGATTTACAAGCTTGAATCTTTTGAGTTCATCACGGAACCAGTTATATCGCAATTTGAAGGGAGCACATTCACACATTACGCACATTTTCAACCAGCTCTTCCTGTGCTAGAACGCCTTGTTGCAGATACGGCCCTCTTTAAAGAGATGCGCCTTCACCCTGAGGAGATGTGGGTAAAACGACCTGACGCTGCACACGGTGTGATGCAAATTTGGGAGGAGTTATGGCACGGTCGCTTGTGGTGGGACTTGCAGGCGAGTTCTTTCAATTGCTTTGTCTATTTGCAGGAACAAATTGTGTCAGGCCTCACTAGGATCGTGTTCAACCAAACCAACATATACTTTATCTCGTTATCTATATAGACGAGACCAATGTGTCCAAGATAGGTGGTGTGAAGGTCTGGCCGATCTACCTATGGGTCGGGAATTTACCGGCAGCAATTCGCAAAAGCAGGGGAGAAAAAGGTGGCGGAACTCTGATAGGATATCTTCCAAAGGTAAAGTGATTCTTAGCGGCAATTGATTGTCTTTAACGACTGCATATCAGGCTCGGAAAGATTCTGGGGTAAAGGACCTTGCAGGACTTCGTTGTCAAGTTTATCACGATGTGCTGAGAGTTATTTTTGAATCGCTCAAAGTCCCATCGAAATATGGTGCACCGATGCGCTGCGGAGACGGCCTTCTCCGAAATTTTGTGCCAGTGATAGCTGCCAGCTCGGTGGACTATATGGAACTGTGCGTAGTTTAACCTGATTTTGGTCGCTAGCTCACTGATCCTGTCTCACCTAGCATCCGTATGGTCTGTATTCTCGGTCACAAGAGTGGCTTCCCATGTGCGATCTGCCTTGTACCACGTTTAGAGCAGTCTAAGCTTGGGGAGCAATGGCCGCCACGAACAGTATCGAGTACTATTGCAACATTGCGTCGTGCAGAAAACACCGGGACCAAAACCGAAAAAGAAAGTATCCTTCAAGAACAATCCTTGAGGGACGTGCGAGTGAGCAAATAAAGTTTCAAAGCTATTTTTATACCTACTATACTCGCAGAGTGCATTTATCGACATCATTCCTCCGATTCACTCAATATACGATGCAGTGGTTGCCGATCCACTTCACCAGATCGAACAAGGCGTCTGGGGTAAACATCTTTGGCCATGGATCCGCGATGATTTACCCAAGGCGAGCCGAAAGATTCTGGACTCCCGGTGAGTGGTTAAGGTTTATTTGTTGAGTGCTCTGCCTATACATTGCCATAGCTTCCAGTCAATTCAACGATACCCAGACCTCAAGCACTTTCCTAACGGAGTCACCGAACTAGAATACATCACTGGTAAAGAGCATGGGGTAATCCTACGAGTAAGTTATTCTTCATTCTGTGAATTTTTGTAGACTTATACGTATCTTCAGATGATTGTTCCGCTCATAAGCGATTTAATACAAGACAAGTATCGTAAACTTATTCTTGGAACATTTCGGTCCTTAGCCGAAATCCACATCCTTGTAAAGCTGACAACACATAACGACATCACCCTCGAGAGACTAGAGAACGAGATCAAGAGATTCGATGGACTGCACCGTGTGAGTAGCTGAAAGTCGGTTTGTTTACATAGCTTAAACATATCCATCAATTGAGCAGCAGTTATCGGAAACATTCCCTACTGTCGGTCAAAACTACCCAAAACTCCATTTCCTTTCACACATCCCAAACATTATCCGTCGACATAGCACTACGGATAACTACCATACTGGGTTAGGCGAGGCAATGCACCCTCAGACTAAGCGTGATTATCGTCGCTCTAGCAAGCAGAAGAACTTCGAAATAGAGGTATTTCTTGCGCTTTCTGCTCAATGGTCTGCTGAAATTTTGTTGGAACCAGCTGCTTCGCATGTACCAAGAGCGTGAAACCATCATGCGTATTCGTGCCCGAGTGGACTCAGCCAACAAACGAGACGATGAGGATGACAAAAGCTCGAATAATGCATGGGACGGGCCACGGATTAGCCTTGGAGCCCCCGATCGTCGAGGTCGAAGACTCGCTACTGCGTTTGTCGACCAAATGAACCATGCACACCCAGACGCTCAAGGTATACTACGTGCTCTGCAAGTATTTATCTATCAGAAGATTGGTGGTTTCGGCAACAGAATTCATTTTCGACTATCGGACTTGCCGTCATTGGACAGTATGCTGGTGTGTACCAACTCACTAGCCCCCGCACTTTAGCGATCTTTGCTCATGATTTGTCCCATAGGTATATCCCTATCATCTCGCCTCAATCGGATACACGTCCGTGGTCGATTCCCGAGATTCGTTGGATCTCGCACGATCGACTAACTCATGGAGAAAACAAGGCCCCCGACACGACCATGTCATTGCTGACGACGGTAAAGAGCTTTTTGTAGCGCGGCTACTTGAGCTTTTTGACCTTAAGGTGCGAGACCGGCGATACTCTCTTGCTTATGCGCGACTCTTTCGAATCAAATCTCGGAATAAAACAACCGGATATATCGAGCTAACAGACACCCGCAACCAAAAATTCATATTTCTCGAGTGGATTATTCGCTCCTGTGTACTGATATCGGCTACTACGCACGACCTAGACTACGTTTTATGGGACATGGAAGGAGCAGACATGTATCTTAGATTACAGGATCTATAGACACGTTTAAATGCAAAATGTATCTGACATGAGTGTGCACAACTACTATCAAACAAAAGGGTATCATAATACCCCCATGCTGTTCCCGGTTGTAAGCGCCACATCAACTGTGACGATACCGATACAATGTTTCAGCCGGCTGTGGCGGATTGGCCCAATTGGAGCATTGGCACAATCGGCCCCACCAGCGCCAAAATCGGATGTAACTCCGACCTGGCTGCAGCCGAGGTTGCATTTCCCTGATGAGGCAAGTGACTGCGTAACCCTTCCAGCAACCATCAGCCCAGTTCCACCGATCGCGGTCGCGCAGAAAGGCAGTTCACTGGCTCAACAGAAAAAAGAAAGCACTTTCGAATGATTCAATCATTGGCGTTGTCCTTGGTGGGTTGGTCCTGGTTTTGATCGTTGTGGTATGCTGGTTCCGAAGACCCAGGTACTCCATACGTCTGGCTGAGCCATGGGCGACTAGATCCTCGCAAGCGACCATTGGATCCAAACAAGAGCCGAAACCAAAACATGGCTGAGAATTATGTTTCAATACATTTCAAGATATAAACCTCAAAAGAAGTTGGATCCCAGTAAGGAGTGAGGCAAGGTCGAACATGGCGGTTGAAACCCTCGTTTGACACTCCCGGACAGGTGTTCATGAGTCTCGGCATCGCCTTTGGACATAAGTTCGCCAAGTCGCCAGAGTATATTTCTGCTCTTTTAAGGGAAAGATTCTACGTGTCCGGCAACAAAGTCCACATGCAATCAAGCCAACTGAAATTTGCCTAAACAGTGTGATCCGAGGTAAAGTTGCTCTGAGTGATTTGAGCCGCTGAAAAACGAATGATTAGCATAACCGCGATAATTCTCGTATAATTATTCGTTGAACCGAGCCATTCCAACTAAATTAAGCTACGATATCTACACGCGAAGGTCCTAAGACGGTGTCAAATGAAAACTTCTGAATTTTGCAGCACATCCCAAAACGAACAATCAAGCCCGCCCCTGGGCGCTAATTTTTTGGCTCGCCTATGCTGCGTATATGCAATATGGATGAACGAGCCGCACAAGCTCAATGCCCAGCTCAAGCCAAGTACAACTTCGAGTTAGGCCATTGCAAGAGCATCCACTATTTCACTCCAGGTACGTCATCGCACTGGTATTGAGTGACACATCTTCCGAGTTTTCCTTCCATTAGAACTGGTGAGCTCGGTGCTCCTCAGAATTGAGCGCCGCATACCTCACTCATATGTGTTTTAGCTCATTTTGATCTCGTAATGTTCCCAATCCTACCTATTCTAGTTCTGTGCCTGTCTGAAAGAGGTGTTTCGCTCTCACGGGACCGATGTAAATGTATCAGCAGCGCGGGTGTTCATCAATGTGGAGCACCGGTAGGCTCCGACCTGTCACTTGGGCGGCTGGGTCAACATTGAACGACCAGCATCAAGACACAAGCTCTTGCGTCATCGGAGAGCGCAAGGTTAATGTCAAGATAAGAACAGGATTACCCTACAATCGTAGGTACTATCGCCCCCTTTGTTTCATTGAGTCGGAGGTATATTGCTGGATGGTCTCGATATAATGGTTCCTCTGGCAGCGCTCACGCTGCTTCTATGTGGATTCCGCGCATATGCCCAATCCCCAGATCCTGTTCGCATCGACGATACTATTACTTACTCGCTTGGGAACCCGCACGGCATTCAATACAGACTAGGTGTATGGAACAACAATAACAACAACAATTCCACTTTTTCGACCAAGCGGTTTTCTGGTACCTATCATTCCACGAACACTCTAGGCGCCTGTCTTGTGTTCATTTTCTCAGGTATGTTCACTGCCATACATTGAAAATTTTAAAAAAATTTAATACGCTAAAAAGGCAGCTCTATCACGTACTACGGGGATAGATCGCCTGAAAGCGGCCCCATATCTGTCACCATCGATGGACATACATCCACTGTCAGCGGATTATCCGACACAGCGTACAGGCAATTCCAGCAACCTTTGTGGGCCTGGGGAGGGCTTGACACGAGCGACCATCAAGTTGTGATCTGTAATCCCAATGGTGTTGAAGTAGGACTAGATTTTTTCGAGTAAGTATAAATAAAAAACCAGATGACTGTAACCCGGACCGTTGACTTGTCATCAAGGGTGGTACCAAACGAAGGACGTACGGATATAATACCTACTGAGTTTGGGCCGTGAGTTATAATTCAGATCTTCATAGAACCCATGAGTCTGATAATTGCGCTGAAAAAGGGCTGCGGGAGGCATACCTCTAAGTGCAATGATGGTCAACAACCAGGACGAATCGATTCAGTACCTAGGGTTCAATTGGAGAATGGCTGTAAGATGTATAGTTTCTGGATTTTGGGACAATGTCTTACACCATATCAGTACGATAATCCAAGTCAATATGCCTATTTTCAGGGATCGGTCCATGCTACGAGTACCCCGGGCGACCGTTGCATCTTCACTTTCAACGGAACAGCAGCATGGTTCTTCTCAACGTATCAACCGGGAAACGCGTGGGTAATTGTCAACATCGATGGATTCCCGACCGAGAGGATCGATACAGCACCGACGAAAGATACTGGGGTAGGTTGTATGCGCGAGTAAATTTTGTACAAACTGACCCCATCCTCCTAGTTACGAACTCAACGACTCATTTGGAGTAAAACCGATCTTAGCCCGGGCTCTCACGTGGTCACGATAACGCATGATGGGCTCACAGGAGATAATATGACCGTCGATTTTTTCAAGTACCTGCCCAAGTGAGTAAGCAGCTCATAATTCAGGTATTTTGAGCCTATGTATGCCATCTTTAGCGATGCAGAGATAAGATCTTCAGGATCGAACGGCCGAAAAAAACTGTCGAGTGGAGCAATTGTTGGCATTGTGTTTAGCGTCTTGGTTTTCATCTTGATTTTAGTGGTTTGTCGGTGGTATATGGTGTGGCACGGAGCCATGCTGCGACAGAAAAGGAGGGAGTCTCAGCGTCCGATCCTCATAAACAACAGCTACTACGTAGCGCATGCGGAAGCCCTACCAACTGAAGATTACTAAACGTTTCTTTAAAAGCTTGTGTCTAAATCCCGTTCATTGAAAATGATGTAATTTTCTTTGGAGAAATGAAATGCCAGTTTCTAATAAAAATGCTGTTTACGTGAGATTCTTTTCTACGTATACTCCTGATTGGGAGGAGTGCTAAGAATGCCAGCCAAAGCCTAGGGAGGGGGTTGTTGCTGGTAGGTGGATAGGCAGTACACTCGCACGACGACATGCCCCACCACCATCACCACCGTGCTAGAGAAAACTAGATACTGCCCTCAGTGGCGATTATGGGCTGATCGAGACTTGGTGTCGAGGCCCAGCGACAGGCCATCCAGGGACAACCACGTGACGAAACCTGCCTTCCGGTAGCGCAATCAAGCTGCGTGTTTTGAATACCCGCAGCCAATGTGCGGTATACTGCGGGTTGGGTATGGACTGGCTCCTCCTTGCGCTGTCTATTACCGCTCTAATAGCCCACCGGTGTTCTCCGTGGAGCCGTTTCGATCATCGCTCTGCCGGAACCCACACCGTTCGTTTCTGCGAGAACACTCCTGAACCAAGAGCCCCCTTTCGCACCATCCGTTGATCTCATTAGTTCATTATCCCTACCTTTGACTGTTTTCAGAACAAATGGCACCCGAGGTAGGCCTGAGCTATCAAATACCTCCGTGCTGCCTCGAGCGCGTGCAAGGGGTACATTTTCCAAGTTTGCTCGATTGTCCTTCCCAATCTGATCATATTGCCTAAGATAGGGGCGCCAAGCCATTTTGCGGTTCCTGAAGCCTAGCCCGAGGCTGTGCCCATCGACAGGGATTTCCGTCTCCCGCTGAGCGCCGACCTGTTCCCACCATAAAGATACACCCCACCGAGATCATCTGCTGTCGAGATCCCCCCTTGCTCGTCCAGAGCGCTCGAACTCGCTCTGGCCCACGTCTACGCCCACCCGACCGACATTGGCAACCATGGCCATGATTCTGTACGGCCTCGCCTCGGCGCTCTTGCTGTGCGCATCTAGTGTCCTCGCTCAGATCAAAATCGACGACGCACGCACATACTCGAACGAAACGCTCGACGGGATCCAATACAGTTGGAAGGAATGGAACGACAGAAACACGTTCTACGCTGCCAATCGATACCTCGGCACTTATCACAACGCCGAACTGCCCGGAGCCCACTTCACGTACTTCTTTCAAGGTTTGTGCGAGTCTTCTCTCGCGTTGATTATCTCTTGATTTATGCGGTTCCTAGGGAGTGGGATTAAATATAACGGTGACCGTGATCCCAAAGGCGGACCGATAAACATTACACTCGACGGTACCCTAGTGGCGACTATCTTTGGAAATGCCACGGACTTCCAGTTCCAACAGCTTCTCTGGTCCACCTCTGGTCTCGACTCGACCGATCACCAGCTGGTTGTAACGGGTGTGAGCGGCACCTTCGGGGTGGACTGGCTAGAGGTCACACCACTCGACGGACGGACAGACATTCGAACAGCCCAGTTGGGACCGTGAGTCGGACTCTGGCCGCTATGATTGACGGGCGCTAATGACTTATCCAGAGGTGCATCTGGGGTTCCAGCCGGCGCCTGGGTCGTAGACGACACCGATGGCGGAGTTACCTATTCTGGTTTAGGGTGGCAGCAAGGCGTAGGGGCTTCTCACTACCCTACTCGTTCCCGACTGACAACAATAAACAGAATGACGGACCTGGGTCCGCTGCATACTTGAAAAGCACGGTTCACAGAACGACGAACCCAGGAGACTCGGCGACGTTCAGCTTTTCGGGAACGGCCGTCTGGTTCTTTACGGACAGTATAAATGGCAACGCTCCGGTATCGATCAGCGTAGACGGAGCGGCGGCTGAGACTGTGCAGACCGTGCCAAGTTCTGGCAGCGGGGCGGTACGTTTACGTTATTCGCGTCCGAACGGCTAAGCTCATCCGTGAAAGTAGCGCTCACAAAAGTTGACGTGGAGCAAGACAGAGCTGTCCGACTCGAGGCACACTGTGACGATCAGACATGTTGGGAACGCTGGCAGTCCGGCTAGTGTGGACTTTTTTATGTATATGCCCAGGTATGTACTTTGACCTTCTAATGGTTCGCTAGGCGCTAACACTTGTTTTACACTTAGTCCTGGAATAGACCCCCCTAATAGTAACCCTAACAGCGCAGGGACCGATACACCACAAAAGTCCGCTCCTATCGGCGCTGTCGTCGGAGGTGTCGTGGGCGGAGTCGTCGCGCTCTCACTCCTCGCCCTGTTCTTCCTCATCCGTGCCCGAGACAAACGTGAAAAACGAAACCAAGAACAACGTCAGATGGAACAATCCCAGCGCCGACCTTCGAACCCCGCGACAGAATCTTTCGTCAAGGAAGCATGGAGAAACCCTGCCCCGTCCGATTTGAGCTACTCGAATGGTACTGGAAGCGGCCATGTGAGTCTACCGAGGGGAGTGGTGGGATATATGAGCTCTGACGGACTTTTGGTCCAACAGCATTTGAATGCGAATTCTGCCCCGATGGGCGGAGGGGTTTCTGCTCATAGTGAGTTTGGGCCGGGGATAGGTAAATGATCGATAGCTAATTGTGTTTTTAGCGAACTTTTCGGCAGGAGGATATTCATATCCAGGCAGCCAGCGGTGAAACGGTCTATGTTGTATAGGAAGAAAGGTTTGGATGAGCATCCTGGGTTCTTGGTGTTTACGAGACGATTTGGCGGGATGTAATTTATGCAAAAGCAAGTGTTGCCCAAATCTGTATACACGTTCATGTTGTAATTAAATAACTCCTCATCACCATGCGGTGGCTACGAATAATCTCCAATATCTATTTATGAGGTCCATTCGGTTTCGGACACCTAAGCCCGAAAAGGTCTCGGTTATTAGGCAGCTTGATAACCCTGAATGGACTTCAGGCCCAGCTTGACGCCAACACATACAAGATGGCCAGTAGCCACACCCTAGCCACTCCGTTCAGAGAAGAATGCAAACCTTGTTTTGCATAGGATAAATATAAATTATATTATCACTCTATCAAAACGACTTCATCCAGTTCGTCAACACCGCCATTTCCCTCAGGAAGATTCTCAGTCGAAAGCGTGATGGATTTATCCCTCTCCTGCTGTCGATCCCACAGAGAATAGTCGTTCCCCCGGTAACTATCTGAGAATCCGCTCCAATGATTAGGGGCTTCCTTGTTGTCGATCGGCGAACGCGACCACCAAACTCCGTTGTCCCAATCACGGCGTTGGCAAACCTTGACATACTCATCGAACCAAGCTCGATGTGAGAACCATTCTACCGAGTTATTATCTTCCAAATGTTCGGGCAGTAATGGGTGAACTTCGGCATAGACTTTGACATGACCTCGTCGAATTCGTGCGTCGTGGCGGATGTCAGGATTGGTAGAGTTGAGAAATTCGTATTCTCCAAAGGGTCCGCGTTTTGGGTTGAGAATTTTGTTGAGACATTTGACTCCCAGTTGGCCGGTCTTCCACCTGGCGGGTGGAGGAGGATTCTATTTTAATATGAGTGGAGATAATATTCATAGCAGAGCTTTTTACTAACAGGTGATGTCAAACAATAAAATACGGCGGGGTCTTGAAATGTGTAGCAATACGAATCTTGAAATGGCCATTCCGGTTCGATATAGATCGCGGGTTCCGGCCCGTCGGAACTGGGATAATATTTTCCGACGATTGGTACAGTCAAGGAGCTGGTTGTGCTAGAGCCAGACTGATGACGACTAATAGGGATAAGCGTCATGTAGTGGAGTTTGGCCCTTTCGTCCCATTTGACACTGATCACGATGCCTGGTCGAAAGGCTGATGTCCACTCTTGGGACAGGAGCGATAGATCGTGAATGTAAGAATTTTCGTGTCCAACTTGAGAACTGTATCCTTCCACAGTCAGAGGACATAGAATTCTCGCTATCACAACTTGGCCCCGCTTGAATGGTGGTGAATAAGAGAACGGGATTACTAAAAGTTCATTCATAGTTGCAGCTTTTAGGTTTGTATCTTGGACAGAGGACATACCTGGAGGTGTTTGGCCAATCTGAGGTTTAGATGCACTGGCAGGCGCTGGGATTGATTTGGAACATTGCCGAAACCTCCTACGCCATTCGTCGTAGTCCGGAATAGCATAATCAGACAAAGACCTTGCATAATCAATTAGCTGACCGAATTCGGAAGGAAGCCCATGAGCGAGACGCTGCCCATTGTAGATCTTCTTCTGCTCGTAGACCTGACGTAGCCGACCTCGGACGGATCCATGATTCAGATAATGCGACCACGGTAGGTCACCACGCAGTAGGAAAATGAGGCTCAAGCCCAGCGATTCTAGATCATCGCGAAAGGTAAGATCTACAGCGATGGCCAAACCGTCAGTTTGTGATCTCATCTAGACATAAACGCTAACCGGAACTTTCGTGGGACTTAATGCTTGAAAAAACTGCCGTCCCACAAACACCCGTTGGCTCTGCTTGAGCGAGGCCCGTTTTAGGAGCTCCGTTCTTGGGTTGTGGTCGATAAGCCAGGCCAAAGTCAATCAAACAGATACGTGATGCACCACGAGTTTTCAAGAGAATGTTCTGGGGCTTTATATCACGGTGAACCAAACCCTTGTTGTGCATATAACTGATGACATTGAGCTTGTATGCGGGAGGACTATTGATAAGCAAACTTGTAGGACTTCCTTTAGTTGGGCTCACCATTTGGTCGGCAATCTCAAGAACTGTGGTTATAGGTATAGAGCCCGATTCCTTTACTACTTCGCTCAAACTCCTTTCAAGAAGTTCCAGAGAAAGCAGCTCAAAGTGGTCGGTCCGACCATAGGCATACACCTCTGGGATTGCAGGATGACCCGATAGGAATCTAAGAACTCGGGCCTCGTGCTGTAGGAGCGTCCTATTGACTCGTAGGGAAACGCGGGACTTTTTGATGGCAAAAGATCGGTCAGAATCGCGTTCTTTGGCGCGGTAGACGATTCCCTGAGTTTAGCCCATACATCTAAGTAAATGCTGAATATTTTGATGACACCGTACTCACGTAGCCGCCTGAGCCCAGATGGTCCCCTTTGATAACAAAGAGCTTTCGCGTGGAGCGTGGAATAAGCATTAAAAGAATCTAATTGATGGTCAGATTTGATGAAGATATAATCGCGGACAATTCTCCTGGTGTGAAACCCGTTAGGAGGGGGTGGAGGATGTTGGGCGTCACGTGTCTCAGCCGTGTACGTGGTCTCATCTGTGTATGCATCCGGCTCAGAGGAATTTCTCCCCCGAAAGTCGTCCCCTCATCCGGTGCAGTAGCTTGGTCCTGCTCAAGACCTCGTGGAACAGTGGAATCAGTCAGAGAACGAAGTATGGAAGTGAGCTTTGAATATATTCGACTGGTTTCTCGCAGTTGCACAACTCCTTGGCACCAGTGCCAGTAATGCTAGCCCGCCTACCCGAAGATATAGCAAAATTTGGCATTCGTCCCGCGAATACGAGCCCTGATTGGTTGAACATTTCCCAGGGGACCTATTTCACTCGACCCGTGTATATGCACTGCGATCATGTGGTGTTATGCATCTTGGCGGTGGCTAATATCAATACGGCCATATGCTACGCCACTCCCCTCTTCTTTTTTTCTTCCCGCCTCTATTTCCGCTCTCAGAACGGTTTGACCTCGCGCTCATGAAGCCCTTTACGATAAGTATGTAATTGAAAAAGAAGACAGGGTCACATGATCTTTCCTGGCGATTCCCAAAGTTCATTTTTGATCCACCACAAGCCGCAACGACCAAACCGTTCTCCATGACACCTCAACCACTCATCGGTAGATATCCCTAATCCCATCCCATACCTCAGGGTCTGTTGTTGGAGATAGGGGCACTGAACATCATGATTCTGATGCACCGCCTGGGGCTGTGCCCGGGGCCGATATGTTCACACCATAAAGTACATCGCAACGGGAGATCGCTCTGAGGCTCCTCCCCTATACTCACTCGAAGCTACGTCTCAACCTACGGAGCCGAGCCGAGCCATAATGAGCATGGGTCTGCCCAGTCTTGCCTTGACACTCTTGCTGTGCGCGTTTGGTGTCCTCGCTCAAATACAAATCGACGATGCATACGCCTACTCGAACCAATCACTTGACGGGGTCCAATACAGTTGGAAGGAATGGAATGATAATAACCAGGGGTTTGCAGCCAACCGATTCCGCAAGACCTATCACAATGCTGAGTTGCCCGGAGCCCGTTTCACATATTTCTTCCAAGGTTAGTTGGGATCTTTTGTAGTGCATGAGTCGCTTTTGATGATTTCGGCATCTAGGAAGTGGGATTAAATACTACGGCGACCGGGATCCCAAGGGTGGTCCAATAAACATCACACTCGATGGTGCACTCGTGGCGACTATCCTGGGAAACGCTACAGAGTTCCAGTTCCAACAACTCCTCTGGTCTACGTCTGGTCTTGACTCTAGTGATCACCAGCTCGTCGTGACCGGTGTGAGCGGCACCTTCGGGCTGGATTGGCTGGAGATCACGCCACTCGACGGACGAACAGACGCACGCACAGCTCAGCTGGGACCGTGAGTCGGATTATGGCTTCTTGGGGTTCGCGGGCGCTAATGACGTGTATAGAGGCGCATCTGGGGTTCCCGCCGGCGCTTGGGTCGTGGACGATACCGATGGCGGAGTTACGTACTCTGGCTCAGGTTGGCAGCAAGGCGTAGGTGCTCTTCGTGACCTAATTGGCTCTGAACTTACAATAACAAACAGAATGATGGACCTGGGTCCGCTGCATACCTGAAAAGCACAGTTCACAGGACGACGAACCCAGGAGACTCGGTGACGTTCAACTTTACGGGCACAGCTGTGTGGTTCTTTACGGACAGTACAAACGGCAACGCCCCAGTATCGATCAGCGTGGACGGAGGGATAGACGAGACTGTACAGACTGTGCCGAGTTCGGGCAGCGGGGCGGTACGTTACTTTATTCATATTTAACGCTTTCGCGGCTCAGTCCCTCCTCAAAACAGCGTTCACAAAAACTCACATGGAGCAAAACTGGGTTGTCGGACTCTAGACATCTTGTGGTGATAAAACATGTTGGGAACGCCGGAAGCTTGGCCAGTGTGGATTTTTTCATGTACATGCCTAGGTATGCCCCCTTTTCTTCCGATGATCTCTGTCGTTTATGCTTGCTTCATGATTAGCGCAAATTTGGACCCATCTACCGGTAAACCCAAGAACGAGCCGCCTGATACTAATCGAAAGCGGACTCCTGTGGGCGCCATTGTTGGTGCCGTCGTAGGAGTAGTTATTGTATTCCTCTCCGCTCTCTTCTTGTTTGTCTTCAAGCGTAGCAGACGCCAAAAGCAAGAACAAGAACAGCGTCGGATGGAACAAGCACGACGAAGAACCTCATATCATGATCCTGAATCGTTCGTCAAGGAAGTATGGAATCCCGCTCCCGGTGCTGGGAGTGGGCATGTGAGTTTGCCGAGGGGGGCGCAGGGATACAGGAGCTCTGATGGGCTTTTGGTCGAGCAACGCTTGAATATGGCTCCCACTCCGGTGGGTGGGGGACCTTCTCGCAGTAAGTCTGGGTCATGGATATACGAACGGGATCAATGGCTGATTGCGCTTTTAGCCAGAGATCTGGATGAGGGACGTGTGTGATACCTAGAGACTCAATGGATGAAACGGATTTTGTTCTTCGAACGGGTGGTTTCTACTGTTATCGTGAGGTTCCGGCATGTACAAGCCGATTCTGTAGGATGTAATTTATGTATATGCAAGCGCTGCGCAAGTTTTAGGAAGCTGTAGGAAGATTTATGCTTGTATTTAAGTAATTTTTCAATACATCGCCTGGATGCAGTACGCCTGACAATGAGCAAAACAGCCGGCCATTCTGCCCGATCACCGAAAAACCCCTTGGGGATTCCGGGAGAAACTGGTCTCGGCCGATCAAGCAAGGCCGAGTGAACTTGATGGCCCTGAACACTGCCCCAGCGCTACTCAATCTCGAGCCGCTGCTGATTTTCAGCGACCACATCCTGTTGTCTTCTTCCAGAAGCCACACGAATGTAATTTTGTGCACAGCCATAGACGCCGACATTGCTCTACCAAGGCGATTCCTTCCAGTTGGTCGATGCCAGAGCTTTCCTCGAACATCCTCGTTTGCAACTGACGGCAACAGGGGGACAAACCCGGCATGGCTTCTGAATGAATAGTCCACTCTTTGATATCTATTCGAGGGGTCTTTGTGGTCATTCCCGTTAGCGTCTGGTAGACGCGACCACAGAAGTCCCAGAACCTTCCATTTCCATAGAAAGTTCATACTGGACCTAAGTACCCAACTACCGAAGCGCATACATCCAGTAAGTCGTGGGGCAACGATTCTCATGATCATGATATACTAAGTTTAATTAAAATAGCCAAACGATCAAACGGGACATTATTGGACTGAATATTGGAGTGAGGCACGATATTGCTTGGCACTCGATATTTAATGCGGCTATTGGCTCGCAACAACAGCTCCAAGTGTTGTAGCAAAGCCTTATCACAGTCGCATCAGCCAGCATACAACGATTTCGGCAAGTCTCGTGTGACAGGCAAGCGCTTTCCTGTCCGCGAGCCCCTAGATCGGCTCATATTGACCAAACGTGAGGCATGTAGCTCTGGAGCGCAAGTTGGATGAGCGCCGACTCATAAGTCAACAATCTTGTCACCTGTCCAATATATGAAAACCTGAGTGAATTCCCACGATTCTCCCACCTTCACCATTACCGCGATATGGCGAATATACTAGTTCTATCCGATATCTGTATTAGCGTAATATGGGTTCTGCTTCCTTTCGTCCCTCCTGCTTCAGGTCAAATGCAAATCGACCTCTTCGTCGACCTTTGCAAGTGGGCCTACAAATTCCAGTGATGGTGGTTTAAGCACAACTTCGGTTGGCGTGATGGTGGGAAGCTCAATCGCTGCTTTTGCCGTGCTAGCTTTGGTAGTGCTTGGTGCGCTGTTTATCATCTGGCGGAGACGAAAAAAGGATCCCGCCAAGGCTGGAGAATCGACTAACGAAAAAGTGGCTCCTGGATTGAATTCTCTTCAAATTTCAAGTAATAACTCTACTATGGCACACTCGGGAAGAACAAACCTGCAGAGCTTCGGGCAGGTATGTTTCAATTCTATATACTACGACGTCCCTCCTTAGCTTGTTTTACTGTTGTAGTTCCCGAGTTCACCATCGACAGTGCCATGTAAGTAATCATTCCCTGACGCCTCTCGGAATGATGTCTCAAGTAACTGGCTCTATTAGCTACGGGATATTTTGGTCATCCCGAGATTTAGGAATCTTGAGATGAAATTCAATGTGAATAGACACCTTAGGCACCGGTGAAATTTACCGGTTCAAATTCGACCGGACCGGATTTCAAAATTCACCGGAAGCCATGCAATGCACGTTTACCACGACCATGCCTCCTCGTCGCCGTGCAAATCGTTTTGGGGTTGATGTTCTCTTGTATTAGCTGATTGTAGCGTCGCTCGTTTGGCACTTGAGTTCTTTTTTTATCACTGCTTTGCCGGATGGGTCTAAGCGACTCGCAAGCGGCTGGCGGTACCCAATTGCTTCAGAGCGAACGGCTCAATCGACATAGATGAGCTCTCAATTTACCGGACGACACCAGTGTCCTTTAGGTGTTTATTGGAGTTCGGAGAGCTACTTTCCTTGCTGTCGTGGTGTGATTCAGGATGTCCAGTCAAATTTGAGTATAATGACCGAATGCTGGATGACGTACTACACGGCAACCTACATATAGAAGTGCTGTACAAACTGGTAGACCAATCACTCTGAGCTTCGTGTTTCCACTGCATGAGTTTGGTACAACAGTCCATATTTACGGCTCTTGTAACTCAAAATTCACTGGACACCGAAGCAAATTTGAATTCGGATCCAGCCAAATTTACCGGCGCCTAAGGTGTCTAATTTAGACGTGGACCCAATCGCATAGCGCTATTTCATACTACGCATGCCTTCCTTGAGGACTTACTTGTAGCTTAGAACTCCGCGATTCATATGGATCCCTGAGGAGCAACATGCATATACTCATTTTCGTAAATGAGAATTGCAATGCATAACTCGTTATATCACTAGCCAAAAGATTAAACGAGGCCAGAACTGCTGTCGATTCACACTCGTATACTACAGTTGTGATTGGTTCGCGATATTGGCGCAACTGACTTCGGTGGCACTCGAACACCGAACTTGAACCCTGTTTGCCAAGCCTTGGCTGTCATACATAGGCACCGTCCTGCCAGGGCAGGGCAGTCCGGGTAATCTTCGTGGCTCCAACGTATACAGTTGAGGGCGCCCGATGGATCAGTGCTGCCTGATTAGGGATAGACAACTATCTGTCAATCTGCATGCCACATAAAAACCACGAAGGCTTGGAGCCCCGCTTTCCTCCGAACCCCAGATGAGTTGACGAAGATGATTCTAGCCCGCAGCCCTATAAGTATTTTATGCGTATTCTTCGTATCTCTACCTCTCGTTTGGGCCCAATCGCCCATCAGGATAGACGACACATACACATTCGGGGTGTCCAGCCTCGGCGGGATTCAGTTTGGAGGTGCCGGTTGGGACAACTACAATCCGGGTCATGCAATCTCGCGTTACAATGGCTCGATAACAGTGACGAATACCCCCGACGCGAATATAGTTTTCTTTTTTCGAGGTGAGTTTCACGGATTTTATTTGGTTCGAACGCGTTGGCTGATTAGCACGCTGCTAGGAAAATCGATTAAATACTACAGCGATAGAGATCCCAAGGGCGGGTCGGCGAGTATACGTATCGACGGAGAGCAATCTACAACTGTTGGTGTTGAGGCACCGCCGTCAGGATTCCTGTTTCAGGAGCTCTTGTGGACTTCTCCTGCATTGGATGCGGGCGACCACCAGATTGTGATCAGCAACGTTGGAGCAAAGATTAACCCACAAAAAGGGATCATCGGCTTGGACTTCTTCGAGTACGCGTCTCCCATGTTCATACGAGCTTCAGAAAGCTTAGGTTATGTTGAATCAGGATTGTGCCCCTGGACGGCGCCAATGATGTAACACCTTCAAGCATTGGTCCGTAAGTAAACCGTTTGCTAGCGAGGTTTCGCTCATGAACATCGTTTTAGCGGTGCATCCAACGTGCCCCAAAATGCCGTGATTGTGCATGATTCGGATGGTACCATAACTTATTCGGGCAGTGGCTGGGGAGTCAAGGTTTGCTCAGTCACGGATAAAAATGTTTAGCATCTTACCTGTTTGTCCTAGAACTCGATTCCTGATAGCTCAATCTACCTACAAGGCTCAGCCCACACCACCACGACGCCCGGAGACTCGTGTAGCTTCAGATTCATCGGGACAGACGTGTGGTACTTTACAGATTATGCTATGGGCAATGCTCCAGTCGAAATTAGAGTTGATGGTGGGCCACCCGAGAGGGTCACTGCTGCTTCAGATACACAAATAAGCTCGGTATGATTTCAGGATTTGTGCGAAGAAAGTTATATTAAATTCATTCTAGTACACGCAGCGAATGACTTGGGGAAAGACAGGTTTGAAAGACGCCCCACATACGGTCACCATTAAGCATGCAGGTCAATCCGGAAGTAGCATGAGTGTAGATTTCTTCAGATATATCCCTGGGTAGTTATTCTTCCGTATGGTTTCGTGGCTAGCGTATATTGATATTTTCTCGTTCAAGCACAGGCGCAGAAGCAAGTTTAACCTCATCCGGCTCTACAGTCGGGGCAACAAGCTCTGCCGGTAGCGCGAGTTCCAAGTCTGCTCCGGTCAGCGTGATAGTGGGATCATCAGTGGGGGGGTTCGCCGTGTTGACGTTGTTGGTGCTTGGCGGGGTGCTGCTGTTCTGGCGGAGGCGAGGGAAGGACCAAGGAGAGATCGAAGGGCATGCGGATGAAAAACAAGCACCAAGCTGGAATTCACCCCCGAATTCAGCTCATCCCTCGGCTGTGACTTACGGGGGGATGACAAACAATCAAAGTTACGGACAGGTAAGTCTTTAAGCCGGATTAAATGCATTTAAAATTAAATCCAATGCTCTGCCCTAGTACCCACGTTCACAGTCTACTGTGCCATGTGAGTCGATGATCAAAATCTTTTATCTCTGAAATAATCTGACTTGTCTGTAGCTGGAGCATATTCGGGACATCCTGAAGTGTATGAGTAACGACCCGGCAAGTTGACGGAGGATTCCAAGCTGTTGTAGCCTTCGAATGTGGAGCTAATTGTATATCTATTATTAATTAATGGCATCATACGGTCCTTGAATGCAAGCTCAAGTTGTTTACATTTTGGCTTAGTCAGCATGTGGCCGATTGGTTTGGGCTGTCACGGGACCAAAACAAAGCGTCGATCGCCTCGTGGCCAGCAGGAGGCTTCGCAGATAAGTATGATGCAGTGTCCAGGGGTATTGGATTCTTCCGTCTACCCAGGCCTTACTCCCTCCGGATGATGACCCATGTTCACGGCCCTCTACGACTCTTCTCATTCCTAGTCTTGCTCAACGTCTGTCGGGTATGGTCTCAGAGCCCTATCCGAGTCGACGACACATTTGTCTATAATGATCTAAATTCAAATGGAATCCAATTTAGCAGCTCACGCTGGAGCGACTACAGCCCTCAGAACGACCCTTTGCGATATAACGATTCGTACACTGCGACCAACTCCTCTGGGGCAAATCTTGTATTTTTCTTCCGAGGTCAGTGCGAGTTTTTTTTTCTTCACAATTTCATTCAGCGATATACCAACGACTTGGAGGTAGGCAAGTCTATCAAGTACTATGGGGACAAGGATCCCTCTGGAGGGATAGCGACTGTTCGTATCGACGGCCAGCCGTATACAAATGTCAGCGTCTCTGCCTCGTCATCCGGATTCCAAGCCCAGCAACTTTTATGGACGTCACCCTCGCTTGATTCGAATGACCACCAGATCGTGATCAGTAATATTGGGGCGAGAATAAATCCTAGAAAAGGTCTTATTGGGTTGGATTTCTTCGAGTGCGTGCCAACCCAGAATATGCGGGACCGAGCAATAGACTCATAGGGTCGAACCGTAGGATTGTACCGAACAGCGGGGCAAACGGAATAGCACCAGCGAATCTAGGACCGTGAGTGGGAGTATTTTGGCCCACACTAAGGCCGGTTGATGGAAATGTTATTAGAGGGGCATCGAGCGTGCCGCAAAACGCGATTTTGGTGGACAGCTTTCACCCATCCATTAGTTACCTCGGAGACGGCTGGCAAAACAAGGTGGGTCCAGCTGCCTTTTTTTACTATTCGCGTCATTCTTACTTGTTACGCTTAGACTTCCACACCAGACAGTACAATTTATCTTCGAGGTTCTGCTCGCACAACTCGTTTTCCAGGAGATTCGTGTTATTTCAACTTTAACGGTTCTGCCGTGTGGTATTTTACGGATTATTCACTGGTCAACGCAGTCATCGCGATTAGCGTAGACGGTGCACCACCAGAACTGGTCGATACGGCGCCCAACAATACCACTCTTTCCGTTCGTCCTCTCATCTCTTCGCCACAGAATGACTCATAACTTTTTGTTTCACTTAGCGGTCGCAAAGATTGACTTGGAGTCGGACCAATTTGACGGACGGACCGCATACTATTGCCGTAACCCATTCTGGTCTGGCCGGCAGTTGGGCTACTGTCGATTTCTTCAAGTATATGCCTAGGTACGTACTTGACCTGTCATCCATGTTCACTCTCCTTGATCCCTCTTTAGCTCGAATTCGACTACGGGCGCAACCACGAGCACGACCAGGACCTCCTCCACATCGGCCACCAAAGCGGCTTCAACCAATAACATCATTCCCAGTTCTGGCTCCAATTCTTCCATCGGTGGGGCGATAGCAGGAGCAATCATCGGGGGCATACTTCTGCTTATACTTATCACGTTCGGCATCCTGGTCATGATGAGGAGACGACGGGCCTATGATCGGATGATCAAGGGCGCGAACGAGAAGAGCTGGAACTCTCTTCCGACTTCGTCGCGTCATATGTTGGGGCAGAATGCGAGTACCGTGTCCCATTCTACCAGCTACAGGACTGGTCGTGTGAGTGTACTTATAATTGCAGTCAACGCTTGGTTTACTGATAGCCCTTCAGTCGGTTATTTAAGGATCGAGTGCTTTTTTCCGTGTTGTGGACTTGATGCAGCCTTATTGAGTTTGTGATATTGAATACTACTGGACTAGAGACACGTTTGAACAATTTTTTGAAATTTATCTAAATATACATTGCGCATCCAGGTTATTCGTACCTGCTCTGATCCCGTCCGGAGAGAAATTTTCAAAACAGCCTAGAGAGTTCTTTTGGTACTAATCATTCGAACCTTTCATTGATTGCGTACTATCCAGCTCGTTCCAGATCAGCTCGACTACAGTCTAGTGTAAGTGAGTTATAAATTTCCGTATGAATCGTATTCACGAGCGCTCGAAATAAGTTCTTCGTTTTTGACACGCTCAGAGTTCAGGCGTGTGAGTACCACGACTTGCCTCGGAGAGGACGATATGCCTAGTAAAAAATTTTAGAAACCACCCTTATTTCGGGGTTCACCCTCTGATTCCAAACACATAGCCCCTCCGCGCGTGACTGTGTTCACTCATGCGATCATTGCGAGTCATCCTTCGGAATATTTTCATGGTAGCGGAATGGTCCATCAGGCGACTAAAGGATGACCTGCATACAGCGCATGATATCATGCTGAGTTGGCATTTGACCCGCTACCAAGCAAAATGTACATAATTTTAAAAACACTGATGAATGTCATTCGGCACACTCTTCCAGCTAGCTCGTATACCTATCGTGAGGGAGCACCACTCGAAGCTTACGTGAATACTATAGTGTATCCTACATCATCTAAGCTCACCTGAAAAATGCTTGATTAGTACTCAGAATGGCTGGTCGGTTATACCCCACCAAAAGAGATCAAAGGGATATTTGGACTTGGATCCGGTATAAAATAGCACAGATAATTTCGGATTGGGTTTCTCGATATACAAGCTAGAGTCCATATCATAAACAGAATACTACAAGTTAAAGTCCGACCCCGTAGCCCCTCTCGACGGCCGCTCAGTTTCCAGATTGCATCGCCTTCTTCTGGAACTTCTCGAACGTGTTGCCCTTGTTCGGCGGGTTCACCTGTATGTATGCGTCGTGCGCGTCAGATCCTCGAAGCATATACCATCTGGAGAGATCGAACTTACGGCGAAGACCATCCCAGCCGGACAGTGACCGGTCTGTCCGCAGTAGAACCAGTGCGGCTTCGTCTGGATCGGAGGGAGCGCAAAGGTGAGCGAGGTCGACCGGGCGGGCCTACGCGAGATGGACACTTACGTCGGTGACCTTGAAGCTGCGAGTCGGGAAGTGCGACGTCTGAGTCGCGGGAACGGGGACGCTGCCACACGATGAGCGGCGAAGCGGGACGACGTTAGCATGGCAGACTTACAAGCCGGTGCGGAACCCGATTTGATTGCCGTGCGAGTCGGTCAGCTTGTGGCACGGGCTGTTGAACGAGCTCTCGGTCACCGTGTGGTTCTTCGGGTGGCTGTTTCGGTGCAAACCGGTTCAGCGAAGTGACTCGGATCGTTGAAATGCGTACTCACAACTCGAACTTGATGTAGTCTCCGACGTTGGCGTGCACGTACTGGGGGTCATACCGGAGCTTACCTCCTGCACCGACCGTGACCTTGTAAGTCTTTGAGTATCCGCGGGCCTCAAGGTCGAGGTCAGAGGCAGGAGCAGCGAACGCTGCGAGGGGAAGAGCGAGGACGGCGGCGGAGACGACGGAGGCAATGTTGAAATACATTCCGAGCGAGGTGCTTATGTCGTATAAGATATAGAAAAAGTAAGAGACGAGATGATGGTTTCTAGCCTGGCAAGTCGATGAATTTATTATACTCTCAGTCCATAGAGCATGGCGTAACGTGGATGGCTATGTGTAGACATATGCACCGCTAGACCGAATGTTTCTCATGGCTCGGTTAGACACATCCGCTCATATGCCTCATGAATTGATATGTGTAATTCTACCTAGCCACACATGCATGATGCGATCCCTTGAATTTAATCTTCCAAGCAATGCTTCTTGTTCGCGTTACGTTTCGTTAAACCGAGCCATGTGTCCGCGTGGCAGTGATGATTGCGCTCTACCATTCAGCTGTTGATCCCGCGGATGTACGCATATATATCATACCACATATAGCGAGGCTGAATACATCAGCATCATGCATGTGTGGCTAGGTAGAATTACACATATCAATTCATGAGGCATATGAGCGGATGTGTCTAACCGAGCCATGAGAAACATTCGGTCTAGCGGTGCATATGTCTACACATAGCCATCCACGTTACGCCATGCTCTATGGACTGAGAGTATAATAAATTCATCGACTTGCCAGGCTAGAAACCATCATCTCGTCTCTTACTTTTTCTATATCTTATACGACATAAGCACCTCGCTCGGAATGTATTTCAACATTGCCTCCGTCGTCTCCGCCGCCGTCCTCGCTCTTCCCCTCGCAGCGTTCGCTGCTCCTGCCTCTGACCTCGACCTTGAGGCCCGCGGATACTCAAAGACTTACAAGGTCACGGTCGGTGCAGGAGGTAAGCTCCGGTATGACCCCCAGTACGTGCACGCCAACGTCGGAGACTACATCAAGTTCGAGTTGTGAGTACGCATTTCAACGATCCGAGTCACTTCGCTGAACCGGTTTGCACCGAAACAGCCACCCGAAGAACCACACGGTGACCGAGAGCTCGTTCAACAGCCCGTGCCACAAGCTGACCGACTCGCACGGCAATCAAATCGGGTTCCGCACCGGCTTGTAAGTCTGCCATGCTAACGTCGTCCCGCTTCGCCGCTCATCGTGTGGCAGCGTCCCCGTTCCCGCGACTCAGACGTCGCACTTCCCGACTCGCAGCTTCAAGGTCACCGACGTAAGTGTCCATCTCGCGTAGGCCCGCCCGGTCGACCTCGCTCACCTTTGCGCTCCCTCCGATCCAGACGAAGCCGCACTGGTTCTACTGCGGACAGACCGGTCACTGTCCGGCTGGGATGGTCTTCGCCGTAAGTTCGATCTCTCCAGATGGTATATGCTTCGAGGATCTGACGCGCACGACGCATACATACAGGTGAACCCGCCGAACAAGGGCAACACGTTCGAGAAGTTCCAGAAGAAGGCGATGCAATCTGGAAACTGAGCGGCCGTCGAGAGGGGCTACGGGGTCGGACTTTAACTTGTAGTATTCTGTTTACGATATGGACTCTAGCTTGTATCTCGAGAAACCCAATATATACTGTATGATATTTCTAATGGACATGACCTCAGTATGTCTACTTACATCTACTTCCGATAATATAATGATATTATCTCAGGAGTACCTAGAAGCTCTCCGAAACGCTTTTGCAAAATGCGCCCGTCACCCGCAAAAGCCGGAGGGGAGGATGTTCATCTATCCG
This sequence comes from Ceratobasidium sp. AG-Ba, assembly GCA_016906575.1. Lineage (NCBI taxonomy): Eukaryota > Fungi > Basidiomycota > Agaricomycetes > Cantharellales > Ceratobasidiaceae > Ceratobasidium > Ceratobasidium sp. AG-Ba. The sequence goes on along the minus strand of CP059635.1, from coordinate 719,042 downwards.
CTCTCACCTCTTCACTAAGACAACGAACAAAGTGTAATTGAGGTGTATTCGAGGCATTTTGTTCGGGATGCACCGACAGTAGATGAAGGAAATAGCCAATATAAGCAGTGGATCTATTCCAACTATCTACCTGTATAAAGCAATCGCGCTGGTTCGTCTAGTCCCATTGAATGCATATTTACCACCGGTATCACCTAGCACATGCCTGCGTATTTAGAGCTTAGTAGGTGAATCAGATCAAAAAGTTTGTGGATAAATATGTGGCCTTTGGGGCACGACTATTTCGTACGTGAGTAGCACAACATAGCCACATTCTTCTAATGGGCAAAGTTCACAGCGCCATCTGACCCTCATGCATTATCACGTAGCTCTGCACGAGGTTTCTAGGACCGAAGGAGGGTGAATATTGCGAATTCACACACTGATGGGAACCATCACAGTATTTAAAGTCAATTCATTTAAACCATCGAAATGCCTCCTGGCGGAGCGCCTAGGATACCTTACTCGACGGGTACAGCACTGCCGGGCATACGTGTATCGTGGCCACGCCCCAACGATACGCATCATGTTAACGCATACTGCCTTTGGTCGCCTGCCCATGACCGAGGGGGCGTGTCCGTGTGGCGGTGTGATATAAATCTATGAACGGGTGTTTCCGTATTGTGCTGTGCGTAACGCCAGTCGAGCATGTAATCCTCGTGTGTGGCTCGATTGATTTGGTCATGAGGTGAGTGCACGGATGATCGTAAGGGTTCTTGTGAACTATAGTCACCGGCCAGTGTTTAGTTGAAGTCCAAGTGGGAATGTATCAGGATCCAGGGATCATGCATAGACGCCTTATGAGTGATGGTTTAGTGCTCATACGCAATTATCAGTAGCATATCAGCGCATATAAGTAGGGATAGGTTGTCTATGGATGATCCCAATTTCCTGATGTGTATAACATCTTTGAGTGAGACCCTCTTATCCCCATCTTCTGGCTCTTTTACTCAACCCATCCTAATCTCCAATAACGCACTTCCTCTCACGGCTTCTGCTGCCCCCGGTGTTGAGTTATGCCTCGAGGGTCGCGGACACAAGGCACGCAAGGTCACCTTTGGCAAGAACGGCAAGCTACGCTCCCATCCTGAGTACGCGCGTGCCAAGTTCGGAGACTACATCAAGTTTGAGTTGTACGTACGCTATGTGGTTCAAATATCAAATTGTACCAATCGGTAATGGTCGTTTTGTACGGTCACCCGAAGAAGCACAACATAACCGAGAGCTCGTTCGCGACGCGTGCTACAAGCTGACGGACGAGGGCAACCAGGTTGTGTTCGCCACCGGGTTGTGAGTGAATGTTGTTACCAGGTTCTTTCTCGGTGTGTAACCCTGGCCTAGTGTGCCCGGTCCCGAAGACCAGACTTCACACTTTTCGACTCGGAAGTTTAAGGTTAAGGATGAAAGTACAAGCAGCCATCGTTTTTTTCTATGCATTTTTACGTATGGTTTGATGTGCAAGACCACGCTCACTGGTTCTACTGCGGTCGGGTTGGACACTGCCCCGCTGGAATGGTCTTTGCGGTATGTCACTGTTCCACCTGTAATAGTGCGATGACCTGACGCATATATGCAGGTGAATCCGCCAAAAAAAGGGGGGATAAGACGTTCAAGAAGTTTAAGGAAGCGGCGATGAACTCGCTCCAGAACTAGGTGACTATGGAATGTGATTGTGGATTGGATTTTTCTGGACGTTTGGAATATACATGGCTCTGCAAAGCAACGACATGTAAGCGATATGATTTCCGAATTTAACTGAGTTTGGACGTTTTCACTGATAGCGATTTTCGCAATTCGAAGCTGACCAGAAAAAAAACTCAACGCCGAAATGTCGAGCACTATGTATGGAAGAGAGCCTGTAGCGTTCTCGGCCAATATTCGATAAGCTAGTTAGGGCTAGTTGGAGCCGGTTGGAACGCCAATGCTGAACGAGCGCCAATAGTATATATTTAATGGTTTAATCTAGCAAGCGCTCACACAGGAAGTCGTAGGGAGGGATTATTTAAAGATCTTGGAATAATCGCCGAAAATCTAACAAAATCTGTGGTTTCAAGATCTTGAGATAATCCGTGCGGGGTTATTTAAAGATATTTGGCATTCCAAAGCAAAATTCATGCGATTATATTATAGGCCACAACTGGACAGAATTCGATCATGGACATGACAAGGTGATTCACAAATGGTCAGATTGCGTCCGAGTTACCCGTATCCCCCGAAACAGAAATTCCGAATAAGATGCACGACGCTAATCCTCTCTGGGTTAAAAGGTCGAATAGCCATTGCATTCGGGACAACCCGCCTTAGTCAGTCCCCACAGTAACTTGGCATAGTCTCGTTGATTGTCCGTCCATCGAATTGCCTCGTTGATTGCGGTGATTGGTTGTCAGACGTGTCTGGAGGGGGCCAGCGAAAAGACATACCGTCTTGGAGTGTTCGATTACTGTAATATTTTCATCCCACTTCTATATGTCGAAGCGTAAAGCTGGAGGGTGCGATCCCGGCGACGACAAAGTCGAAGCGTGGACGCTACCATCTGAAAAGTCATGCGTACCACCGCGTTTGACACCGGCATCCAAGATGCACAGTTACTACGAAATCGATCCGCCACACCCACACCTGCCCAGAAGACCGTTCCTCGCTATCAGCCGCTTCCTTTGAAGGGCTGTAGTTTCCGTGAGCTCTGGCCGTCTCAGGTGAGTTTGACATACCAATGCTACGAGTGCTCGCAAGGTCCCGAGTTCAACGACGTATGCGTGTACCTCGAGTCAAGGAGCAAGACGAAGAGAATAATACGATGCAGGGGTCGCTCAACATGTTACAAGACGGGTTCGAACGGCTCACCTTAGAATCTGACTGTTTTAAACCAAAACAACCCGGGTACTACGGTGGGAGAGCTGTACTATAGGAGAAAGGCGTCAACTGCGGGTTTCATTGATACCAAAAGAATGGGATAAAGGTGTGTCAAAGCCACAATGCCATACGAAGATCTGGAGCGTACGTACATGGTCGGAGAGCTGGCGGAGGTGGCGGAAATGGTGGAAGTCGTGGCGAGGAGGCGTTATCGGGTGAATCATGATCGGAGTGATCCGGTAATGCGAAATGAACCAGAGTTCAAAGAAGTTGGTTTAGCACGTCCGGGTGACACGTTGTCTCGTTGAAGCGATACTTCAATAGCCACATCACCTTGTTTACCGTGCTACAGATGATTGACACGCCTCACCAGGCCCTTACACATACAGTATAGGCATAGAACTGTAGCGTATGTATTCGGATATTTCTGAAAGTTAGCTTTAGCGTCTCAACATAGTACAGCACTGCCAGTACTCACTCACCGGACTTTGTCTCACTCATTATTCTCCCTCCTGTGGGCCGCTTCTGCAATGTGGTGCGTTATAATCAAGTTTACGAGTGAACTTGAGTCGCGTGGAGCAAGAGAGAGGTTGTGGCTAGTTGGTGGCGTATGGACGGTGGAGGTCAAGTACAAGTTGACTTGGGCCAGTTGAGAGCCTCTGGGTAATTAGGTAAGACTTTTTAATCGAATGGAATGTGTGCGTTTACATATTTCTGTGCATATACCGGAATCTGGATGACTCATCAATAATAGGCCAGAACGGCAAAGATTTAGGGGATTCTGGACCAGATCACCCACGATTATTTAAAGATCTTTAAATAATCCCTCCCTACGACTTCCTGTGTCATCCAACTTAGCTAAAAGAAATTTATTTAATCGGGTTTATACGTCTCATGTGCTAAGCTAATTTGGAGTCGGGGTTTGCATTACCTAGCAAATCGGCCTTTGGGCGAGGTAGGCATATAGCCAATACTTTCTTGGTGTCTTGGAAAACAGATTCGCGCTTGCTCATAGGGGTATTGGAACTATCATAGTAAAAATTGTAACCCCCGTCCACATCGCCAAATTGCATTTGCCTAAAATCAAATGCTACTCTCATCTCGGTATCCCATTCGACCCGCGTATTCTCATTTTAATTGGTAGGACAAACTAACTTCATAACAGTAGATTGGAAGGTAGGTTCCGTTGTTCCGTGGCGCTCATAGTCCCCTACTGGGGAGGATCTATGATTCCACCTAATCAAGACCTCTCCCCCACTCGAAATCATTCTGTTGGTATGGGATGCTGCAGATTCGTTCGCTTGCGTTGATACTTTTGAGCACATTCCGTTGCGGGTAAATATATGCAAGACGCACAAACGATATTCCCTTGAGTTCATTAATCCTCCTAGCTCATCCACAGAATATCTAATACCTTCAGCCTAGTCTAGCCTAATCAGAAATCCTGCGCAAGCTAAACTCCCGGGGGATAGATTATCTCAAGCATAGACTCGGGTTCCTGTCCGAAGGCCTGAATTGCCGGTTCTCCCGGTCTGCCGTCAAATTGCACAGCACAACCAGGCTCTCACAGAGACAGATAGCCTCAACCGTCTTTCCGCCGAAGTATCATTCTGATGAGTGTATCTCAGATAGCTCCAACCATGCTTCGTTCCGCGGCAATCGCCGGCTGTGGTCTCACGTTGCATTGCAATCGAGAGGCTCGTAGAAAGCCTAGTTATGGTGTGATGATTGCTCAGCAACCGACCGTGCTGCTTCCGGCGTCATAAAACTGGAGCAACTTCTAAAAGGTGCAGCCTTGCATAACTTCGGGGTTCCCAATTGGGAAAGATGCCTTCGTTGGCTGTGTACATGACAGACGAAAGCTTCAGTCCTGTGCTGATCTAAACGTGAGACCTAATACCAGTGGTACTCATGATTTTGGTATAAAAAAAAAAAATACTGTTGAACCAGAGCTAAATGGAGTGACATTCTTGATTGCGAATAACACTGAACTCCCCCGATTCGATTCATGTTTTCGGATTTGTTGAAAGACAGAATTAAACCACCACCCTTTGCCGACATGAACCTATATTAGAATAGGAATTATACCCCAGTTACTGGGTCGCACCCTGCTCCAACGGTCAGGGATAGTGAAGTGGGAAGCTGTGATACGCCGCGTGCATTGCTAGTACCTGCGTGATACGAAAAGATGCATTCTGTCTCGATAAAATGGGTGAGCTCTCCTAGTGCTCTGAAACCTTCCGAATGAATCTAAACGCTCTTTTCCGGAGCTTACTCATATGTCCCAACCCCGACGATAAAAAGAACCTGAACCTGGGCCTTACCCTCGCACACGACCGGGAGTATGATGCCTTTCCACTTACTGCTAGTCTTACTGTCTTTTTTTCGATCTACCATGTCTCAAACACCCGTGCGAGTAGATGACTCGAACGCATATAGTCCTTCCAACCTTGGAGGCATCCAATACAGTCTCGGCGATTGGGACCAAGGGATGCCGACTGAGTCCAAAGACCACTACAACGGGACTTATACCAGGACGGACATCCATGGTGCGAGTCTTTTATTTATTTTTCGTGGTAAGTCCCATTTCTCCGGCGCAATGGTTCGATTAGATTGAATTTATCATGTTGATAGGCAGCAGCGTTATTTATTTTGGAGACTATGGCCCCAACGTTGGAACCATGTTTTTCAGTATCGACAATCTTCATAAAATACTTCGTGACGGACACTGGAACAAAACCTTGTCCCAGGGTTTTACCTGGCAATGGTACGACCTGGACTCTGGCGACCACCAGGTTATATTGAGCAACTATCAAGCAAGCGATGATGTAGATAATTCGATCACCGGATTGGATTTCTTTTCGCAAGTTTTTTCTTCTTGTATTTGAGATTGCAATAGTCAAACTGACATCGTACATGAACTAGCGTTCTGCCGTTTGATGACAAGGACGGAATACGGCCAATGACTCTTGGGCCGTCAGCTGAGTTATCTTCTTGATCTATTTCAACTCTGAATGGGGTTTTATAGTGGCGCTCAAGCCGTTTCGCCCGGCGCTTTGGTGGTAAGCGACAACGACGTATCTATCACCTATTTTGGGGACTGGTCCGTAATTGTACGTATCATCTTCCGTTTCCCTTGATCACTTCGCTGGACTGATGTTTTCTTAGTACTCTGCGCCTCGCTCGGCAATCTACTTTCAGGACACTATGCACACTACGAAGACCGCTGGCGATTATTGTACTTTCACGTTCGCCGGTACAGCCGTTTGGTATTTCACAGACTTCTTTCCCGGCAATGCGGCGGTGGACATTAGTATTGATGGTGGCCCGGCTGAACCGGTCTTAACCGCCTCGGCCGGAGGTGCCGGTGTAAGATGTTTCACGTTTCTTTCCCCGAAGCAGAAGGTTGACGCATGGACAGTTGACACAACGGATTGCGTGGAGCATGGTTGATCTGAGCGACGGCCCGCACACAGTTAGGATTACCCATGCTGGAGATGGGAATTACGCAAGTGTTGATTTCTTCATGTATCTGCCGAGGTTGGTTATGATTATATACGGAGGTCCTAATACTAAATAATATATAGCAACGCTGCGACGGCAGCGAGTAGCCAATCAACCTCACAAACATCCACGACATCCACAAGCACTGGCACCCCAACATCTCAAACAATATACAACCCGGATACAACCATCGACTTGTCCCAGCTCCCTATCCCGGCAATTATCGGAGGCGCGGTCGGGACGCTCGCAATTCTCGCGCTATTCGCCGCATTTGTGATCTACATGCGATACCGACGCTCGAATCATACTCTCGGCCAGGCCCCAGCCCAGACACCGGCTCCGGCTCCGATGCAAACTCAGCCGAGTTTGCCCGGGATGCCAGAGATGAGTGGCAAACCCGGCCAGACGTATTTTGACTATACCCGTGTTTACCGATCTGCGTGATTTTTTTCTTTGCCCGTTGGATGTTTTGTTTTCCGAGTGGATTCCGGTTATATTGCGATATACATGATTGTTGGTGACACATATTTTCCCGATGCTCTATATGGTCTCGATCGACTGCTGGGATCGACACCCTTTGTACTCGGGACCTTTTGCATCATGTTCTGCAGGCTTGACACGATGTAAATTGAATAGCAGTTTACGAAGAATTGCTTCGTTCAAGGGCAAGGATCGACAACCGGAATTACAACGCGTCGTGGAACGCCAAGATCACAGGCACGTTGTGATTCGTTCGCGGAGGTACAGCGGTCTTTACCCTTTTTCATAGTTTCGATATCGCTGAGAGTGCTAAAAATACATGCCATAATTCCTTGTTGATTTCCGCCTCGGGCACATGCGGCTAAAGCCCATCTGACGACTAAATAGTTTGTCGTAACGGCAGGCCGGGGCTGATGAAATTTGACCTACCCCCACGACAGCCAAGTGGCGTGCATGGACAATACACCCCGCTGGCCGCCTGGTTTGACGAGACACAGTCGTCATCGAGTCGACGATCTTTTCCTTGTGCGGATAAAGGAGGCGTCATCCATCCACCGCCAACTGACTTTTGATCCGCATCAAAGTGTGCCGTGACCTATAAATTCGTCAGTAAATGCTCTTTTTTGAGGCCTACAGAGCGAAATTCGTCAATCGCTTTAGACAAATTGTTGTTTTCGGGTAGCTGAACATGAATATACACTTCGATTTGTTGCCCGTGCGCCGTGCGCAAAGTTTAAAGCTCAGGTTCGCCCAGGGAAAATAGGGGCAGCGGCCGGGCAGTGGCCGGGTGGTGGCTGACCGGTTTTGTCTTAGAGGCTCATTACATGAGCTGCGGGCTCCGGGGGTCGACAGCGTAATTTCTTTTGCACTGTCGTCATGCGTTGTAGTGCGAAGAGAAAAGCAAAACTTGTTAGCGCACAGTGTGCTAGAGCCGGGGTAAGATCTCTTGAATAAAATCTTATATTATATGCATGTTAATAGTACATAGAAACGGGCTAAATATGAAGTATCATTGGGGGAAACACACCCGATTCCACCCGATGTACAACCCGCTCAAGCCTATGAAAACATCCAAGGTCCTTCTCGTGAGTCAATTTTGTCTATTTAAATTGGATAATAAGAACTCACCAAAGTACCCAAACCTCCTGGTCAACTCAAAGGGCAAAGTGACTCCAGCCATGACCATGAGCCGATTGACTGGTCTGACTCGGATAACGAATCTGAAGGAGAGAGAGAGCCCGTCAGCCCAGAAACAATTCATCGTGCGCTAACTAGGACAGAGGCCGAAACAGCACGCAACTCAATCGATTCAGCAATGCGCACTCACCGACGCACTGGGAATGGTTACACCTACATCGAGTTGGATCATGTCACATTCCAGCGCTGCTTTGCCATGCAGGCATGTCTGAACCTATTCCTGGAACCCGACCCTATCAGTTTCATCGACGCTTCACTACAAGCCGCCAAGGTATGCAAACGGGGCCCAACCTATGCAAAATCAGTGCGAAAGTGGATCCGTCACATCATCAAGACTGGAGACTTACCTGAGAACTGCTGGGGCTGGTGGAATGTCTCCAGTTTAGAGGATGAGGATGTGTCAAATGAGATCAAGCTTCATCTACAAAAAGTTGGGAAATACGCACGTGCACAAGATGTGGTCGACTTTCTATTGGATCCAGCGGTGCGCGAACGATTGGGTCTTAAGAAGCAAATCAGCTTGCGCACAGCGCAGCGATGGCTCTCTCGATCAGGGTTCCGTTGGCGTAGCGAGCCAAAAGGTCAATATTTCGATGGTCACGAACGGGAGGATGTGGTCACGCACCGGCAAACAAAATTCATACCGCTGCTCAAAGCTCTTGAGCGAAGACGGGTCCTGTATGGAGAGGATGGGAAGCCCCTTTCCGAGCGTCAACTCACGTTACTGGAGGGCGAGAAACAAGTGATCTTATGGTTCCACGACGAATCGATCTTCTATGCCAACGATCGTCGGCATGTGAGATGGGTCTACGTTGGCGAGCATGCGATTCCGTTCAAGAAAGGAGAGGGGCGTTCTATTATGATCGCAGACTTTATGTGTGCGGAATTTGGCTGGCTGCGGGGAGAAAACGGGTGAGTTATTGCAAAACCAGCTGTCGCCAAAGCCTTGAGGCTCACTAGATGAATCAGTGCGATGGCGAGAGTGGACTTGAGCCCTGGGAAGAGCCGAGATGGCTATTTTACGAGCGAACTTGTCATAAAGCAACTACGGGACGCGATCAAGCTAGCAAAGGAGAAATACCCGGCTTACGAACATGTGTTTGTGTACGATAACGCGCCCTCGCACACGAAACGACCCGCTGGCGCCATTTCTGCACGGGGTATGCCAAAAGGCCCATCCCAAAAGTTCACTTTTGCGTCAACGGATGCACAGGGCCGAAAAACCTCGGTTCGAATGGAAGACGGTCGATTTGCCGACGGCACACCCCAATCGTTCTATTATCCTGAGAACCATCCGCGCTACCCGGGGTGGTTCAAAGGAATGGCCGAGATCTTGCGAGAGCGGGGGTTAGGCCATATCGCTGAGAAACGAGTCGAGTGTCAAGACAAATGCAAGGACGGGGTGACCGATTGCTGTTGTCGTCGCGCGCTTTCGTGCCAACCAGACTTCAAAGCACGTGACTCGAGCCTTGAGGAGGTCGCTCGAGAACTTGGGAGTCTGGTGATTTTCTTACCGAAGTATCACTGCGAGTTGAACCCAATAGAGCAGTGCTGGGGATTCGCCAAGAAGCTCTACCGAGAGAAACCTGCTTGCACGAAGGAGTCAGTCGTGAAGAAATATGCAATCGAGTGTGTTGAAGCCGTACCAGTAGAAACAATGCGAAAGTAAGTTCGCATATACAGAGTCTTCGTAGTTGCCCAACTCATCCGCCTTCGACAGGTACGCAGCTCGCTCTCAACGCTTTCTAGACGCATATGCAAGCGGGATGTCTGGTTCGGCAGCCATCAAATGGGCTACAAAAGAGCACAGGCATCACCGAGAGACGCCCAGTCATATCCCATTCAACGAAATCGCGCCTGCACTTATAAATAACGCTTGAAATAGCTTAGAATAATTCGATTTCGTTCAGTTTGTTGTGTTGGCGATGACCCCGGAGCCCGCAGCTCATGTAATGAGCCTCTAAGACAAAACCGGTCAGCCACCACCCGGCCACTGCCCGGCCGCTGCCCCTATTTTCCCTGGGCGAACCTGAGCTTTAAACTTTGCGCACGGCGCACGGGCAACAAATCGAAGTGTATATTCATGTTCAGCTACCCGAAAACAACAATTTGTCTAAAGCGATTGACGAATTTCGCTCTGTAGGCCTCAAAAAAGAGCATTTACTGACGAATTTATAGGTCACGGCACACTTTGATGCGGATCAAAAGTCAGTTGGCGGTGGATGGATGACGCCTCCTTTAGTGCCAAGCGTTGCGAACCGCACGGCGCTTGTAATTATGGAAATTCCCATGTGGGGGATTACTCCTATACGTCATAGTTCGTCATGTGCTCCCCCATCGCCCGCATTCGATTGGGCGTAAGCTAGCCGATAAGGGGTTTTAAACCTGAAGTGGAGCGCACGGGTGACCTGGAACAATCGGTCATTATCCCAGCTCTTTTCCCACGTCATATGGGGCAACAAATGCAAATATTCCCGCACTCATGCAAGCTCACCCATAAGTAGGGCTGGAACTGGGCAGCCTTTCCCCTCGTCCCCGTCTCGTCCTTCCACAGCCGGTCCCCAGTCATGATCTCTGCTTCCAAGCTCGTCTGGAGTGCCGTCGTGTGCGCGGCACATGTCTTTGCCCAGTCGAGTTCCGACATCAGGATCGACGACTCCAAGGTCATCACGGACGCCAGCCGATATGGTATCCAGTACGGCCCTGGCTGGACGCTCGACGACGAGTTCGGTGCGCACTACCGCGGGACGTACACTTCGACCGATGTGGCGGGATCGTACATGATGATCTCCTTCCGAGGTCAGTGATTCCTCTCCCCGCATGCACCGACTCATATTGACATATACGGATCCAGGCACTGAAATCTCGTATTATGCCGACACTTTCCCGGGCATGGCTCCCGTCATGGTCGCACTCGACGGAAAGTCGTTCCCCAACATCACTTGGACGAATGTGCAGAACACGACCCGCAGCCAACTCTTGTGGTCTGCGATGAATCTCGAGCCTGGTGACCATCAGCTCGTGCTCGGAACTGCCCCGGCATACATGAACAAGACCGGAACCGTGGGCATCGATTATTTCACAGTAACGCCCGTGGAACAGGATGCAAGCGCCGTACCTCAGAATCTAGGGCCGTGAGTATCAGCATGTATTTGTTTGTTTGTGCAATTCTGACGTCTTGTTCGACAGCGGGGCTTGGGCAGTTCCTGTCAACGCTACCATCGTCGACAATGATGATCCCGCCATCAAGTACTCTGACGACTCGTGGAGGACCTATGTTAGTTTTTTTTTTTTTTTCAAGCCTCGTTCTTCGGCCCTGGTCTCATCCCTTGTGATTTTTCCCAGGGTACTGCAAGCAACGGCCCGACTCCCCTCTACTGGGGGGGCTCGCAGCGAAGCTCCCAGCTCGCGGGTGCTTCCCTCGAATTCACGTTCTACGGCACGGGCGTGTGGTACTTTTCCGATGATTTCTGGGGCAACGCCAACGTCTCGATCAGCGTCGACGGCGGCGAGGCCGAGATCGTGAACACTTCGACTGGCGTCACCTGGGTACGTCATTCCTCGACCTGGATAATTTCAAAACATATTGCTAAATGATATGCAAAATGTAGATCTCGCAGCGCATGTTCTGGGGCAAAGACGGCTTGTCCGACGGCAAGCACACCGTCAAGGTCACCCACGTTGGCACCCAGAGCTCGTACGCTAACCTTGATTTCTTCATGTACATGCCAGGGTGAGTTTTTCTTTCCCCTATTCCCTCTCCCTCGAGGCGTGTTTCTATTTTCCGAATTTTGCTCACTGGGATTTGCGTCTAGAAAATCGAGTGCCTCGCATTCCGTTTCTGTGGGCGCTATTGTCGGAGCTGTGGTTGGTGGGGTTGCGGGTCTTGCCCTCATTGCCCTCGCTGCGTTCTTCCTCATTAAGAAACGCCGTGCGGCCAAGGAAGAGGCTAAGCCTGAGCCGACCAAGGCTGCGGAGGCAGGTGTTCACCACCTGTCGCTTGCCAAGACTGCTTCTCGCGGGTCCGAGGTTACTTTGGTTAGTCTTGATCTCTTCGTTGTTTCTCGGACCGAGGCTGATGTTGATATCTTAGGACGAGGAGAAGATTGGAGACGACAAGGCTATTGCCTAAATGTTTCGCTTTTAACGACTTGATGTCTGAGAATCGTTTATTCTTGGAGATGATTGATGCTTTTTTTCCTTTCACGAATGGGATGTCTGAATCAAAGTGCAAATTTTAGCTGTATGTACGAGAGATGATTTTTTCCACTGTCTCACTCCCCCCTGCCACTTTACTTGTTCTTCTAGTTGGTTGTTGTCGCTGTATTTTAACATATTGAATGAAAGAGTGTCTTGTATTTTGTGTTTTGAGCGCGTGCCTGGTCGGCCGATGACGAATTGGTCGTTGGGGGACGTTGGTTGAGGGTTGGCGGTGAGGAAGAAAATATAGACATTATGGGATTTTTATGCGTTGGCGTCCTCAAGGCGATTTAGAGGGACAGGCGGTGAGCGAAATGCTGTTGGAAGCAAGATCGTTCCCCTCCCCATGCTTCTTGGACTGTTTTGCGGTACCAGGCGGGGGACGAGGGTTCAGTGCGGTAGGCTACCCGTCGACCATTCGCCCTAGCATCCAATAACTCACTCGTACGTTCCCATAGAGTGTTGTAGAATTGCTGAACCTCGCTCTTGGTGCCAGGGTGTATTGGGAGTTACGTAGGCCGGGCCCCGCCGCCGCCGCGCACGCCAAGAGCGGTCGTCAAAATTAGATTATTCAGTTAGCGGGCGGTACAAGTCTGGGACCTAGGTGAAGGATAGAGACGTGAATTGCGGGTTCAAAGATGGTATGCTCTGCCCCGTCTCCGTCTCCCCCGCCTTCTGCTGCAAACCCGCCCACCCTCGGCTTGAGATTCCCCGGCAATGTGGGTCGTTGTTTGTCCCGAGCTTTCGAGTGCATTGCGATTCGACGCAATGATGGAGTTCTTCGAGTCGAGTGGAGAGTTGGTTTGCGCGGTGTGCATACCACGCAGGCGCTGTGCGGTGGTTCAACACTGATTGCTGTCTGAAACGGTCTTGAAGCGTGGGCCTCGGTGTCCAAACTCTCATATCCGAGTGGTGGGGGAGTTGGGCTGTCTGATAGCGGTATCTTGTTGCGAGGTCGTGACTGCCATCCTAGTCATACCAACAGACAGGCGAATGTAGGTGGTGGTCATATATAGCTCGTGGTAATTAAGTCTTGCACGTGACTTGAGCTTATCACCGGCCGACCCCATCCGTGAGCGGCTGTCCAAATGGAACGCCTAATAGGGAAACATCTCCTCAACGTGCCCTTGGGCTGAACGATAAATGGTCTTCAGCCCTTTCCACTAGCCTAGTAGTGTTGGCTCCTACCTCCCCCATCCCGTCCGTCCAACATGATCTTTGTTCCTCGGTTCGTCTGTGCGGTGGTTGCTCTTGGGTTTTGCGCCACGTCTCTTATCCGAGTGGATGATTCCGAAAAGTATAGCAATGATCTTCGGTATGGGATTCAGTACGGACCAGGGTGGGTTCAGTGGAACAGCCATGATCCAAGAGATGCGAGGTACCTGGGAACCTATTCTTCGACGACCATCGGAGGGTCGCGGTTGATGTTCTCGTTCGTGGGTATGTATATCTTTAGATGTTCGTGAATGTCGTGTGTTGATGGGTGATCACGTTCATCTCGTTTTCCCGATCGTTTGATCGACAGGAACTGGAATCGCATACTATGCGGACAAGACAACTACCAGTGGCAACGTCCTCGTGGCTATCGACGGTGATGAGTACTTGAGCCCTACGCAAGTCAACTCGAATACCACGGAGCATCGCCAACTTATATGGAACGTAACGGGACTTGCACCTGGGGACCACCAGATCGTGATTGGGACTCCTGCGAACGGGAGTCATTTGGGCGTTGTCGGTTTAGACTTTTTCGAGTAGGTAATTCTATTTCAAGGACACTGCCTAGGCTTGACACGAGTCTTTCGCCAGTGTAACTGCTATAAACGGGGATATTGGATACACTCCACTCTCTATCGGACCGTAAGTAAATGGTCTTCCTTGATGAATTGTGCTAAGAAATATAATTGTAGAGGAGCTCGGCAAGTACCAGCAAACGCCACCCTTGTGGACGACGAGGATGCGTTAATCAAATACTCGGGCGACTCGTGGCAGCGATCTGTAAGCCTTGACCATTTTTACTTCTTGGTCTCCGAGGATCGATCTTCATTTGCCACAGGATATCGCGTCGTCTGTCCCCGCTCCACTCTTCTATAACCAGACACAGCACAGCTCCACCCGACCAGGATCGTCTCTCAGCTTTACATTCAATGGGACAGGAGTATGGTACTTTTCAGACGACGCTCGCGGAAACGCAAACGTATCGATCGTTGTCGACGGACACGAGCCCGAGATTGTGAGCACGTCAAATGGCGTCACTAGGGTCCGTTGCCACAACTTTTGGCTATCTTTTATTTATAGATTGAGTGGCTGACGTTTCGGATCCGACCTTCTGTAGATCTCTCAGAGGCTGTTCTGGAGCAAGACAGATTTGATCGATGGTGAACATGTGGTGACCGTCACGCATGTCGGGAAGCAGGGTGAAAATGCGAGTCTCGACTTTTTTGCGTACGCTCCGAGGTAAGCATTACTTGAAGTTTACGCCCTAGCTCCACCTGCCTCCGATAACTCCGTTTCACCTACCCTGGCGATATGAACCTTAATCCTATCTTTGTTTGGGTGTGTTGCTAAAATTGTGTCGTTTTGTCATCCAGCCCTGTCATTTCCAAGGCCCGTGGAGAGAATATATCGATCACGGCTGTCGTAGGAGGTATTTTTGGAGGCACACTCAGCATTGGTTTGCTCATTACTGCACTACTGTTTATGCGTCGGCGCCGCCATGATTCCAAGGCAGGCGTTGAGGAGGGGAAGTCGGGTGAGGCTGAAGTTTATCATCTTGAGCTATCTAAAACCACGAGCCGAGACTCCGAGGCTACAATGGTGCGTTTTTTTATACTACTATTTATCTAGAGAGTTTTGGCTGATACTTTTATTTTGGCGTAGGCTGAGGAGAAGATCAATGAGGCTAAATGCGTTGCATAAACGTGCGTACTAGTCTGTGCGAGATCGAACTCTCTCTTCTTTGTGCTTGATGTGTTGGTCTGCGCCAGGTGCTTCTGGAATGTATGTACGCGTGGCTGGTCTCGGTTTTCTGTATGCTTTGGTTGATATGAGTCCTGGCGAACTCTCGATAGGGCTGGTCTAACCTGGTTGCAACAAGCCTGGTCACGATCGACAATCGCTGGCGTTGTGGGTAATCAGCACGGGACGTGAGTTCATCATTACGCTTGTCGGGACATGTATCTACTTGGTTTTCTGGGCCGTGTCATAGACCCTAGATTGTATCTCAGCCGTGGAGCAAGAAAACTCTGCGGTACATAACATTCTACAAGTGGCTATACCATTCTGGTAAATAGTAGCCAAGGATGAAACCAAGGATCTGGGCCCTTGTTAGTCTTTAGGGAGGTGTGAACAACGCCTTGTGGCTACCTCCTAGAACATACGAATGATACAATACACACGTTAAGCTAGAGCCGGATTGATCTAACTATGTGCCATTTTCGGATCCTCTCAGTACGGCCACTTTCGTCATAGGAGGCCGTTTTTCATATGGGCCAAATAGACCCTAGCTCAACGTGTCTAATACTGGACGCCACAATTCAAGTATTCAGCCCAAGCTTTCTTCATTGCGACCCTCATAATGATAGTCCGCGCACTAACGTGATGGGCGATCGGATTCGCCGGGATGTGTGAGAACCACAAATACATCCACCAACCCCATTTTTCGCTGGGCTCGTGGAGTATTGGCCAACTCCATGCAGTTCATCGTACGCTACTTCCTTGTATAGTATGCTTATCTCGTTGCTTAACCTTGTGGCTGACCGAGTGGCTGATAGGGCGAGCGCCACTGACCCGTACCCGACAACAGATCGACAATAATGGGAGTCAGATTGCCTGCATCGATCGGAATCCACAGTTTTGTTCGCATGTATCTTACAGGAGCTCTCCCCTTACTTTGACATGAATATATTCGGCTTGGAAACTACCGGTTGGCTGGTTAGTCCAGTTTTCATAGAACAAAGTGTGTCCATACCAACAATACACATATATGCATATGGACACAAGAACTTCGTGTCTCAGCTTGCGTGTTTTCATGGTAGTCGTTGGGTAGGAGAGAAGCAGGCTACCAGACCCTTACGGGGTAGGCTCTGTTGATCACTAACACGATGTATATTGAGCCCACGAAGGAGCTCCTAGAAGATATATTTGAGCGAAACTTCTGTGGATTCCGATCGATGCAGGCAATCTGACTCCCATTATTGTCGATCTGTTGTCGGGTACGGGTCAGTGGCGCTCGCCCTATCAGCCACTCGGTCAGCCACAAGGTTAAGCAACGAGATAAGCATACTATACAAGGAAGTAGCGTACGATGAACTGCATGGAGTTGGCCAATACTCCACGAGCCCAGCGAAAAATGGGGTTGGTGGATGTATTTGTGGTTCTCACACATCCCGGCGAATCCGATCGCCCATCACGTTAGTGCGCGGACTATCATTATGAGGGTCGCAACAAGCCGTGCATCATGCGTTGGATGAGCCCTTCTACGGTTAGATTATCCTGGAGCCATTTTGTAAGCCGGTCTGGATGCAGCTCCGCAATTATATGCTTGGGATCATTTCGCGATGAGCCTTCGCTCAGGTGCTATAAAAAGGTAGGACAGCTTCTCCATTGACGGCATCGAATCGTACTTGACCTCGTATTCACTAAAATGATCCTCTCGGCGCTGTTCGTTTCTGCCCTATGTTCTGCGTCGAACCTAGTCGAGGCATCACCCGTGACGCAAGGCGGCGATGAGTTTGCCTCTGCATTTGTCAACGCGCTTAAAAAAAATGGCGTGACCACGGCTGCTAACGCATATCTGGACTTCTTTGCCAATAACGAAAGCAAGCCGCTGCTTGATATAATCAAAGCCGGCCCAGTGACCCTGTTCGTTCCGAAAAACGAGGTCCGTGCTTCGTCCTTCCAAGCCCTTGCCTTCGTTCTTTTCTGCTGAAATGTGAGACTGAGACATACGTTCAGGCATTTGGCTCCGATCATCCCTCAATCGACGGCGATATTTTCTTTTTTAACACAGTCTACGGGAACATAGATAACGGCTTCAAAACACCTGGAAGTTCCCTTAGTCCGCCGATCCCGAACCAGAACCGCCTGTTAGGCAAATCGGCCTTCAAGTCTGCCGGTTTAGCCGGAAGTAGCGGCAAGCCCACCACTGGTTACTCAGATAACCAAATTCAGGTAAGTTGTGCATATTAGATCACCATGATCATACTCGAATGCTATCATCGCCTACCAGCAAGTTACTCGATTCGTTGCGGGGAATTTGAAGCGGTGGCCGCCCATCTTCACCGTTGATCGTTCTGTCGGTGTTGCAAATGTGGAGAAGCAATTCTCATTCAAAAGCGTCGTTGTTCTTGTGATTGACGGGGTCCTCTCACTTCCAACCACGGTGTCTGATCTGCTCTGCAAGCCTTTAGTTGTCGCCGCTCCGAACGGCTTCGCCAAGTTTCTAGGAAGTCTACAGAAGGTCGGCTTGCTAGAGGCGGTTGATGGCGGAAAGAGGCTTACTGTAATATATGATTTTCACGCTGATATCGCAGAACAATCACTAACCCGGGGGTCCACCAGGTTTTCGCTCCGACCAACGAGGCATTCATTGGAGTCGACACAGACAACATCTCTGACGATGACCTCAAGAAGATCTTGAAGAACCACTGGGTTCTCGGCACTGTTGCCTACTCCGCAGAATGGCCGTTATTGTCCAAGGTCACCACTGAATCGGGCAACGAACTCAGGTTGACGAGTGAAAACGGTGTCAAGACTGTCACATGTGGCTCATCCACGGCCAATGTGCTACGTTCTGATGTGGCCTCTAGCAATGGGGCTATTCACATCCTCGATACTGTCCTGAAATGTGAATAATGCCACTGCGTTAGCACACTTATCTTGTTATTGAAATTAAACATTCACGGAAGACGAAAGAGCAGTGGTCTGGTTGAAGAACTCTATCATAAGGCTCTCAGGAGTTACGTTTTTTTGGCATTGTACATAGGATACGAATATATGTAGCTCGCTCGGGAGTTCAGCACCACAGGTGAACGACCCTTCATTATTCATGCGATGAGACTTTACAACATCATTGCAATGCGCGTCATTTTCGCCTTGATGAATAGCACTCTAGTTGCTCTGGTTGGCACTCAAAACAACGTAATCGGGTGAGCGGCCTGAGGAATGTCCATTCGCTGAGATTTTGTCTCTAAAAAGTATGCCCAATTGAAGAACACCATTTGGCACATTTATTTATAGAGGATCTCGGCAAGTCTCAGCAAATGCGACCAAGTATTCAGACGACTCTTGGCAGCAATCTGCGAGTCTTTACCACTTTTGTCTCGGTTTTCTATATGATTTAGTTACTGCGGTTGTCAAAAGTTCGTGCCGATCACATGATTTTGTGTGGAAGATCGGTCAAAAACTATATTTCGGTCCATCTGAGGCATAGAAATCATGTATTTAAATTCTGTATATAACATTCGACGCGCCAAATTCGCGCGATCATTTTGATATATACATGTTCTTGGTACTGTCGGATTTGACCCAATGGGACAGTGAGTAGGCAAAACGACTGAATCTCAGCCAGGTATAAGACTCGACCTATGAAAATTCTGCAAGCAAGGATCGATAGAGAAAACTCTCAAAGGGCGGCTTGCAAATTCTCAAGGCTATTGTGTACCTTTTGAGCAAGGGGTACCACCAAAGTCTTTCAGGGGGCGACGAAGGAGCCGCAGCGTTATCTCGCGGGAAAACCGCACTAAAGCCTTGAGACTTTTCCAGCCGCCCTTTGTGAGTTTTCTCTATCGATCCTCGCTTGCAGAATTTTCATAGGTCGAGTCTTATACCTGGCTGAGATTCAGTCGTTTTGCCTACTCACTGTCCCATTGGGTCAAATCCGACAGTACCAAGAACATGTATATATCAAAATGATCGCGCGAATTTGGCGCGTCGAATGTTATATACAGAATTTAAATACATGATTTCTATGTCTCAGATGGACCGAAATATAGTTTTTGACCGATCTTCCACACAAAATCACGTGATCGGCACGAACTTTTGACAACCGCAGTAACGTTGATCTAATTATGTATTTCTCACGGGTACAAAATATAAGATCTCAATTGTTTACCGGGAGTCAAGGGCAACCATCTGGACTCAAGGCATTCAAACGATTGACTTTGCTACTGACACTAATAAATCGGTGCGAGGTCTGGACCACCGCTCCGATTCGAGGTGGGTACGGCATCCCCTGTTTAGGCTGGGTGGGATTGCGGCCTGTGCTTAATGAGCCACCAATTCAATTCATTCGAGACAAACGTAACCATTTGAATGCTAGATAAGACTAGTGCATTTTAGTGGAAGGAATCCCAGTGTGGATCGACGATCGCCGGGGTTGTGGGTAATCAGCACAGGACATGAGTTAAGCATTACACTTATGGAGGCGTTTATCTGCCTGGTTTTCTGGGCCGTGTCATAGACCCTAGATTGTATCTCAGCCACAAGTTCACGTTCAAGCCAGACTTTATTTGCTTCTTCATTTATCCTTGTGTGAACGACAGGTACGCGATGGCACAGCTGACGCACAATCAAACAATCGTGGCTGAAGTGAATGTGCTAGTTGGGCGTCAATCACTCCACGTGACATCGGCTTGCCAGTAGCTTGGCGAGCGGTGCCGATGTCGTCAGTTCATTTATCCATATCCCGAGCCTAACTTAAATCCCATCACACGCCTGCTGGAGAGTACGTCATGGATCTCATAAATACATACGAAAAATGGCTGTCTTCTTTGTCCCCCACCCTCGTCCGCCATGATTCCTGCTCGCCAGCTTTTTCCGTTGGTCGTCGCGCCGGTGTCGTTCGCGGCAGCGCAGTCGGCCTCTGAGATCCGGGTCGACGACTGGCAGGCGTATGCTGATAATCACCGGTATGGTGTGCAGTATGGTCCAGGATGGATCCAGCGGGGTTTTCAAGATCCAGTCCCGTCGTACTATCGCGGAACGTATACGACGACTCATTCGACGGGATCGTATGCCATGTTATCCTTCCGAGGTATATCATATTCCCTGTTGACGCTACAATCACTTATCATCGTTCATTGGTTAGGAACTGGTATTTCATACAACGCGGACAAAAGACCAGACAGCGGAATCGTGATGCTGGCGATCGACGGGAACGAACTCCCGCTCTTGAACCCCGACTCGAGCACTGTGGAGCATCAACAGGCCATCTTCTCCGTCTCTGGGCTAGCGCCGGGCGACCACCAAATCGTTATCGGCGCTCAGCCGGGATACGTAAACTCGACCGGCGTAGTAGGGCTCGACTTTTTTGGGTAAGCTGTGCTTCTGTTTGGTGTGAGGTTTGTGCTCGAGGCTGATATGAGGTTGGCGATAGTGTGACGCCCCTGGATGATGATTCGAGTTATGTTCCACGGGACCTCGGACCGTGAGTGTCCGTATTACCCCCTATTAATATTGGCTAATATGGGTTGATTTGCAGCGGGGCTTGGAGTGTACCTCTCGATGCGGTGGTTGTCGACGATACGGACCCTTCAGTCAGGTACTCGGGCGATTCGTGGAAGATGCAGGTAGGTGCTATTTTTGCTATCGTCTTGGCCATTTTCTTAGCCCATTATCGACGTCCAGGACGTCAACTTGATAGGGCCGACTCCCTTGTTCTTTAACCTTACCCAGCATACGTCTCGAGTCCCGGGGTCGTCGCTCAACTTTACTTTCCGCGGGACAGACGTGTGGTATTTCTCGGACGACTTTCAGACCAACGCCGATGTGCTTATCAGTGTCGATGGTGGCGAGGGAGAGCTGGTCAAGACATCGACTGGCGTGACATGGGTGAGTGCTCGGATGCTACTCGATTTGGTATTTATTAACTGATTGATTCCTTTCGGGTATAGATTTCACAACGCATGACCTGGAGCAAGATTGGGTTACCAGACGGTGAGCATACCGTCACGGTGACCCATGCCGGACAACGAGGTCAATATGCCAACCTGGATTTCTTCATGTATCTGCCAAGGTTAGTAGATGTTTCGAAGTTCTGAAATTACGAGCACCAATCGTTGTGTTTTGTTTGTCTAGCGGAACCTCGTCTGAATCGGCGTCCCATTCGCCTGATCACCTTGGAGCCATTCTGGGAGGCGTGATGGGCGGCCTCGTTGGACTTGCGCTCGTGGCCCTTGGGTTGTTCTACTTCTACCGAAAGCATTGTTCAGAAACGAAGAATGACGGCCAAGAGGTCAAGGAGACTGGAACGACTCACCATGTGACGCTGGCTAGGACCACTACCAAGGACTCGCGGGCCACATTTGTAAGTCGCCGATCAAACTTGTCATGAAGAGGAAACTAATTGAGAATGTGCAGGACGATGAGAAGGTGGATATGGTTTAAAACAGTTTGTAGGATCAATGGTTGAGGTATTATGAATTTCAAGTGTTTTGGATGCAATTATTTAGGTGTATTTGTATCTGTTCTAGAACAGCGTTTTCTTGTTCTTGGCGCTGAATAAACGAAAACATCGATAGCGTACATAGATAATGTATTACAAGACGCAAAAGCAGTACACTAGCGAGAGCTCTGGTGGCAAAAATCATTTTCCGAGCCCAGGACGAGGACAGGTGATGCAGAGCTCCCTCTTGACGAAACGAGGAGGGATAAGCTGATAAGCAAGGGCGATCGCACGTGACTCGGGCGTGTGTGTGTGTGTGTGTGTATTACATTTATATACCGCTACATGATCACTAGGTCAAACCGCGGTTGGGCCGAACCCAAGGCCGGTTGGTTACGGCACATGTGAAGGAGAGAATACAGATCAGGGCACGGAAAACTTAGCAGGAGAGATGTGAGGGCGCCATGTCAGAGACATAGCCGTAGGGGAGGGCCAAAGTGTAAGTCAGGGCAAACGAAACTAACTGAAAGGCCCGAAAAGAGCGGGGCAAGAAAGACTCGAAGGCAATAGATACAAACGCAGACCTCATAATAAGATTCCGGCCAAAGCCGAACCATCCCGGTTTTCATGCAGACATATGTGCGTCACCATCACTATCCGGGACAGGTACGCCACTCGGTATACCCGAAGTCCGGCGTGTCTTGTTGGTCCGAGGTCGGTCTTGCCACAATTTGACGGAAACCGGAGCGCCAAAAACAAAGAGCGGAGTCTTGCGAAGGAGTCGAGAGATGGACCCATCAGGGTCCTCGAACGAGAATACGAACGAGGAATGCGCGCCGGTGATATTTGAGGGGTTTCGGATCCATCTTGGTTGGCGGGTGATGGCGATATTCTGCACCGCCGGGTTGCGAGCAAACGAGGCGGCAAGGTCAGCCTCAGGGAACACCGGGGCTCCGGGAGCAGCCCGGGCCGGGACACTCGACACCATGAGTTTTGACCAGGGTTTGTCGATGGTAATATCCACCGACTCCGGGACGTCAAGGGCGGCACGGATAGCAGGACGCAGGGAGAGGGCCGTAGACTCGGGGGTACCATGGGGGAATGACACAATAATGTTGCCGTTCTTGTTCCAGTGGGCACCCAGAATAGACACTCCTTTTATGGTAGGGTGAATGTCGAAGGCCATGGAAATCTTTCGAAAGATTTCCGTTTGTGGGCCGCTGCGAAGCGCCGGTGGAGGATTGCCGCCAAAGCGTACAACCAAGCGCACGGGCTCGGCAATTGGCGGAGGGGCGGGTTTGGGTTTCGCAGGAAGTCCAGCCGAGGCCGGGGGCTTGGGAATAGTGGCAGGGGTAGTCGAGGTTGCAGCTTGGGCATACGAGCGAGCAGGCGCCCGAGCAGGCTGGGTATTTGAAGGGCGAACTGGCGTGTTGGATGGTTGTTGTGGACGAAGGGCCTCGAGAGTGGGGATGGTAATCACGCCCTTTTCAGCAGTTGACTTGGGCTTCGGCAAGGGAGGCTTGCAGGAGTCGGGGCATGGCCTACGAATGCTGGCCTCGACTTGATCTGCAAATTTATCAACAACATTCACAGCTTGAATGAGAGCATGCCTAAACCTGGATAGAGCTTCCGGGGCTCGGGCAAACTTGACGTCAGGGTTACGCTCGGAGACGGGGACGAGGATGCACTTGAGGAGCTCCACGGCGTAGCGCGACCAACCATCGTATGGATCAGCATATTCTTGAGCGTAGGCGCCCGTGTCGAAGGCATTAAGCCTCTCGCCAAGGCGCATGATGAGCGGATTAAAGCCAACAATATCAGGAATGGGGGAGGGGGAGGCAGCGCGGATGCTCGCCACAAGTTGAGACACACCTGGGAGGTATCTCTCATCCTCGGAGTCAAACATAATGTCGTCTATTGGAGCAGGACTCTTCCCCAGGCCGCCGCCTTTCGACGACAAAGCCTTGGATCGAGTAGTTTTGCGACGTTTGTAGGACATAAAAGATTCAAGTACGACAAAACTGACGTATGGTGCAGTGGAGTCGTGGTCGTGGTCGTCGGCGCACGTGCACGTGACTCGGGCGAAGATCTGAGGCTTCGGATTGGCCAAAGTTGACATCCATCAGCCACGAAGCCCGGAATGGTTGATATTCACCCAACGAGTTTTACGTGAGGCACCTCGCCATCAGCGATAAGTACTCGTGGGATGCTCGTCCGTTCTCTCGTCCTCCCCTTATCGGTTGAGCAGCCATGGTTTCAGTCCGTCAACTCGTCTGGGCCGCACTTGCTTGCGCGACACATGCAGTATCGCAGTCGACCTCGTTCATCCGAGTCGACGACTCGCAAGCATTTAGCAATACGAACCGGTATGGGATCCAATATGGACCAGGATGGACCCCGGACGACGCGATGGGCGCTCGTTATCATGGAACGTACACCTCGACGAACACGCCCGGGTCGTTTATGACGTTCTTGTTCCGAGGTAGGCTTATTCTCGTCTAAACGAGCGGGGCACATTGGCCAGCGTAATAGTCTTCCTAAATGACGTGACGTCTGGCTAGGCACCGGTATCACATACGTTGCCGATAGGGGACCAGACAGTGCAACTGTGCTTTTGGCCATCGACGGAGACTTGTACATGCCGCTCGTTATCAATACGACCACGATGTCCCACCAGCAGGCTGTGTTTGCTGTCTCTGGCCTCGAACCGGGTGATCACCAGATCGTGATCGGAAGTCAGCCTGCGTATGTTAATCAGCCTGGCGTCGTTGGTTTGGACTACTTTGGGTGAGTTTGGGCGCAGTTTGTTTGTTCGTCGAGATTCTTACGTGAACCTGATGCTAGTGTGACCCCTATTGACGACAATTCGAGCTATGTTCCTCAGTACCATGGACCGTGAGTGTTACGATCTTTTCTAAAACGGCCTCCTCAACATAATTTATATCCCTCGATAGTGGAGCGTGGAGCGTACCGGTCAATGCCATCATCGTCGACAACGAAGATCCGTCAATTGTCTACTCGGATGCCTCTTGGAGACTATTCGTACGGAAATATATCAATAACAATCAATCATTTCCAATTAACCTTCGGCCTTTATTACGCCCCTTTTCTCATAGGACCACCCGACCACCCGTCCGTCACCACTCTACTTCAACGGCACACAGCGCAGCTCTCAGAAACCAGGATCGTCGCTCACATTTACGTTCGAGGGCACAAGCGTATACTACTTTTCGGACGATTTTTGGGACAACGCGAATGTCTCTGTGAGCATTGATGGCGGCGAAGCAGATATCATTGACACCTCGACCGGTGCTACTTGGGTTCGTTACCTAACACAACTTGTCTGGAAATGGTTCGCTAACGTATCAAACGGCCATAGATCTCGCAAAAGATGTTCTGGAGTAAGGCGGGTCTGGCTGATGGCAAACATGTCGTTACAGTAACGCACGTCGGGAAGCAAGGCAGCTTTGCGAACGTCGATTTTTTCATGTATGTTCCAAGGTAAGCCGGTGTCTATGTTCTCGTTTTGCCCTCGTGTCGTCCTTGCGTCGTTCCCTGACCACGCATTCACCTCGTGTACATACGTAACGTTACTCACATGTTCCGTTACTGCTACTTAGCTCGCCATCAAGCGCTTCAGGCAGCTCTGTCCAGATTGCTCCTATCATCGGTGGTGTGCTCGGTGGAGTCGCTGGTCTAGGATTAATCCTCCTTGGTCTGCTCTTCTTGCACAAGAAGCGCCATGCTGCAAAGGAAAAGGCCAAGCCCGAGCCGACCAAGGCAGCCGAAGCTGGTGTACATCATATCACGCTTTCCAAGACTGCAAGCCGTGACTCGGACCTTACCTTGGTGAGATCGTCTCTTTTATTTCACTTTCGGGTGTCTAATGATATGGTTGTGCGGGAATAGGATGAGAAAGTTGGAGACGAGAAAGCCATTGCTTAGGTATCTGGAATCAAGCGGCGACGGTCGCCCAAATAAAGAGTTCTTGAGTTGAATTAAGAATTGTGATCTGTGTGAAAGCTTGTACGAATAGTGTTGGGGCAACTTTGAGATTGTACATGATATCTTGATATATAAGTAGCAGAAATCACTAGCTAGTGGGTGTTGAAACATGAAGTATTGAAGCGAACGAAATAAGATACGCTTCAAGTGTACTTAGCGCAGTGAATAAAGCGATTGAACTCAGTGAATAAAGCACACGAGTAGAAGAGGTAAAAGTCGCTGATGATTAGAGGCGACGAGTTCATTCAGTTATATACAAGAGAGCGGGGAATACATAGGAGAATACACGGGTGTACCTAACTAATGTATCTACGTATGGAGTTAAGACATGAATATCGGACGACAGACGGAGCGAGATAGGCATAATATCGACACAATATCGACGTTAGCACGGGTTCGTTCAACATGAAGAAAGCAACTGCGATCTAGCCATTCCTCTCATATTCCGGTACACATGGATCTCAAATATATATATGAGATATCAATTCAGTATCCGATTACTGTGTATCATTGTCATATCGTACGTCTCGGCTCTGATCATTCGAAACGGATCCCAGCAAGCTCCCATTAGGTTCTATTTCTACGGAATTTGATATGGGGTACAGCTCAAGTGCAGGGGACACCAAGAACCGTACACTCGTCGAAGGTAGACAAACATTCTATTTTTTGTTCCTATTTTTCTTTGGGGGGGGGGGCACGGGATGTATGTTATCGTCACTCAGAGGCTGGACCTTGTGGTGCGACCTCAAAGAAGATAAGTACAGTGGGAAACACAAGGAAAAATAGGTCATATTTACCGAAGGCCAAAGATAAGAAGAAAGAACAGGTACGGGGATGAGTGGAGTTTGACGATCTGGACCGTGAGCTTGCCATATGGCGTCCCTCCCGATTGTTGTCATACTTGAGAAGAATCATTTACACATAATCCTGCTCATGTGTATGAAATTCTTGCTGGTCATAGATTGTATATTTAAAGCGAAGTGTTTGAAGGAAGTGAGAACTGGCCCGATGCGATCAAGCCTACAATGCGGCAACGTGGTGTTATATCATTGAGCGCTTATCCTGGGTATCGTAAGGCTGAGATAACGGATCATTGCGACGCGCTGCTGGCCTCGTTGCCTAAAAGCCCATCACCATCCACCAAACTCGACTGGTCATAACAATTTCCCGACCATCGGCCTGCAATGAGAGAAGCGTTCAGAAAAGCGAAACAGCACGTAACTCACCTGAAAGACGATGCGGTTGAACGATTGGACCGATTAAGGTCTAGATCTCAAGACCGTGGTGGAAGTTCCAGTGTCCACACTCGGCCCTCGACACCGAATCCTGCAACCATACACAGCGCAAATTCATCCCATCCCGAACGTGAAGACGCCACCGCCTCACGTAACCAAGAGCTTGGGGCCAAGGTTCAGACGCCAGCTCAAGGTCCCACCATCCTAGTATCTCCTGTTCCAGAAACTCCGAATACAAGCCTGCCCATCGTACCCATTGTAGCGGCTGTTTCCTCCCAGTCTCATGAGAGTGGGGCAGCAGGATCTTCCATACCATCGTGTACGCATATAGCAAGTTCAACAGCCGAAGAGAAAAATAGCACGGCTCACGCAATGTGGATGGGAGTCAAGACCTTGCTTAGTACCCTTGAAGAAAGCGCCGCGGCATTCGGTCCCCTCAAATCTGCAATAAGCGGTATCAACAACTGTATCGATATCTTCGAGGTGAGCCAGAATGCCTTTATGCGAACATATAAGCCGCATCGATAATGGGTACTTGGTACAGATGCAAGCCTCGACGCAAGAAGACTATGCTCGGCTGAGAACAGACTTGAATAACCTATGCCTCGATATGTGCAGGTTTATCAAGGGAGATACACCTCCAGCCATGACATCGATCGTTTTGGCCATCGCAAGGTGGGTCTGTGGCCGTTCTCGGCATGTCAGTGGGCTTAAATTCACAAAAGGGGAATCAACAAGGAGACACAGCTAGTGCAGGAAAAGCAGAGAAGGGGAAAGGTTATCAGCGCGATCGAGGCGCGAGAAGACCCGGAGACGATCGCAAGAAGTTACAGCCGAATACATGAGCTTCTCAATCGACTAAACGTAAGTGCTATAGTTACCAAATCGGTATTCGACGATCATAAGTGCTTTCATCCAAGGTCAATGTAAACATGAACACATGGAAGATCGTAGATCGTCTGGCCACCGTAAGTACTAAATCTTGCGCCACGTGACGAATCTAACATGCCGATTCAGAAAGCCCGACTGGATGGTCTCTTGCCCTCATCGGCAGCGGTATACTGCTCGGCCGAGTCCCTAAGTCTACGTCGCAACGCATGTACTCCGAACACCCGAGTCGACGTCTTACAAAGTCTCAAGGCTTGGGCGCATGATCCTACTACTGAGAGCATGTACTGGCTCAACGGCATGGCAGGCACCGGCAAAACAACCATTGCATATAGCCTATGCAAGGAGCTCGAGAACAGTGGAGTGATAGTTGCTAGCTTCTTCTGCTCACGCCAGCTTCCGAGTTGTCGGGACGTCAACAAGATACTGCCCAGTATTGCTTATCAGTTGGCAACGTTCTCCTACCCGTTTCGGTGCGCGCTATCAGATGCGCTAGATCAACATCCCGACGCAGACAAGCAGGAACTGCCGAAGCAACTCCGGGTGCTCATCGTGGAGCCGCTAACGATCATCGCAGAGACCCTGCCGGGGGACCTTGTGATCGTGATCGACGCTCTGGATGAGTGCCGAGACGAGGTTTTGGCCGGACAAGGATCCTCAACCAACGATGCGGTGTCCGGAATCTTGACAGCCCTGATCGAGCACGTATCTGAACTTCCAGTGAAGCTCTGCGTCACAAGCCGCCCAGAGCCTATCATTGTGGAGAAGATGCGGGGAGAGCGAGGAACCAAACTCAAGCTTGAACTACGGCTACACGACCTGGATCATGGGGAGGTAGAGCGCGACATACGCGAGTACATAACGACAGAGCTCGCTTTGCACGCCCTTCCGGAACATCAACTGGATGAACTCATCAAACGATCTGGGGTGCTGTTCGTCTATGCGTCGACCATCGTGCGTTATCTTGGCCCGAGAAAGTCTAGCTGGAGTATAGCGCGTCTTGATAGACTGTTCGGAGCAGGAGGTTCGCAATCAAACTCTAGCCATAAAGAGATAGATGGACTGTACGAGATGGTTCTATCATCTGCCCTCGAGAGCGAAGGACGCCAGGAATGGGAAGCACAAGCGATACAAGCGGTGCTGAACCTTATCATTTGTTCGATGGAGCCACTGACGCTCGATGCTATCGTTATGTTTGCGGAAGAACGGGCAGACCTCATAGATGGAGCGCTGCAGGCACTGTCTTCGGTGGTGAACGTGTCAGAATCGACAGGACTAGTAACAACGCTGCATGAGTCTTTCCCTGACTTCGTACTTGACAAGAGTCGCTCGAATAGATTCCATTGCGACTCGAGCTTTCAGAACGAAGAGTACGCTCGACTGTGCTTTAGGATGATGAACGCAATAACCCCTCCGTTCAATATATGCGGGCTTAAGTCGTCCTTTTCGCTCGACGCAGACGTAGAGGACCTGGACGAACGAATCGAATCAAAAGTGCCGACAGGGCTGATTTACGCGTGTAGGTACTGGGTGAATCATATGAAGCTCTCTCGTCGCCCGGCGTCTTTGATGGATAGTCTCATGAGTTTCTTGTCCGAGCGACTCCTACTATGGATGGAAATCATGAATCTGAAGAAGTACAAATATGCAGGGGCTCAACTGCTACATGAACTTGAATCATGGCTGGCGGTGAGTGTGCCAAATTTAGCGGGAGACACCTAACTCACCCAGGGGTAGACAAGAGAGACGTCGAAAGAAGTACATCGGCTGGCACAAGACGCATGGAGATTCGCAGCCGAGTTTGCAAACAGCGGCTCATCGGAGAGTACACCACACCTATACATATCTGCTCTAGCACTATGGCCGAAGGACAGAGAGATATCGAGGGTGTACTCCTCGAAGGTAAATGGACTTGTGCAAGTATCAGGGACTGCCATGAGTCACCGGATGCGGGCACCAATCACCACTTGGAAGTTGAACGCATCGGTAGTTTGCCTAGCGTACTCGCCGAGTGGAAAAGACCTGGTTGCCGGTTTTATGGATGGGACCGTATGTATATGGAATGCCTATACTGGCGAAATATCTGGTCAGCCACTCATGGGACATGAAGAGGCAGTCTACACAGTAGCTTACTCACCTGATGGAACTCGTATAGCGTCTGGCTCTGCAGACAACACTGTCCGTATCTGGGACGCTCGGACTAGGCTTGCGTGTGGTGAACCGTGTACTGGTCACACCGGTACCGTATATTCTGTAGCGTACTCGCCGAATGGCAAGCACCTTGCATCCGGGTCCGGGGATTCTACAATCCGCTTATGGGACGCATGCACCTGTCAATTATCTCACATGATAAGAACCAACCAAGAAGGCGAGATCTATTCGGTTGGTTACTCCCCTGACAGCGTGTACATCGCGTCAGGATTAGACAATGGCAAGATTTTCATCTGGGAGGCAGATTCTGGTGAGATGAATGGAAGCGGGTTCGCTGGCCATACAGAGGGCGTATGGTCAGTAATGTACTCACCTGATGGTGTGCGCTTGGTGTCTTGCTCCGTAGACAAGACGCTAAGAATATGGGATGTAAAAAGTGGGGCGCAGCTTGGAGACCCTCTTGTAGGCCATGGCGATTCGATTATTCGCGCAGCGCAGTCATGTGATGGCAAATTGATCGCTTCGACATCAAACGATAAGACTGTCCGCGTGTGGGACTACGAGTCGAGAGAGGTAGTGGGGCATCCACTCATGGGTCATACAGGCGGCGTATGGGCGCTAGCATTCTCGCCTAGTGGTCAGTACATCGCATCAGGCTCGGAAGACAAAACTATCTGCATATGGGATGTCAACTCGGCCTCTGTGCATGACCAACCCTCTCATGGTCACTTGGGCAGCGTATACTCGGTAACGTGCTCGCCTTCCGGGCGCTACTTTGCTTCTGGTTCGGCTGATCGCACCATCCGTATGTGGGACATACGCACAGGCCAGTTGCACGGGCAACCGCTCGAAGGTCACACTGACGAAATCAACGCGGTGGCATACTCACCTGATGGCAACTACATCGCATCTGGCTCTGATGACCGCACTGTCCGTATCTGGAACGCACTCACAGGCGAGATGCATGGCAAGCCACTGGAAGGTCACACAGGTTCTGTATTGTCAGTGGCATACTCTCCTGACGGCGCATACCTCGCATCGGGATCTGAGGACAAGACTGTGATCATATGGAACACGCACACCGGCGACATGAATGGCCAACCACTCCAAGGTCATACAGACTATGTCCGGGAAGTTGCATACTCGCCCGATAGCGTACACCTCGCATCTGGGTCTGATGACCGGACCATCCACATCTGGAACACATCCACTGGCCAGATCGAAGGTGACCCGCTTGAAGGTCATACATCCCATGTTATGGCAGTGGCATACTCACCTGACGGCGCATACATCGTGTCTGGGTCTTTGGACAAGACTATCCGAGTGTGGAATGCACACTCTCGCACCAAGCGTGGACAGCCACTCACAGGTCACACGGACGGGGTCCGTTGTGTGGCATACTCTCCTAATGGCGCACACATCATATCTGGCTCTGACGACTGTACGATTCGGATCTGGGACGCGCAGACCGGTGCAAGCTGTGGCCAGTACCAAGGTCATACAGACTTCGTTCGATCTGTAGCGTGCTCGGCGGATGGGGCATATATCATTTCTGGCTCGGATGATCAGACTGTGCGAATCTGGGAGATGGTCAAACACGAGTCGGCATCCGGATTGCAGTCTCATAAAGGTGCGAACAAAATCGGGGTACAGTTGAGAATATCTTGCAATACTGACTTGTGCGCCTACAGTGTCAACACATGAGCCACAGCCTAACTGGAGGCTGGACGCAAAAACGGGATGGGTGGTACGAAACGATGGTGCGCGCCTTGTTTGGCTTCCACCCGATACACGACTTGTGTACGGCCCTCCGGGGGTGCACGTTCTATCAAACAAAGGTTTTCTCAAGATTGATTTCACCGACGCGCTGCTTGGTGAAAACTGGGCCAAGTGCTATCGCGTGTAGTCCACTGATCAATTGATTATTCAACGGACCCGCGAAACGAGCACAAGCTAGCACCCGGATTAATGCATGTTACTGGGTTTGTTCATTCGTGGTATCTGGTTGCCGAAGCGTCTGAGTAAGGTTCTGTATGGTAGTCGGTGCGATAGACCAATTGAAATCGAAAGCGCAACCCTCGAGAGGAATATATTTCACACAAAACTCTAGGTCAAGGCTACAGAGCGACGCATTTGACGAAAGTAAGACATCGGCGCATAGCACACGGGTATCACCCCCTACTATGCTTCCCAGTCAATACATCGTATAACTGGTTTCAGCGACAGTATAATCGCAATACTAGATATGCTTACACTCAGCTTATCGACTTCTTCGCACGATACGATCTGATATAAAAGAGCGCAATTGAAACTCGACTCATTGTTCCATCGCCTGCAATATAAACTCCGCGCTGGGAGCTGGAAGAAGCAAGCAAGAGTCTGGCCCCTGGAGTCCACATTCTACAACCCTCGATCGCCCCCAAAACTTCATGATTAGTACACACGAGAGAGGTATGGCGCAGCACGTTGCTAATGCGACTTCGACTTCCGATGGGGCTTTGATGAGCGTAAAGTACATAGGGCACTAGTCTGGTGATAGACTACATGGGGTTCGGCGAAGCGAGCGGCAGATGAACTTCTAGGTGTAGCCGCCAAATGCAGACGCAGGACATACCCGGCTGAGATTCCGACCAGTCATCTCTCGGCCGGACTATGTTCTCATGCTACTTCTTTCGCTTGCTTTTGACCGAAGAGTCCTAGGTTTGAAAGACAATGCTAAGCAAACTCCCAGATTGCCGGGCACATCATCTACTCAGACAGAGGGTTGGCCGAGGCAGAGGTGCTATCTCGGGTGAAGAGTGGTCACAGCGAGTCGTGGAGCCTTCATACGACGTATCGTATATAGGGTAGAGCGTGCATGAGCTAGGATATCAAGCGCGGGCAGCCAGGATTATGACTTTGGAGACATGATGAAAGCACGGGTGAGATCGCTTGGGAAGGGTGCGAATATTACTTCAAAGACCCGGTTGGTGTGGCTGAGTGGATCCAAACCCGTTGGAGTGGATCAGCTTGTCCAAGCGAAAGCATCCGGTCAGACATCGAGCGTGGGTTGTCTTATTCACCAGCTGCTCGGAGACTCCATGTCCCGACGCGGGCTGATCGAATTCGAAAGGAGGACATGGCGGTAGTGAGCGAGGCATGGACCGATTGTGGACCCTGTCTGCTTGGGCTGATGACGTCAGGATGTCCTACGCTTCCGTAGCCACCCCCTCCCCGACGAGCCTTTTCGCATTGAGACCTTGAGCTCTCCCTTACAACACGAGGCCCTCTTGCATGGTCTCATAGCCACTGCACGCTTTAAGCCTGCTTTGCTCGTGCGCGGACCAATCATGCTGTGAGTGTCGCGTTCACGTGTTCTGTCAGGGCAGGGCCAGGTGGCCAACGGCTGAACATCATAAGCTATAGCGAGTACTAGTGACCATTTCTTCTCTCCTATAAATCAAGTGTGCGACTCTCGTCCTCGCAATCATACATACCACCCGCCAGTACCGTATTGGGTTCATCACGAGCATCTCCGTCCCCAAAACGAAGCTCTCGTCCAATCTCCTAGTCCACTACCTACTGTCATAATTATACGCGTGCGTAGTCGTGTGACCGAGCTCCATCTGGGCGGGTCGTTGAGCCTATTGAATTGTCCAGTCTAGGGGCGCAACAAATCTGACAGGGCTGGGACTGGGTTTCACGAAATTGATGACGGACCTCTAAACGAGAAAGCAATGCAAGTTGGACAGGTAATTCCTTTCCTGATCTAATTATACCGAAACATTATCTTCGTTCATGAACATACTATCTACGACAGATCGTACTTACGCATTCGCGTCAAACAAGACAAATCGGTTACCCCACCGCCACCCACCTCACCCCATTATGTTCCCGTCCCTTTCCGTTTCGAGTGCGCGATCGGCGCTAAAGCTCTCATACAATTGCGCTCGCTAAGGAGCAGAGTATAACGGTGAACCCCTCCAAACTCCCACTACAAACCCAGCATTTGCTAAATTTCGGATATTTACTCTTCTCCAGGATTTGACGAACAATCGACCATGCCTTGCATATGAAGGTTTCAAAGTAGGTACAGAACTGATTGAAAACGTGGAATCAAAAGTCATAGTTTCATCCTATCCTTGGCGACGTTCGGATATCGCTGGCCGGTCACTTTAGGATCACTGGTTTCTAGTCCTGGTACGCATCTGTATTTATTTCATCTTATATGATGCGCCGTAAGAATTGAAGCCTCATCAAGCTTACCGAAAGTATTCCAGATTGTAAATATACGGAGGGCGAAATAGCCGGCAAGAGAAATCACTTGTACTTGGCTCATGCACACGCCCAACGACGGCATATGTTCTTGTAGTCGGCAACGTCACCAACCAGTCGGAGAAACACATATGAGATATGGGGAATGTGGTTTGGGCAGTAGAACCGGTCCTGGTGAGTCGTGGTTGTGTCAAGCGACGAGTCTGAGCCTGGGCACGCCTGAAACAATCCGCATATCTATGTTGCGTATCAGAGACGGCTGTCTACTGGCATTTCGCTCGAGAGTGGCTCAGTCTTCCGCTCTTCGCTATCGAACGAACCAGGCTATACCAGGCAGTTGAACTGTTCGCCTTGCAGATTGCCATGTTAATATCCTCAAACTGGAGGTGAGCAGTCAAACACATTTATGTCTTGGAAAAGTTCAAGTGTGGCATAATTGTGTGAACCGATTTTGTCGAACCGGCGGGTTAGTTTATATAGCCTCTCGTTCAGCCGAGTCTACCCGATTTGTGGGTTATCATAACAATATATACGGCGTTTTGCGCATTTTCGCACCGAGAGGTCTCAGTAACGTAAAGAGGTCTTGTATACCTTGGTTTGCCCTATATCTGGAAGCGGAGTCACGTATATATAGGTTCATGGTGTGATGTCGTGATGTCTTAGAAAATCCCGGCTACTTATTACATTGTGTCGTGAGCCATGGTACACAGCCTTACCCCACACTAATATAGGGGCTATTTACCATTTCTGGTAGTGCATTTACTTTGTATCTGGTTCGATTCCCTGTTATTTCCTTTTATATGCAGTTATGCTTATGCATTGTGCTTCGATTGTATGCTATGGATGAATACATATAGACAAGGGTTTCGTACCTGCTCTGCAGGTCGAAATACCTTCGCATCCCCCTCACTCTATCTGTCGGTTTAAGTACGATCACTCCTACGGGTCGTAGCACATTGAGTGATTTATAGGAATCGCCAGATGATATATTGGAGTAAAGCAAATCTCTATTACAATTAAGTCAACATATACATTGACGAACGACTGCTTCGCCTGTGACAATAGCTCCATGTCCTCGAATTGGCAGGATCAATCGGCGGGGGTAGTCAATTTCAGCATGGAAAGATCATGGGTTGGGTTCACTCGGCCAAGCTAATTGTGCGGCTTCGGACCGTGCCGGTGTCCAGGGTGATGGCGTTGTACTTTGTCCTAAAGTCACAGGCGTCGAATACCGACGCGAGCAGCGAAACGTCTCAGCTTGAGACGGCCATGAAGTCTGAGGAATGACGGATACGTACGAGATTCTGCAATGGTGTGTCCGAAAGACGTCAAATACCCGCTTGCTGGTTTGAGTGACATTGAGACTCCAACCGGGCTACTCGGTCGCCTCGTCCCACTATGACAGCAGATATTCAAATTGCTCTTGATTCGAAAACGTATGCGATTCTGTCGGTACAAGCACGAGCGCGAGACGCGTTGTTCCATTATTTGAATCGTATGTTTTACTGTGGTTCGAGGCGGGCCTAGTTACGTTTCGACACTACAGCGGAAGAGGAGAGACGAAGACAAGGAAGCGTTATTTCATTATTATTGGATTTCATGGAGGTGTAGTAGCAGTCGTCGCCGCTGATGTATCCTGGTGGTGCTTCCGAATCGCCGTGGCTAGCGAAATGGTGTCTGATGATGCGTCAGATGATACAGCTGAATTCGCAGTGTCCATGTAGCAGCCGAATGACGTCGAACGCATTCATTTTCACAGGGAGCATACGCCGGAAGATTGTCAAGGTAATATCCTCGAGGGAGCGACTAGTTCTAGGTTTGCCCAACCGCGCAGGTTTGAGATGGCTATGACGGAAAAGGTTCCGGCTGGCCATCGACTCTTAGGATGTGGTGCATCAAGTGGCATAAAATCCGGCCAGAAAAGAAAAACAGGCGGTCACACGCGGAAGATCAGCAACGTTACGAGATCTAGACGACGGGTTGACAAATTCGCAGAACAGGGGACGGTGGTCGACAAAAAGAAACAAGCGCCCCTGAGTGTCTGGCCTTGATGACGTCAGGGATGGCCATGTGCGCTTGTCCATCACCGCCCTTGGGTCTCGTCTCTTGTCTCTCTCAATGCTTGTGCACCCGCCCAGCGCGTTGTCCGCTCTTGTGTCCGTTAGGTGTTTGCCCTGGCCTGGTTATGTCATGTCCAGTCAGGCTGCCGATGTTGTCGAGTCTGCCAAGTCTCCATGATGATCAAAAGGTGAGCGACTCGTCCTTGAGACTGAGGGGTACGGGTAGCTGATGAAACTCAGCATTCCTCCCGGTTCAATGAACGAGAAATCATCCCGTTATGCCTCCCTCAAATCAGTCGGTCGAGGCTCCGGCTGCAAAAGCCAAGGGCCCATACTCAAAGCAGGCTCATACGCAGGCCCGGGCGATGCGGAGCTCATATATAGGTGCCCCGATAGAGGAGAAAATCATAAGCTCCCGAGATTGACAGGATTATACGAGCTTCATGTGGTAGTAATTATATAACTACGAAACACAACGGCGCAGAACGTGAGTCATAGTCATGTTTGGTTTTGCTCAAGGCTGACACGTTTCGATCGGAATCTCTTTGGGATTTCTAGCGGTACCTGATCCTGTTTTTCATTTGTGCTCATTCATGTTGGCCTGTTCATGACCGGTATGTGAGCATCCTTGAGGTCGGACATTGTACATGCTTTGATACTCAATTGCTGATGCCTTTGGCCAACGCGTTGCCCCACAGGATTTCAGCAAACACGATACTATAACTACGACATACTATTCCACTTTTTTTCCACCGAAGTGAGGCGGGTAGCGAAAGACATTACCTGCGTGATGGAGCGTGAGGAGACGAGTGCGTTTATATCCTGAATCCGTGTTCTTGCCCTCTGCGACAGGTCTCATGCACTTGCTTGCCACGGACCAGATATAAATGACTCTTCCTATGGGGCTAGAAACACCGAAGACTGTTCTGCGAGAGAGTCTAGGGAACTTGGCTCACTCAAAAATTTGGAAAGGAGAGCTATGAGCGAGGATATAAGTGTCAGGTAAGGCATCATCCATTATAATGCGATTTGGGACTCGACTCTGCAATCTTACGCTTTTCGTTGCTGGGTATCTTTCTCGAATCTTATATTTCGGTGCCGGATACATAGAATGGCATTATTGCTGTTTCACAATAAGATGGCGCGGCGCTTACGGTTTGATCAAATAAATACCTACAGTTTCGGGCTCGCCCTGCACGCAGTTATGGTATTGAGGATACGTGAGTGCTACCAAAATGATCGCACAAGCAAGGTGAATCGACTAACAAAAGGAAAATTCGATAAATCCCAGTTTGAGGCGTTGGCTCCTTTCTCGACCTTCTGTCTAGGCTCATTTTCGTTCCGTTAGTCGGTTCTCCTTGGTCATCCGAGCATTTTGGTAGCATTCACATATCCCCAATACCAAAACTGCGTGCAGAGCGAGCCCGAAACTGTAGGTATTTATTTGATCAAACCGTAAGCGCCGTGCCATCTTATTGTGAAACAGCAATAATAATGGACTAGTTTGTGGCATAAGTAGGCGTTTGTCTGCCCCCCTGCCGACTATTGAATCATGATTTTCTCACTCTAGTTTCTCTAATGGAGGTTTTCACGAATTCAATTCTCGTTTGTACCGTACATCCTGAAATAGTATTTTCATATGACCAGGGTTTACTGAATCTGAACATTAGTGCATAAAATATTAGTTTCGGGATGCGAGCGTGTAGAATGGTTGAACTCGATTTAGATTGGTAGGAAACGATGCAGTTCTCGACAGCCCGTAATAGCAAGGTCCTATGCCCGTGCTCGGGGGGGGGGGGTTCTGGGTGAGAACGGGATCTGAAAACTTTTATCAGGGGCGGTGCAAGGGCGATATGACGCGAGGACATGCAATAGAATGTACCCCTGCAGATCAACTAGGCGCGCTTATGTTGCTATCATGTAAGCGAAACAGACGTTGCACGTCAGATGTTGGCCTCGTTCCAACCGCACCGAACGACTCAAGTACACGCATAAAGCATAACGACTTGCAGAGCCTTTATCATGATTGACCGGATGAAAGATCGTGGGCGACAACTAAGGGATGGTCTGCGCCGTGCCTTTAATCGTAGTAGGTCTGAGGGCTCGAATCCGGACTTTGTCGACACCCCTTTAGTTATCGCACCTACATCAAGTCGGTCTCGTGACGCTGAAAGTGGTCACAGCGCCTCTCGTCCAATGTCGAATAGAAGAATAGGCGTTCTGGGAACTGGAGAACCTGTGACTTCTGTTTCGCCACATACCGAAAGATTTGAAGAGCAATCAAGTCCTAGTTCCAGCGCACCTGCTGTTCTGCCCGCTTTATCTGTCTGCAGTGATATATTGTATGCCCATGGACCAAACAATCTACCCGATGGGAGTGTCCCAGGTACTTGCAGACACGGCTCTAGGAACAACCCATGGATCGGGGTGAAAACCCTCCTCAGGATACTTGACGCTAGTACGGGTGTTTTTGCACCGCTGAAGTCAGCCGTTGGCGAGCTGCAGAAGTGCATTGAGATATTCGAAGTGAGTAACCAAAGTCAACCGATGTCAATGCTCCAATTGAACTGGTATTGCATTAAGGATACTGATCAGACGCGTCAGGAATATAGACAACTTAGAGACCATGTGGACAGTCTATGTATGGATGTAGCGAGCTTCATCAAGAGCGACGCACCACCAGCAATGATGCCCGTTGTCGCCGCAATCGCTCGGTATGTGCGAGCATTCTAGAGGGGGCGCCACACTGACCAATGAAGCCAGTGGACTACAGAGAGAGACAGAGATGATACAGCAAAAAGGACACGCAAATAGGCTAGCTAGATTAGCCGGTGCAAATGAAGATTTAGACGCAATCCTCAAATCATATGACCGCATACACAAGCTTCTCGAGCGGCTCTCGGTAAGCATATATATCCAGCTGCTCCAGTCTGGCCTCTCTGGATCAATTGATTGGCAGATGAATGCGAACATGAAATTATGGACCATTATTGATACTCAAGCTACAGTAAGGCTTACTACCTGTTCAAGGTACATTCGTTAAGCAGAATGTTTCCTCACAGGAAGCTCGACTGGACCGGCTTGGAGCATCCTCAGCCGCCATGTACAACTCCAGGGAATCCGACAGCTTACGCAGAAATCCGTGCACACCACAGACTCGAACTAATATACTCATGGAAATGCTTGAATGGTCGCGGGATCCAGATGCTCAGCGTGTATACTGGCTGAATGGAATGGCAGGAACTGGAAAAACAACGATTGCGTACAGCCTGTGCCAACAGCTAGAGGCCGCTGGACAACTGGCTGCTAGCTTCTTCTGTGCGCGACAGCTTCCGGACTGTCGAGACGTGACCATGATACTACCAAGCATTGCGTTCCAGCTTGCCTCGTTCTCCCGCCCTATGCGATATGCGATAGCCGCGGCCCTTGAACACTTCCCGTCGGCGGGGAAACAAGCAATATCGAAACAGTTTGAGGTGCTGATCTCAGAGCCTTTACGCCAAGTGGGGGATAGCTTGCCGGGCGGGTTAGTGATAGTGATCGACGCACTAGACGAGTGTGATAACGGCGAGGGAGTGGGCCGTATGCTGGTTGCGCTTTTGAGGAGCATTTCGAAATCACCTCTGAAGTTCTGCATCACAAGCCGCCCTGAGCCGGAGCTTGTCGTGAAGATGCAAACTGGATCGGCGAAGCGCGAACTACGACTGCATGAAATAGACGGCTCTATGGTGCGGGCGGATATCAGAGTCTACCTGATGAAAGAGCTGGAGGCCCATCAACTGCTTCCAATCCAGCTGGACACCCTTGTTGATCGTTCCGGCGTGCTTTTCATATACGCAGCAACTATTGTGCGGTATCTCGGCGAGAGGAAAACTTATCGAAGCAGTCAGCGGCTAAAACAAGTACTGGAAAAGTCGCCCTCATCGTTGCAGAGCGATCGGGAAATAGATATTCTCTACACGGATATCCTTCAAGCGTCGATCAGGAATAATCGCCTGGAGAGTTGGGAGCGGAACGAGATGGAAATCCTGCTTCGGATGGTGGTATGCGCCATGGAGCCTCTGACTCTGGATGCATTAGCTGGCTTGACGAACTCAACCACCGTCGAGTCTGTTCGGGAAGCGATTGAGCCTCTGGCATCAGTGATTTATGTATCCGAATCGACACGACTCGTAACTACACTGCACGAGTCATTTCCGGAATATTTACTTGACGACTCCCGTTCGGGGGAGTTTTATTGTGACTCGAAGCAGCAACACCAAAGATATACGCGAGTGTGTTTGGAACGTATAAGAGGTATAGAACCCCCGTTCAACGTGTGTGAGCTCGAGTCTTCGTATTACTTGGATAGCGAAGCAAAAACATTGAACGAGAGCATTCAATCAATTGTATCGGACCATTTATTCTATGCTTGCCGATACTGGATTTCCCATCTAGTGATTGGCTGTGACCTAGCCGACGTCTTGGAAGAAGTAATCGACTTCTTGTCGTTGCGACTTCTAGTGTGGCTGGAGGTAATGAATATAAAGCGTCAGAAGTATACTGCGGCGGGGATTTTGCATCAGCTTGGTCATTGGCTATCGGTACGTGCTCAGACTCAAAGACACCGAATCCTTCCTCACCTAGGTGCAGAGCCAAGCAGCCCCCAATGAAATATGCCGCACGATACAAGACGCATGGATGTTTGCCACAGAGTTTGCGAACAGCGGCTCTTCAGAGAGTACACCGCATCTATACGTGTCGATGCTGGCGCTATGGCCAGAGGACAGGGAGGTATCTAGACTATACTCTGGGAAAGTTGGCGGCCTGGTTCAGATATCAGGCACGGCCATGGACAACCGGATGAGAGCGCCGATCGCAACTTGGAAAGTTTCTGCATCAGTCTATTGCATCGCCTACTCGCCCGATGGTAGTCGTCTAGTTTCCGGGCTAGAGAACGGGTCCCTGTGCGTGTGGAGCGCATATACCGGTGAAATACTCGGGCAGCCGCTCACCGGGCATGTTGGCGCGGTCTGGGCGGTGGCGTACTCTGTAGACGAGAATCGCATAGCTTCTGGCTCTGCAGATACGACTGTTCGCATCTGGGATGCTCATACTGGGCGCGCGTATGGCGAACCGTGTACTGGTCACGCTGGCACCGTGCTCTCCGTAGCATATTCGCCCAATGGCAAGCACCTCGTGTCCGGGTCCGAGGATCGTACGATCCGAATATGGGAAGCATCTACAGGTGAACTATCTCATATCATATGGACTCATCATAAAGGCAAAATCTACTCGGTTGCGTATTCAGCCGACAGTATGTATCTTGCCTCAGGGTCAGGGGACGGCACCATCTCCATTTGGGATGCGGAGTCCGGACAGAGGCATGGAAACGCCGTCACTGGCCATAACGACCGAATACGCTCCGTCATGTTCTCGCCAGACGGAATGAACGTAGTGTCCTGCTCTTATGACCGTACTGTTCGGGTCTGGGATACGCTGACTGGAATGCAGCTCGGAGATCCGCTCACTGGGCATAACAAGAGAATCATATGTGGGGCGCTTTCGCATGACGGTACACTAGTTGCATCTGCTTCGGATGACAAGACGGTATGCATTTGGAACCCGCAGTCGGGAAAGCTTGTAGGACAACCTCTCGCCAGCCACACAGGAGGCGTATGGGCGGTGGCATTCTCGCCCGACGGTCAGTACATCGCATCAGGTTCAGAAGACGAGACGATCTGCATTTGGCATGTGAAATCGACCTCGACACATGATCAGCCTTCCGATGGTCACTCGGGCATTGTATACTCTGTCGCCTGTTCACCCTCCGGCCCTTACTTTGCTTCCGGCTCGGCCGATGAGACCATATGTATATGGGACATGCGCACAGGCCAGCTATCTAGAAAACCACTTACATGTGATACCGGCGAGATTTACTCTGTGGCATACTCACCGAACGGCGACTACATCGCAGCTGGATCGGATCGTGGTACCGTCCTTATCTGGGACGTACTCACTGGCGAAACAGTGGGAAAGCCGCTCGAACGTCACACGCGTGGTGTGTGGTCGGTAGCATATTCTCCTGACGGCGCATACCTCGCATCAGGATCCGAGGACACAACCGTCATCATATGGAACACTAGCACTGGCGAGATGGTTGGCGAACCACTACATGGACATACAAGCTACGTCCGTACAGTTGCATACTCGTCTGATGGGTTGCACCTTTCATCTGGGTCCGAAGACTGCACCATCCGAATTTGGAACACATCCACTGGGCAAATGCAAGGTAGCCCATTCCGTGGTCATACCGACTGGGTTATGGCGGTGGCATATTCCCCCGACGGCGCACATATCGCGTCCGGATCCCTAGATTCCACTGTCCGAATCTGGGATGCACGTTCTAGCACTTCATATGGACAGCCGCTCACAGGCCATACGTCCTGGGTTCGATGTGTGGCGTACTCTCCTGACGGCGCATATATCATATCTGGCTCTCGAGACTGTGACATTCGCATCTGGGATGCATATACCGGCGAATGCTGTGGCCGATATGAAGGTCACGACAGTTACGTGTCATCAGTAGCGTGCTCATTTGATGGGGCATATATCGTGTCTTGCTCTTATGACGAGACTGTCCGTGTCTGGGAGATGTTCAAACCGGCGACGGGAAACAGTTCTGATTACGGTAAAGGTACGATCCTGAGTGGAGCATGTCTATGGTGTCAAATGAAACTGACGAGAATCCTTATAGTCTCGTACCCTCATTCTCAGCGCGACTGGAATCTGGACAAGGACACTGGGTGGGTGATGCGAAACGACGGCGCACGTCTTGTGTGGCTTCCACCAGAAACAAGGCTTTTGGTTCAGCACCCGGCCGTGAATGTCATATCTAGGAAAGGCTCCCTCAAGTTGGACTTCACTAACGCTAAACTTGGTAAAGATTGGTCCAAATGCTATCGTCGGTAGTCCATCACTAGAGTCTGTATCTACCGAAGTTAGAATGAAGCGTGTTTGGAGTTGGCGAATTATAGCGCATGGTCAACAATCAAATTTTGAGTTATGGAATGTGATCACAGATATACCGATATGCAGGAATCCATCGAGGGGCCCAAGGTTTACGAAACAACGCGTGCAATCATGGAGGTTGCAGTTCAGTAAGATTTAACAATGCCAAACATGTAGAATATACAAAAGAATATAAGAATCGTAATCTGTTATCGAATCGTATCTACTGTGGTGATCAACGCGTAAAGGAAAAAGAGTGTCGAAATCGGTCCATACACTCATGGCAAAACGCCACTGTTCGCACTCTATTGTTTCCGGACCGCGATGGTGCGCAGGATTCATATCCACATCCCGACTTGGTAAACAAGAATTACTGGATCTTTGATTTCAGTGCGGAAAGACAACTGGTTGGGTCATACCGAGTAACCTACTGTGCATTGAATAACCCGGTGTGCGCCTCGACGAAGTGACTGACGACTGAGATAGACCATTGAATCAAAGCCCTGAAGCTGGCAACCACGAAGCTGGGTATGAAGGAATAATAAAAACTACAACAGCGTTCAGAATGCGTCAGATCCTGGACTAGTGGTTCCGAAAGTACTCTCAGTTCTACTCACCTATCGGTTCCATGATAGCGATGTTAGCATCCAGCAACTCGGTCACTTTGTTCCATCAAAACAAGAAGGATATAAGTAAGTATAACCTCGATAGTTACACCTGATGCTGCTGACATGAATAATATTGATGCGGCGGACGGGATAGGCGAATGTCCATTGACGTCGAGATATGCACCAGGGAATGTGCATATAGTTTCTTGGAGAAGGATCCAGCAAGATAACGAAGTGGGAGTACTACGAGCGCTACAATCACTTGCGTATGGACCCTCGCTGCAAAAAATCGGGCTCATTGTGACAACTCTCGGTTCCGGCTTGGCCTAGGCAGGTGGGACGAGATGGATCAACTTGCGCTTGTAGCTGTATAGTGGAGCTGCAATCGAATAATCGAATATGATTCAGTATGCAGTAGCGCTTCCGGAAAGTATCCCGACAAGCCGTTACGGAAGCCTCTCACCTCGAAATCACTTGCGACCTAAATACGTAGTAAATGGTAATAGTTACGCTTCCTCTTTCACACTAGGCCCACTATCTGCGAGAAATAGTGATTGCTCCGTCTCAAGCTTGCTGTGTCTTGGAAGCATGTTGAAATCTGCGTATTTTAAAGCTAGTTTTTTGAGCCCCGGGTTTCATACTTCGACGATGGGAGAGCCCTGATGATGTATCGCTTTAGATTATGTGGTTATCTTGTCTGGTGCTCGAGAAACGAAGGGAACGAGGCACGACTTTAAACATGAATTCCCCGTCCGAGTACTCTCCGTCAGCGCTGGTAGACCTGAGACTCGCAAGCTCGAGAACAGTGGGTGGTGGTTGGAGAGGCGGAGATGCCGGCGCTTAACAACCCTGATTATTTGGCTCTGATGACGACGGGGATGGCCATGTGAGCTTGTCCATCGCCTCCCACGATTCTCGTCTTCTCGCTCTCTCCATCATGCTTGTGCACCCGCTCAACGAGTAGTCAACTCTAGTACCCGCTGAAGAGTATGTCATGAGTCGGCTATCTCATGCCTGTTCGGGCT
This sequence comes from Ceratobasidium sp. AG-Ba, assembly GCA_016906575.1. Taxonomy (NCBI): domain Eukaryota; kingdom Fungi; phylum Basidiomycota; class Agaricomycetes; order Cantharellales; family Ceratobasidiaceae; genus Ceratobasidium; species Ceratobasidium sp. AG-Ba. The sequence continues at coordinate 674,174 of CP059635.1, read as the reverse complement.
TCTGGTTGGGTCGCGTCTGCAGAGTCTATATGAGGCCCGCAAGGTGAGTGACTTGCAGCCAAAGCCGAGAGCCTCGCACGGGTAGCTGATATGATCCGGGATACCCCACAGACACAGGCCACCGCACTCTACGACCATGCCTCGCTAAACGGTTGGTTGGGGTGGTCACACAGGCGGGACCATATTGGCGCAAAACGTGAGTGGTAGCCATGTTCCATCTGGCCCAAGCTGATTCCTCGACGCACCTCTCTTCGCGTTTCTGGCTATCCCAGACTCCGTCTCACGTTCGCATCCCCATATGATGCCCTATTGCGGGCCGGAAGCTTGGCATCCCGGAAACCGAACATCGTACGTCATCTCACACCTCACCCCTGATACTTCTAGCTAACGCGCCGCCCATAGTACATCCGCTGGCACTACATCATACCCACGACACGCCGTCGTATTCCGTTGCACCGACGCGAGGCGAGCAGAGAAAGATGTTCCTCGCGATGTCGAGCATGAAGCACGCTGGCGCGTTTCCACCCAAATCCATGCCCACGCCTTCGACAACGACGCGTCTCGCGCGCTTGTGTCCTTCAGACGGCGTGCAAACAACACATCCTGTTCGACTGGCAACTCTACCCCAACCCGCTGCGTGAGAGGGACTAGGAACGTCAGGAGGATTAGACATATGGAAATGGGTGGCAGAGCTCATGATGAGAATCTAGATCTCAGGTGCGTCACCGTCCATCTGAACACGACTCGGACTCTACTCTGCTCTTTCGGCTTCTGCATGGCCGGGTTTGTTTCTCGGGAAGTGTATTTCGTAGCGAGTGTTGCGCATCAATCGATACCTTGCTTTATCACATATTCCGTGAAAGTCCACAGAATCGTCTACGAGAATCGAAACGCATCCCGAGGCGAGACTGGACTCGATCGATGGGGATAGTATGCTGGGGCGCCTATCGGTCTGAGGAAGGCTGAGATAAGAACACGCTACTTGCCTCGTTTCGCCGAAGCCCATCACCACCTCTCTACTCAATCTTGCTCACAACGAGATCCATATAGTCACCTCCAACGAAAGGATAGTTCACAATGTTTAAGAAGGTCATGGAGCGCGGCCGGCGCATAAAAGATGACCTCTTGGGAAAGGGTGATCGGTCCCGATCCAGGTCTCCAGGACCCGTTCCACCTCCAGGCACGAGCCCAGCGACTCGGCCCTCGACGCCAGACGCCTCTCGGTCGCGGAACTCTTACTCCCCTGTCGTACTCGCTACTCCATCCGCTCTACCTACCAAAGACGATAGCGTCACGACTGGGATCTCAACCCCTGTTCCTGAGATCGTGATCTCTGCGGATCCTGGCGTCTCCGACACACATCCTACCCCGAACCCTGACTCAACATTCCCTGATGTTCGTCCCCCCACACCAGGAACAGAAGGCTCCCCTGCTCCATCAGACGGGCAAACAACAAATGTGCCGCCCGAAGAGAGCAAAAGCACCGGTCAGACGGTGTGGGCTGGAGTCAAAACTTTGCTCGCCGTGCTAGATGCGAGTTCGGATGCGTTTGGGCCGCTCAAGTCTGCGGTCGGTGGTATCAACAAGTGCATTGAGATATTCGAGGTGAGCGCTTGCGATGGATGCTAAGATACGTCGATAATCAGGTCATTGTTGCAGAGCGAGATCGATGCTCGTGGAGAATACGAGCAACTCAGGCAACATCTGAATGATGTATGCAGCGATATCGCCGCATTCATCAAAGCAAACACATCCGCAGCGATCTTACCTGTAGCCACTTCGATCTGCCAGTGAGTCTTGGCTGCTTGAGACTTCTGCACGCACCACTGATTTTGCGTCTCAGAGCCATCGAACGAGAGACAGAGCTGGTGAAACAGAAGCAACGTAGAGGCAAGATTGCCCGCTTGGCAGAAGCAACCGACGACCCGGACGAGATTATGCGCTGCTACCGTCGCATACATGGTCTTTCAGAGAGACTTTCGGTCAGTGTGTGTATTCACGCTGATAAAGGTGATTAACACATGCAAAACTAGAGGAACGTGAATATGGGAGTATACAATATCGTTAATGAGCAAGTCATCGTGAGTATATGATTTGTAGATGACAATGAAGCTCATACACAGCCAATGGGATAGAATGAACGCATCAAGTCCCTATCCCCATCCTATGCTGCAGTTTATCGTTCCAGAGAGGCGCACAGTCTTCGAAGAAGAGAATGCACCGATAACACTCGAGTGGACGTCCTCGACGGCCTACATGCTTGGACTCGGGACCCTGATGGCCCGCGCATATACTGGCTCAACGGCATGGCTGGGACGGGCAAGACGACTGTTGCATACAGCCTGTGCAAGCGATTGGAGAAGGAAGGAGAGCTAGCAGCTAGCTTCTTTTGCTCTCGACAGCTTCCCGACTGCCGTAATCCCACTTTGATTCTGCCAAGCGTCGCCTATCAGTTGGCCACTTTCTCTCCGGTGCTGCGGCGGGAGATATCGAACGCGCTCAGTCAGGAGCCTGATGTGGACAAGCAAGAGCTGAGTCGTCAGTTTGACGTTCTGATTGCTGGTCCGCTTCGCAAGGCCCGGGATAGCCTTCCCCATGAGCTTGTGATAGTCATTGATGCGTTGGACGAGTGTAAGGATACTCAGACGGCCGTCAGCCCGACTCTAGACGAGGACCCCATCTACCTGCTCCTGTCGGTGGTCCTAAAGGACGCTCCCGACCTTCCGGTGAAGATTTGTGTGACAAGCCGTCCAGAGCGGGAGATAGTTGCATCCATGGAGGAGAAGCATGCGTATGATATGAAACGCGAGCTGCGCCTACACGCTCTCGAGCCTGCCACGGTTCGAAACGATATCCGGAAGTACTTGGCCGAGGAACTGGAAGCTCATAAGATGCCAGCCGATATGTTCGATGAGCTTGTCGAGCGATCAGGCGTGCTGTTCATTTACGCCGCAACACTTGCTCGATACATTGGACGAAAACCGACCTTCTCGACCGCTCAACGACTCGAGCGTGTGCTGAATAAGTCTGTGGCATCTGAGCGGGGTGATCGTGGAATCTACCCGCTGTATGAAAGTATCCTGCAGGCCGCCCTAGATGACGGCCGTTTGGAGGACTGGGAAAAGAATACTATACGCAACGTGCTTTTCACCGTGATCTGCGCGATGGAGCCTCTCACCTTGGGTGTCATAGCCCGGCTGACGAACATGCCAAGTGCGCAGTCTGTGCAGGAAGCGATAGAGGCTCTTTCGTCCGTTTTGCACGTTTCCGATACGACTAGCGAGGTCACGACGCTGCACGAGTCCTTCCCCGACTTTATACTGAGCGAAGAAGCTTCTGGTCGATTCCACTGTGATCCAGATGAACAGCACGCAAGATACGCTCGAACTTGCTTGAACATGATCAGCGGCGTGGATCCTCCGTTCAACATATGCAACCTCAATTCTTCGTACCTTCTTGACAACGAGGTTCCTGGTCTATCAGATGCCATTGATTCGAGGATATCCAAACACTTATTCTACGCATGCCGATACTGGTTCTCACATCTCGCTATCGTCCAAAACCCTGGCCATGAGTTGGAATGCCAGGTCGAAGACTTTCTGTCGATGCGGCTTCTGATCTGGATGGAGATCATGAACCTGAAGAACCACAAGTACCTGTCAGCCAATGTGCTGCACGACTTGGATGTATGGACGAGGGTAAGTGCAGCCATGGATAACTACCTGTCGCCTCGGTCTGAAACATTGGCAGAATCGACCAGGGATGAAGGGGGCGCGCCGACTTTCGCAAGATGCATGGCGATTTGCGACAGAGTTTGTGAACAGACCCTCTTCAGAAAGCACTCCACACATATATGTTTCGGCATTGGCTCTTTGGCCGGAGCAAAGAGAAGTCGCGAAGGTTTACCAGCCAAAGATTAACGGTCTCGTGAAAGCGTCGGGCACAGCCATGGACCGGCGTATGCGAGCACCAGTTGCCTCATGGAAAGTGGACTCGGGAGTGATGTGCCTTGGCTACTCACCCGATGGGACTCGTCTAGTGTCTGGGCACGACGATGGGAGTGTATTAGTGTGGAACGCATACTCTGGCGAAAGAATCAGGCTGCCATTCGCCAAGCACAACAAAAGCGTGTGGGCAGTATCATACTCGCCGGATGGAACTCGCATCGCGTCTGGGTCCGATGATCGGACGATTCAGATCTCGGCTGCCGACACCGGTATGGAGTGTGGCCCGCCGCTCACTGGTCACACGGGAACGGTTTACAGCATAGCATTCTCACCTGATGGCAGGTACATTGCATCTGGATCTGGCGACCGTACAATCCGTATTTGGAACGTGTGCAGCCACAACCAGCATTTCACAATCACGACTAATCACGACGACGATATCAACTCTGTTGCATATTCACCCGATGGCAACCTGATTGCGTCAGGTTCAGACGATGGTACTATCCGTATATGGAACGTCGAGTCTGGCGAAATGAATGGGATCGTGCTTCATGGCCACGAAGCACGAGTATGGTCGGTCTTATACTCGCCTGATGGAACGCGGCTTTTTTCATGCTCTGAGGATCAGACCATTCGGACATGGGATGCAAAAACACGGATGCAAGTCGGAGACCCATTGACGGGCCACACGGACAGAATCCGATGCCTCGTCCAGTCACGTGATGGGAAGCTCCTCGCGTCCACCTCGAACGACCAGACAGTCCGAGTATGGGACACAGCCTCGGGTGGTGTCATTGGAGAACCCCTCAAAGGTCATAACGGTTGGGTAAGAACGGGATCCTTCTCGCCCGATGGCCAGTACATCGCATCAGGCTCGGACGACAACACTATCTGTATATGGGATGTCAACGCGACCTCGGCACGTGATCGACCCTCTCACGGTCACTCGGGCATCGTATACTCTGTAGCGTGCTCGCCTTCTGGGAACTACTTTGCTTCTGGCTCTGCTGATCGCACCATATGTATCTGGGACATACGCACAGGCCAGTTGCACGGGCAACCGCTCGAAGGTCACACGGGCGGAATCTACGCGGTGGCATACTCACCTGATGGCAACTACATCGCATCTGGCTCTGATGACGGCACTGTCCGTATCTGGAACGCACTCACAGGCGAGATGCATGGCAAGCCGCTGGAAGGTCACACCGGTGTAGTATGGTCAGTAGCATACTCTCCTGACGGCGCATACCTCGCTTCGGGATCTTCGGATAGGACTGTGATCATATGGAACACGCACACCGGCGACATGAATGGTCAACCACTCCAAGGTCATAAAGACTATGTCCGGGCAGTTGCATACTCGCCGGACGGCGTACACCTCGCATCTGGGTCTGATGACTGCACCATCCGCATCTGGAACACATCCACCGGCCAGATCGAAGGTAACCCGCTTGAAGGTCATACAAACTGGGTTATTGCAGTGGCATACTCACCCGACGGCGCATGCATCGTGTCTGGGTCTGCAGACACGACTATTCGAGTGTGGGATGCACACTCTCGCAGCATGCGTGGACAGCCACTCACATGTCACACAGGTTGGGTCCGGTGCGTGGCATACTCGCCTGATGGCGCACACATCATATCTGGCTCTAATGACTATACGGTTCGGATCTGGGATGCACAGACTGGTGCAAGCTGTGGCCAGTACCAAGGTCACACAAACCATGTTCTATCTGTAGCGTGCTCGGCGGATGGGGCATATATCGTTTCTGGCTCGTCTGATGAGACTGTGCGCATCTGGGAGATGGTCAAACCCGAGTCGGCATCTGTCTCGCAGTCTCAAGAAGGTACGGCCACTGTCAGAATCTAGTTTGAGAATATCTCATGACACTGACTTGGGCATCTACAGCGTCAATTTGTGAGCCACCACCAAACTGGAGGCTGGACGTAGAAACCGGATGGGTCATAAGCAAGGATGGGGCACGTCTTATTTGGGTTCCACCAGATACGCGAGTCGTATACGGCCATCCGGCGGTGCACGTTCTATTGAATAGAGGTTCACTTAAGCTTGATTTCACCGACGCTCTGCTTGGCGAAGACTGGACCAAGTGCTTTCGCATGTAGTCCATGGATCAATTCGTCATTCACCGGATTTGTAATCGCGAGCACACGCCAGGGCTCAGACCAACGTACATTGCTGAGTGTGTTCATTCGTGTTCTTCAGTTGCTGAATCCTGTTGAGTGGAAAGTTGTATAGTAGTCAATGCGATAGACGGGTTAAAATGTAGAGGACACGCCGCTTAAGGAGCATGTTTGGTACTAAACCCTACTTCAAGGTTACAGAAAGACGAGTCCATCTGAAGGAGGACACTGGCCGCATGGCGTGCAGTCGTTACTCCCCAATGCGCGTCGTAGTCAATACATCACATGCTTGATTTCAGTGACGGTATAGTCGCCGCACCAGATATGTTCATAATCAAGTCCCTAAATCCTTCATACTATGTAAACTAATGTAAAAGGCTGAGTCAGAAGTTTAACAGAACGTACAGTCACTTACGATACAAATGGTGTCTGTGGATGAAGCGAGAGCAAGCGACAATTTGACGTCTGATGTCGACGTACCACACCTTAAAACTGCCTTCAAAGCCGCAATGACAGCATGTATTACAGAGGTGCGGGGCTCCAATTTCTTGATACGATCACGACCTACGAGAAGCGTCCACATGCACGCATAGTACTAGTATTTCGGCCAAGTAACACAACTCAACATTATTCCATGAGCCGGTTCGCCGAATCAGCAGGCACACTATAAGACACCCAAGAATCAATGCAGCAACCTTGCCACTGTAAACAGCAGATGTATATATATTCAGCCACCAACCACATGAAGTGCGGCAACGAGGTGACTTAGCCACCCTAAAAGATGATCCCTGAATCACATGACTATGTTATTCAGATTGCTTACCACGACCACGACCCCATTGGTCGGTATCCCCAGCCTGTGTCCGAGAAGAGAGAACTACTTCGGTTTGAAAGTACGTAACTCAGACGACCTCTTCTTATTCATCTAAATGTGATTGTTGGATACATAGGTCCACCAGGTGACAAAATTCCAACAAGGTTAGCTCAGGCTACTTGACGTGTATTTAGGCGCTTTGAATGCATGGTGTCTCAGCTCTATTTGCATCAGAATCCACCTAAGTCCGAATAATGCTCGCGCTACGGCAAGAAGTCCTGCCCCCCAGTGGCGTGGAGTATGCGAAATGCATGAGACTCACTCATTCCACCCTCAACTCCGTCTCCTCTTCTGGCCGCGCGCAGCCACGCGTTTTGTGCAACCTCGTCACTGCCAGGAACAGCTGCCTCCGTGTGTTCGAAGTATGCGAGGAGGCAGTCATGTCGGCCGGAAACGCCGAGGGCTCGGCGAGTGACGCTGTTCCTGGGGAGATGGAAATGGACATGCACGGCGATGGGTTCATCAGTGTCACTGAGCTTCGAGTAAGTCCTCAATCTTAGATTCGGGGTAAAACATGGAACTAACTACTTAGTCTGATAGGCGCCTGCGCGAACCTCTCCGCAAACGGCTCCCAAGTTGCATCTCGTGCGCGAACACCGTTTGCATGGGATTGTGACGGGACTGGATCAAGTGCAAACAATGGCGACTTCGGAAGATGGCCTAGATAGGTTACTGGTCTCGTTCAAAGATGCCAAGGTGCGTTCATCGCATTACCCACCCGATACAGCCCACCAATTCTGTCCAGATTGCAATGCTGGAATGGTCGGATGTAGCATATGATCTTATCACGGTTTCCATACACACATATGAGCGCGCACCACAAGTCGTGAGTGAACGTTTTGCTACGTATCCGGTTTCTTATAGTATTGGGATAGATTGCGAACGACAACGTCCACTTTTGCTCTCTTCTACGCGTAGATCCCCTGTATAGATGTGCTGCCCTTCTCCTTCCTCTCGGCGGTTTGGCGTTGCTTCCGTTCTACCAGACTCAGGCCGAGTTAGACATCCTGGAACAGGAACAGAGCGCAACCAAGTACGTTTCTCCATCTGCCGCAGGATCATCAGAGCACTGAGAAGTTTCCAAAAGTTTCACAAAAGAAGTGCCGTACTCGCCCAGTTTTGTACTTGATCTCCCCGCCGAGGTAGAGTCACGGATCAAGCAAGTCGTCGATATCGCGTTTCTTCCAGGATTCAATAATCCAACGCTTGCAGTCTTATACCAGTCTGAGCTTACCAGTACTGGGTACGCGCGATTCCCAAAATTCTATTTTACTAAACTCACTATCTGTTTCGCACTTCCTAGCCGACTACACGAGGTTCGGGACACTGCATCACTCCTGACTATAACACTCGACCTCCTCACTCGAACTTACCCAATTATCTCCCACACTACTTCACTTCCACACGACGCGCAAACCCTTACAGCTTGCCCAGCCTCGCTCGGCGGTGTCCTCATAACTACTCCAAACTCGGTCTTGCATGTCGATCAGTCGGGCGGAGTCGTCGGACGCGCCTCTGACGGATGGTCAAGCCGCGTCTCGAGTCTGACTAGCATCGCGCCGCTCGACGCGAACACGATGGGTACTGGGCCGGAGGGAGTGGATCTCGACGGAGCGTTCGTTACCTGGATGACGAGCGAGGAAGTCGAGGCTACGATGTTTTTGTCCAACGGCGCGGCGAGGAGTGTCAAGATCGAACGAGAGGGTCGTGCGGTGCATTCCTTGAGCATCGGAGCAGAACTCGGCCCCAGGGTAGTTCGACCTGAACGCAACGCTGTTTGTATGATTGGAGAACGATCAGGGCATGTGTTTATAGGAAGCACTGACGGGGAAAGCGCATTGGCCCGGGTTATTAGAGGTGCTGGAGCGAAGGTAGAGGAAGAGTCGGACGACAGCGACGAGGAGATGGATGACGAAGATGGTACGCTACTCGGCTGATGGTGCTTTCACATCGGTTCACGTCGCTCTTTGGTAGATCTGTACGGCAACACAACGGCACCAACGAATGTCAAAACGGGGGCCGTCTTACAACCCATCACGAGTTTCATCGTAGTTGATATCCTACCCGCCTACGGGGGTATCAACTCGATGGTATTTTCCTTGGCGAAGAACGGGGTAAATGGCACGGGTTGACATACACCAATTTTAGCTCACGAACTTTGTAGGACCGATACGCACCTGAGTTGGTCGCATGTACTGGGGCCGAGCACGTTGGAGGGTTTACGCTTTTCCAGGTGCGCAACGGTGAAACTCATGAACTACAGTGTGCTGACTCTCAGATATTTCGTAGAAAGATTTGCCGACTCGGATGAAACGAAAAGTGCCAGCGATTGGTGGAGCCCGTGGAGTTTGGTCTATTGCTCTGCGAACTAAAGTATCTGCCGATGGGCTAGATACTGTGGTTGTGAGCACCGACTCGGCGCCAAGCCCTGGTATCTCCCGAGTAAGCCTCCGGTTGTCTTCACAGAAAACATATTGTGTCTAACTATTTATAGATCGCCAAAGCGACTGGTGGGTTTGGAGGAGATGTGCAGATATTGGCGCGTACGCCTGGTCTGACCATGGCTGCTGGTGCATTCTTCCAACAAAGTTGTATTGCGCAAATAACGACCAATTCTATTCGACTACTTGAACCGGGTAGGTCGATCCACTACTTGTCGATCCTTCGCGATCTCATAGCTTCTAGACGGTGCCGAACGTCAGGTATATCTAGACGCAGATGGAAACAAGCCCCGACCGAAGATTAAATCAGCCTGCGTTGCTGATCCGTTCATTGTTGTACTACGGGAGGATGAGAGCTTTGGGTTGTTCGTGGGAGACACCGCGAAGGGCAGGGTCAGGCGAAAGGATGTTTCGCACTTCGGGGAAAATGTGAGTGTAGTCTTAACTTGGTCTGTGTAAATATCTAATGCAGGCCCACGTTCCAGGGCACCGTCTGCGCCTCGGCATCTTTTTTCACGGACCGAACAGAGTTGTTTGTGACTCGTAAACCGGGTGATATTATCCCATCTCGAGTCGAGGGTGGGCATCGTAGCAAGCGTGGCCCAGCAGAATCATCCGGCTCGAAACGCAAAGCGTCAACCGCTGGTGCCGGCAGTGGGAGAGGTTCTAAAAGGTCCCGAGGTGGTCCTACAGCACCGACTACGTACGAAAACATCATAGATGCGGAGCATGGTACCCAATGGTTGGTAGTGCTAAGGAAAAACGGATTCTTCGAGGTAACTACGATCCAGGTCTCTGAACCATTAACGACGCTCACAACCGTCTACCAGATCTGGACCCTACCCCTGGTCGGGCTTGCGTTTTCGACCGATCAGCTTCAGGGCCTACCTGATGTACTTGTTGATTCTGGACAACCGCACGTTCCCCCCGTGACCGAAGGAGAGACAGACATTGAACATGTCTTGATTGCCCCTATCGGTGTAACACGGCCCAAGCCACATCTTTTCGTAAGCGCTGCGTTACGTACAAAGCCGTTCCGCGCCTCTGAACATCGCTACAGGTTTTGACCAAGAGCGGAATTCTAACCATCTATGAGCCAGTGGCCTTACCAACGCCCGTTGAATCTGAAGCTACTGCTCCAGCCCGACTACGAGACCAGCTCACTATCCAATTCGTCAAAGTCTTCACGCGCATCCTGGCCTTCCATTCACACGAAATACCTGATCCCAAACGTGTCGCTGGGCGAAACTTGATACCATTCACGACCACATACCAATCAACAGCTCTATCTGGAGTCTTTGTCACCGGTGATCATCCATCATGGTTACTGAAGACGGACGTCAGCGCAATACGGCTCCATCCTTGCGGCTCTCAGTTTGTGAATTCGTTCACGCCTTGTTCGATCTTTGGAGAGAAAGGAGAGTATCTTTTACACTCTGATGAAGTGAGTAGCCAATTTCCCACTCATACCAATGCTTACGGATGGGCAGGGCACCACCATCCTCGAATGGCTATCCGATCTAGATGTAGGCTGCGAATTGCCGTCTCGATCTTACGCAAGTGATGATGGCCGAGTCTATACCTCCATCGCGTATGATGTTGCTACCCGACATGTTCTCGCGGCTAGTGCGCTCCGGACGACGTTTGCGTATTATGACGAGGATTCGAATGAGGTTTACACTCCTGATGGTATGGCAGTCTCAAATTAGCGAAAAAGAATGATCTCACCCGGGATAACTAGCGGGTCACCCTAATCCTCAAATACACTGTTCAGCACTGGAGTTGATTACGCCTGACACCTGGACAACAATTGATGGGTGAGTCATTATGCCATATCATCGGGCCTGCGTCACTTATGGTTCACAGATATGAATTTGCGCAAAACGAGTTTGTGAATGCCGTGGAAAGCGTGCCACTCGAAACTTTGAGCACGGAAAAAGGACTAAAGGACTACATTGTGGTTGGGACGACAATCTCACGAGGAGAAGACCTCGCTGTGAAGGGAGCGGTACGTGATAGTAAAGATTGACCTCAACTGAATCTAACAAGATGTCAAGACCTACGTGTTTGAAGTCGTGGAGGTGGTTCCTGAACCCGGAGCCAAGAACCGACCTTACAAGTTGAGGTTGTTGTGCCGAGAGGACTCGAAAGGCGCGGTGACTGCGTTGTGCGGTATGAACGGATACCTGGTGTCTTCGATGGGCCAAAAGGCGAGCCGTGGGTTTGTCCCCTACGACTTTAACTAACATGGCTGTGTCTCAGATCTTTATACGGGCTTTCGATCTCGACGAGAAACTTACCGGTGTCGCGTTTATGGATGTTGGGGTCTATGTCACGTCGTTGCGTCCTTTAAAGAACCTCCTGCTTATTGGGGATATGGTCAAGAGCGTTTGGTTTGCAGCATTCCAGGTGCGGAATCAATCGCCACTCACTACTACCTCTGCTTACGATGTGATTAGGAAGAACCGTTCAAACTGGTGCCTGTTTCAAAAGACCGCCAACTCATATCAGTCACGCATGCCAATTTCTTCTTTGCGCCAAATGGCCAGCTCTCGTTTGCCGTGTCTGATGATATGGGAATCTTGAGGATATACGAATATAATCCCAACCGTGAGTAATTATGTTTTTCCGTCAGCATTTGATCGTCATGGAAGTGCCTCGCAGATCCCGAGTCAAGCAGCGGCTCTCGACTCATCTGTCAATCCGAGTTCCACACACACGTACCTCACCGCGACGTGCTTGTGGTCTCGCAAAAATCTGAATCTGCCCAGGATCCGGATGCCATGGAAATTCAAGGCGCCGGTATTGCGTCGTGCCTTGTTATCGGTTAGTACCCTGACCAAAACCGGAACTTCAGTTGGCTGATATTGGTCTGGACTAGGCGCTTCGGATGGGAGTGTATCTACCCTCACGCCGCTCGACAAGCTCCAGTTTTCTAGGCTTCTCTTACTTCAAGGCCAACTGATACGAAACATTCAGCATATTGCCGGACTCAATCCCAAGGCTCATCGGTATGTTGGTGGATCTGGATTTCGTGCAAATACTGAAACTGCCATCCCAATAGATATGTTCGAAACGACAACGTCTCACGCTCATTGAGTAACGGAATATTGGATGGAGATTTGTTGGCTGCGTTTGAAGGACTCCCTGTGGCCAAACAAGTCGAGATGACACAGCAGATTGGAGCAGAGCGGGACAAGATCATTAGCGACTTGCTACAACTTCGGAGACCATGGTAGACATCTGTTTCGTATGCGCTAGACTCGTGTGTATTGGGCAGCGGAATAGATACAATTATGCTGCCTTGTCGTGTAACCAAATCACCCGGCGGATCTCATTATTGATCACGTAATCAAGATGGGCCTGAGATCGACCACCACCTCGCCTCTAGACGACTCTTTCAATGCAGGACATCTGGAAGGACGTGCTCGATGAAAACGGCAAGGCGGAAGATCCGAACCAGCTTGCTCTTATCCGTCGGACAGTGTCCTCTCCCAATGATGTTGTTGCAGCACTTGACACGCTCATCCGTTCCTCGGAGGTTTCTACCCGTGTGCTAGAAAAGGTTCTGGAAATAGAGCGTCATCCCACTCTCATCAAGCTTATGCGCAGTCCTGGGACCATCCCCGCCTGTATGACTCTCGTCAAGCGCCGCCATGGTACTGGAGAGGTAAGTCGGCGAGGAGTGTACAGAGTAACGCTCAAATAATGTAATTCGATACCCCTGCTCCCTACATAGCTATTTACATCACGCTACGGCTACTTGGTTCTCAGGTGTCTCTTGCTCTCGCTAGAGGTCTCGATTCTCATGCATTGCAGTCGATATGCTATGACGTCTGAGCAAGGACATTGGACCCCCTCGCTTCGTGCGGATGTTGCTCGAGGTGTAAGGACCCAAATTAGCGTATCTGTCGACCTGGAAGCTCCTTTTCTCCTCTGGGAGTCCTCTGGAAACGGCGAGCAAGTTGCATTTCCATTTGCTGGGGGCTTGACAGTCGCGGATACTGTATTCTTGATCGATACGTTTTGGAAGGACCGCAAGGCACTGCTTGGTATCTGCCTTGAGGCTGGTCTATCTGGGTTATCAAATTTGCTTGTCATATTCTGGCAATTTAGCTTCTCGCATAGGTATGATTGCGACTGATTATGATGCTCGCCATCTCAACGTCGTGTCCACTCTAGATCATACTGGGAGAAGATTGATGTTCTTCAGCGTCGAAACTATGCCGTCGCCCCCGCTGTGGACCTTCCAATCACCTCAGCTTTGTTCAAGCCGTTCTCCATCAATCTCAACCAAGCGGGGCCAATGTCATATTGTGTTGACGGCGAGGACTCGGTCAATCTACTGGCAGCCTTTCGTCGCAACGTAGGGGTTTTGGCTGCCGATGATTCTGTCGACATGATCGTATGGCTGATGGGCTCAGTCAAAGACGATACTCAGGGAAAACAATACTTGTCCTCTCTGATCAATATCAACCGAGAGCTCGCAGTATCCCTAGTCGAGAGGTTCAACTATGGTCGGTCGGGAAGGATCTACACTCTGCAAATCGGTGCTCTCTTGATATCATGCATTAGGTGAATCATCGTCGTATTGGGGAGACTAAATCCATCCAACTGATATGCTACTCTCAAGCGCGTTTTTCCAAGGGCTCAATCGGAACAGATGGCTTACCCCAAATACTGTGGAAAAAACTATGGAGGGTAGTCAGGCTATTGGAATTAGCGGTCAGGCTTACCTGCTTATGCTATCTTCGAAACTCGCCGAAGCCAACGGGAAGCTTCCCAGAGCGATTACCTCCACAGACAACCACCGGAAAGAAGTTGCCTCATTTGATTCATTACTAGAGAGAATTCAAATCGCAGCAGCATTTGTTAAAACAATCAAAATGGACTCAGCCTCGGAGTTTTCTACATTATCTCTAGCTCATCTCGACTGGTCTCGAATCATGATCCATTTTGACACACTCTTTTCCATCTTCACCACCGACCCCAATTCTATAAACAAATATACGGAACCTTGGGCCACTCTGGGTCGTGTACTTCGTTTCAAGCTAGACTCGAAGCATGTATGCGCGTATTCGCGATGTTTCAATCCACAGCTTATTCCAGCTGCTACAGTGCTCGTTTGTGACAAGTGCCAAGCTACGTATTACTGCTCCCGATCTTGTCAATTTGCGTGAGTGATGCCTGGTGTCCTAGATTGATGAATAACTTTACTTCTTTTCGTCCCAGAGATTGGGTGCTCCATTCGCCTTCATCCCATCGACACTTTTGCAAAGGTCCTTCCACCTGAGATATTCTCTTCGACTTGGATGCAATTTAAAGCCATCTTGAACACTCGATCTAAAATCCATTCTCATGAAGCATTAAACCTCACACCTTCATTTTCATGTCTACCGACTATCACTTCATTCTTGCCTCACTCCAAATGTTTCTCTGTTAATTTTTGTCGTCTGAAACAGACTCGTCTAAGACTGCCGTGGCAGCAGATCCAGGTTTCTTTTCGTTCATGTGTTCAGATCATTCTTCGTTTGATTTCCCGCCTACTCATACGAATATCTACAAATAGTATCAAGAACCTTCTCTTGTCGATTGACTAGTATAAGACAAATGTTTAGCGTCTAGCCCTTCTGTTGGGCGTTCAGCTGGCAGGTCTTCCGGTACGTAAGAAGCATCCTCAGACCCCGATAGCCCCACGGGAGATTTCCTACCAGCATCGTTGTTAGTAACATATCAGACATCGAAACGGAGCTACTTACTCGGGATCCAAATCCGGTCCTGGTGATCGAGTCGCGACGCAGGCGCTACAATTACATTGTACCTCTGTGAAAGGTTATAAATCGCTCTATCGATGTGTCATCGCGAACTTACGTGGCGCCATGATCCGTTTGGCGATGAATGCTGTATGAAACATCCATACCCACCAAACTGACAAAATCATAGTCGCCATGCCTACGAATACGGATGACAATAAAGAACTAATTGGCTTGACTTGATACATTGGGCAAAGGTAGGTTGTGACCATTGCCGAATCGATCGACAGATTGGTAGGGTTTCCGAGGACGACGGGCCACCCGTGAAGCAAGCCATCCGCCCAGGTCGTATAATTTGGGTTCAGCGTGTCATAGTAAAATGATTGTGTGTCGGCCGGAACCCAATCTGTCGCATTCACCGTTGTTGGCTTGTTTGGTTTTATTGAAGCGAACGAAATAAGATACGCTTCAAGTGTACTTAGCGCAGTGAATGAAGCGATTGAACTCAGTGAATAAAGCACACGAGTAGAAGAGGTTAAAGTCGTTGATGATCAGAGGCGACAAGTTCATTCAGTTATATACAAGAGAGCGGGGAATACATAGGAGAACACACGGGTGTATCTAACTAATATATCTACGCATGGAGTTAAGACATGAATATCGGACTACGGACGGAGTGAAAAAGGCATAATATCGACACGATATCGACGTTAGCACGGGTTGGTTTATGGCTGTTTTCATAAGTCCGTTCCAAATAGAGGAATGAACGCCGAGAGCACAAACCGGTATTTCGACAAGTACTTTCCAAAGAGAGACGCTATCAAGAATGTAAATACGTATCTGAGTTCGTCTCTCCGAGGCGCGCATTTCTATATACACAGTATTGTATTAGCTGAGTTTCAATCCACCCCTCCTGGAAAGGGGTATACATCGAAGCGTGAGGCAACGAAGACACCTATCAAGGTGCGAATTTGCGAAGGGCTAGTGTACCCTACGAGGTACATGTAAAACAATTCTCGTGTTGATAGGATCCCTATGAACCGAGATATCGCCCAGATACTGGCGGCAACACCTGGGTTCAGGAGCTGTATGAGGCATTTTTCGCTCTATTGCTGAATTATCAACGCGAAACTTGGTTTACATGTACCTCATACGGTACACTAGCCCTTCACAAATTCGCACCTTGGTAGGTGTCTTCGTTGCCTCACGCTTCGATGTATACCCCTTTCCAGGAGGGGTGGACTGAAACTCAGCTAATACAATACTGTGTATATAGAAATGCGCGCCTCGGAGAGACGAACTCAGATACGTATTTACATTCTTGATAGCGTCTCTCTTTAGAAAGTACTTGTCGAAATACCGGTTTGTGCTCTCGGCGTTCATTCCTCTGTTTGGAACGGACTTATGAAAACGCCATAATAGGTTTGATGTACCGACTCAAAATGGAACTGTTCCTGAAAAAGTTCGGCGTAAATTGATTGCCGAGGTCGAGGTCTCGAGGTTGACTGCGTGATTGACGACATGAGCTAGATTCGTGGTAGAAAGCCAATAAATTTGGGCTTCGTCCGTCCATTCCCAAGTAGATCCGTTTAGGTAGGTGATGGTACTAGTCACCAGGGTCAGCGCGGCCGATGACCTATTCACTTGAAAGTAGAGACTCGTGCTGAGAAGCCGCTGGGATAGGTGGTTTCCGTGGATAACAGTCAGAAAATTGGTTGAAATAACTTCAAGGCCTGTTAATACGAGCTTTCGATAGTCAGATGGGCTGGTGTCGGGAAGTTTCAGTAAGTCTAGTCCAGGACAGTAATACTGTCCGATAAAGTCTTTGGTGATTTCCAAAGCAAATGGTATTTGGGTTTCCATCGACACGAAAATCTGGTATTCATCCGTGTAGGGACACACCACAGCAACCTATAATTTAGCTATCATATCAGCGGCTTTTCATTGCATGTACCCTTGGGTCACTTGCCGTTGCTACTTCAGTTTACTCGAGCGTATTATAGTCGAGTAGGGTGTTGTTCACAAAACAATTTGCAAAGGATTCTGCACGCTGTTCCGCTCGCTTTTGCTTTTGCACTCTTGATACCTGCTTTTGCTCTGTCGTATTCACGTGCTCATGACGGGGTAGTCGAACAGCGACGAGGACAATCGGAAGCTATCGCCTCGACCTAGATCTTTCGGTTCGCACCGTGGAGTCTTGGGCCACAATAGCGAAGACAAGCGATTGTTCCCCCACCATCCAGCTGTGAGGGCATCGTTCGGCTGGAACTTCGGCTGCAAGGAAGGAACTAACTCAGAACCAAGTATCACGACTGGATGGCGCGTTAGCCGCCCTTTACACCCTCCTCAGCCTATGATATCCACTAACGAGTAACGAGGAATAGAACTGGTGGAGTCAACAGGACTATAAGGACGGTTGCGAGCAAAAACCAGTGGCTCCTTGGATGAGGATGTGTCAGACCGTACTCGAGTGGCGGCAAGCGAACCATGATGAACTTTGCAAGCTGAGCGAAATCCCTTACTCTCTCAGGGCGCAATCAGAGCCCAGATATTATGTCCATAGACGATGCGGCACCTCGATTTTCCAAGGTCTCGAACCTGGGTACACTGTGCCAGATAAACATACGGAAAGTCAGTAGGAAACGACCTTGGGACATTCGGTCGGAAACATGCCAGAAGCTGGTACGTATCGTCCCAGCTTCTCCGGTTTCACCGAGAGGCGAATTAGCAGCGTACCAAAAACGGTCTATGTAATCGCCCGGGTCAAATGATTTCCGGACGCTTATATAGACCGATTTGGGTACATTACGTCAGAAAAGCTGTTTCATCCAGAATTTCAGAACGTCTACATCTTACAGAGCGGTACATTGTGGAGCAGAGGCTAGTCTCACTCCTTAGATTGGTATTCTGACTCGCTCTGTCACAAGGCTGGCTGGAGACCTTTGCACCGACCCGACCAGATAAGATGGCACTGGCTTAGAGCTTCAGAAGCCTTGTGGATCTCGGCCCTTATCTCAGCTACATACGCTAAATTCACCAACGATATCTTGCGTTTGTTCTGAGATTGAAGGTGGAGTTAAGACTTGGCCCCTATATCTCCCATGCTAACCGTATATCGTTGCTCTGCATCACACTATCTTACCCTATGTCAAGGTCAGGCTTACATTCCATCTGAAGCGCTGTTTAGAATCTCTGCAAAGGGAGAAGATGGTTTGGAACCTACTCACAATGGCTGAGAGTAAAATGAGTAACCGAGACAGCATCGCGGCCGGGAGGCACGTACACCTGCTGACAACAGTCTTGCGGTATGTGAGCTCAACTCCGGTTTTTTGGAGCGTTCGTCGTACAGTTCGCGAACGCGGGAGTTTCAGCCTTCGATCTACTATAAAACTATGTACCGTAGTATACATTCTGTCTATGTACAAAAGCCTATGCGCTTCCGACGCCTGTGAACCGGGATACGTCTTTTGTCACACGGTAGGGGGCTGCAAGACTTTTGCGACTAGGAAGCTTCCCTTATGGCTGTTTTCATAAGTCCGACCCGATCGAAAAATAAACGCCGAGACGTCGAAAACACATTTTCGACGAGACAACCGCAACGAGAAGAGCTATCAAAAATATAGATATACCATTCGATTCGCCTAAGCGGGGCGAACATTTCTATATACATATGTTTTTGATAGCGTCACTTTCAGCGACAGGCTAAGTCAGGGGGTGGTATCCCGCCGAGCACACAACCAGTAGGATAGCTATCAAAACGTATGGCCTAGAGTCGATAGATGAGTATATAAAGAGTCTGTGTGCAAAGCATCCCACTGATAGATGCTCTGAAGAGCGATGAAGACCACTGGCAGTCACTGGAGCCCCTAAGTTTCCGTCCCATATGAGCTATTTATCGCTCCCCAGCACACCTATCAACGGGATACTTTGCACACAGACTCTTTATATATTCATTTATCGACTCTAGGCCATGCGTTTTGATAGCTATCCTACTGGTTGTGTGCTCGGCGGGATACCACCCCCTGACTTAGCCTGTCGCTGAAAGTGACGCTATCAAAAACATATGTATATAGAAATGTTCACCCCGCTTAGGCGAATCGAATGGTGTATCTATATCTTTGATAGCTCTTCTCGTTGCGGTTGTCCCGTCGAAAATGTGTTTTCGACGTCTCGGCGTTTATTTTTCGATCGGGTCGGACTTATGAAAACAGCCATAAACAAACACACGATTTTTATCTTTTAGAGCCACAGATACATGTATTGAAAAGGTATGAAAATTATCACTGGTTGCCCCCGCCCTTCGCGTCAATGACAACTTACTGTCTATATGGGATAGAATTGTACAACTTTTCAACGAGGGCGGGGGGATGCGATACCACTTCTCCTCCAATGCCGCCCACAATTCGCCTTTTTCTCGAGGCAAAACGGCGCAAGAATAAACCTTGCGGTCCAAGAACTCCCATATATTTTCGATAATATTCAGGCCGGGGCTGAAAGGACGCCATGGAGTGATGGTGATTGTTGGGGATCCGTTCGCTTAGGCGGATCATCGCAATTCCCTTGCGCTTGCATGATCCTGCCGATTCGCTTAGTTTACCGATAATGTATAAATACAGTCGCTTTCCAGCTTTAAATAGATCAGAGATTTATCGGCTTATATTGTTTTACCAGTACCATTTAGCTCCAGTTTATGACGCGTTTTATTCTTCCACTGCATACATGCTAAGGGAGGGCTATTGAGAATTTTCATTTTCAACAGTGATACAACGGGACATGAATCATTCCCAAGCGACAAGTGAAGTGTGCTTTGGGCCATTGCCATGCTGGAATATGATGTCCAGTGGCCTAAGCTTCTGGACCCTAAGAGTCCGTAGAAACGCGTTCCGGTGGAATTCCATGTACCTGGCACTGGTGAGTGTCCCTTCCATACGGTAGAAGCGCCCCGCGCCTGCGGCCGTGATCACTCCCCATACCATGACACTCCCCCCGCCATGTTTGACAAAATTTTGGTCTTGAAAGGGTCTAAGCCTTCACCAGGCCTTCGCCAGACATATTTCTCCCCGTCCGAACTAAAAATATTGAACATCCGAAAATGCGATAATATTCGAGTAAACTAGAGGATGCGAAAACGAGATCTAGAAGAGGGTCTTTCATAGACACCTGGTAGTACAAACCCACGCATACAGTCATGAAATAGCTAATGAGCGTGGAGGCACAAGCGAGGGCTTGTGGTAAGACGAGGCACACGTGAAACACACAGTACCGAGGGTACAGGGGTGGGAGCAGACATCGATACGAACCAAATATTCGGACCATTATCGAGCATGGAAGGCTCGGCGGAACGCGACGCCTTACACGTTGTCGTCAGAGATGGCCACCCCCTCCCCCCCGCAAGTCTTCCTCGCGCCCTGGTGTCCTGGTTTCCTCTCAGTACGAAGTGATGAGTGTCCCCACCCTAATATTTTTCCTGATGGCACGTCGATCGATGTACTATCACTCCCAGACCAATCCATGCGGCTATTTGTCATATTCAGGATGGAGGTCAAGACAAGAAAGTTTTTATCTTACCACCATTTAGCCTTTCTACCGCCTCGGGTCTTATGGCTGTTTTCATAAGTCCGACCCGATCGAAAAATAAACGGCGAGACGCCGAAAATGCATTTTTGATGAGACAACCGCAACGAGAAGAGCTATCAAAAACGTAAATATACCACTTGATTCGCCCAAGCGGGGCGAACATTTCTATATACATATGTTTTTGATAGCGTCACTTTCAGCGACAGGCTAAGTCAGGGGGCGGTATCCTACCGGGTACACAACCAATGGGATAGCTATCAAAACGTGTGACCTAGAGTCGATAGATTCATATATCAAGAGCGCATGTGCAGATTATCCCGTTGATAGCTGCACCGGGGAGCGATAAATAGCTCATATGGGACTGAAACTTAGGGGCTCCAGTAATTGCCACGGGTCTTCATCGCTCTTCAGAGCACCTATCAACGTGATAATTTGCACACAGCTCTTCTCGTTGCGGTTGTCTCATCGAAAACGCATTTTCGACGTCTCGCCGTTTATTTTTCGATCGGGTCGGACTTATGAAAACAGCCATAATTCTCAGACTGTTTTTTCGGTGGGGGCAGACTTGTGTGGTCAGCCATGAACGGATTTCATTGTGGCGATTTCATAAGTCTGAGCCGATCGAAAAATAAACGCCGTTAGAGACAGTATTTCGACCAGAGCACTGCAACGAACTACGCTATCACATATGTACATACGTCATTCGATCCAACTTGGCTGTGCGATTGTTTCTATATACATACGTACCATTTTGATAGCGTTGTGCGTGATATCGGACCAGGTCAAGGGGTGGTATCCCCCTGACTACTGAGCGGTGAAGACACGTATCAATTCGTATGATTACGATTGATTATAATACCTCATTATATATATTTATACCAATTATCTTGTTGGTAGGTGCATTTGCGGGTGAGATATAACCCTACCGGCTACTGACAGATGTATATTTCACAGGTACACAGAACATATCTCACCCGCAAATGCACCTACTAACAAGATAATTGGTACACACACATATAATGGGGCATTATAATTAGGGCTCCTACGGTTTCGGTTTAATCAATCCAAACCGGCGGTTTGAGCGCCGGTTTCTGAATCGGGTTAATCAAACCGGCATTAGTCAGCAACCGGCTACTCGAGCCACGAATAACCGAGAATATTCGACGGTTGCATTGTAAGCAAGCGTCGGCCAGTGCGCGCCCAAATCCCGCCGCCATGTAAAGAGTATAAGGACGGCGGGAGGTCCCATACAGCGCGTATACGTTCACTACTTGTACTTTCTGTCATGGCCCCCCGGCCTGTTACTCCACCTTCGGACAATAAACCTCCTACCAAGCGGCGCCGTCTCGACGAGGCTGGTTTGCTCTGCCATTCTTCCCCTGTTCGACCACTAGACTTGGAGCAGCCTCTTCCACGCCGGAAAACCCTACATGGGCGTGCTTCGATCTCTAATGCCGCTGATCATGTACTATTTGCTAAAAATCACGCCCTTGTATTCAATTTTGTAGATGTATTTGACATTGTGCAGGATGATCCTGGAAGACTGCGAATCTGTACGTTGCGTTGTGGTATATGTAAACAGGGGGAAGGGTGGAGATGGGGCCCGGAGGCAACAGGCAGGGGATCGACTTCGAACATGATCACCCATATGCGCGGGAAGCATCCCTTGATTTGGAGTGCTGCCTCTGAGGCCGACGCAAAGGCGCTAGGGAAGGCGTTGGCTAAGAGGGCCAGCGAGGAGGACCTGTCAGGCAAGGTTAGACCTTCCGAACAGGCCGACACGGTAAGATATCTCTTGTATGCGCTTGAAGTTCATGTTCGCTGACTGTATGCGCATTTTAGGGCTTTAACATCGACGAATTTTATCGTCTGCTATGCAGATGGATCGTGACTAGTAGCCAGCCGTTTAGCGAGGTTGAGAACGACGAGTTTCAAGAGCTTTTGACGTATCTCCGACCTGCCCTCGAAGGGCATATTCTCAAGGCGGAGGCAATCCGGAACCGCATATTCCACCATGCTGAGCTACATCGGTGCTCTACAAGGCAGTATCTTTCGTCTTTACCCGGCCTGATGGCGATCTCCTGCGATGCCTGGACATCTTCGAACCGCATCGCATTTCTAGCGATTACTGCCAGCTGGATTACACACGATTGGCGTCTGGAGGAGACCCTTCTGGATTTTGTCGAGCTAAGGGGTGCGCATGATGGCCAGAACATGGCCAGCGCAGTCTCATCTGCTCTAAGCGAGCTTGGAATCGAGGAGAAAGTAGTCGCACTCGTGAGCGACATCGCTAGCAACAACGGGACACTTGTACGCCATCTTTCAACCTCACTCAAGAAATCGTCGCCAAAATCACGCTGGGATCGAGACAAGGCACATATTCGCTGCCTTTCACACGTCATTCACCTTGCTGTCATGTCTCTTTTGCGTGGTTTGAAGGCTGTCCCCCCATCCACCGACATTCGTGACTTCGACCCAAGTGATCAACATCTCACGCCAGAGGACGCAGAGGCATTTGCTGTAGAAGTCAGCGACGAGACGAATAATAATGAAAGCAATATAACCGTCGATTCGGTGACCGGGATTCTGTCTGCAATCGAAAAGGTACACATGAATCAAGCGTCTTGGCGTGTATTCATTACTGATATATATCCCTTTGGGTATGTTGTAGATTCGTAGCATTTCAAAGTTAGTACGATCGTCGCCACAACGAATGGAATTGTTCAAGGCAACAGCCAAGGGCATTGAGGATTATCACGAGCAAAAGGCCATTGAAAATCACCAGAAATACACTCGCAAGACGATCAAGAACCTCATCCTTGACGTGGCGACTCGATGGAACTCGGTGTTTTTTATGCTTGAGCGTGCTCTCGAGTTTTCGGAAGTAGGCTTATTTCCTCACAATCGTTTAGCTAAGCTGACATTGTTCTCTAGGCAACCGATGCTCTAACTTCGCATCCAAAGGTTACCTTGTATCGATGCTACGCACTTTCCAAGGACGATTGGGCTTCTGTAGCTCAAGTATGTAGCTGGCTTCGGGTAGGTTTAATAGTACTATGTGGTCAATGTATGCGTACTGAAATTACATTCTCCAACTAGTTCTTCCGTAGCGCCTCAACAATGATGGCTGCCGAAAGATACCCAACCCTCAGCTTTTCGCTGCGCATCTATTTTGTTCTTATTACCTATGTTTCAAAGCTTGAAAACGAGGCGGCAGCCCAAGAATCTCCCACACTCTGTGCCGGCGTTCGCGCATGCAAGGACAAGCTATTAGAATTCTTTGATCAGTCCACATATGACTCAGAGTACTACTATTTCGCAACGAGTGAGTTCGGTTTATTGATTCCCTTGTTGTCTTATTCATTCAATCTACGATAATAGTCTTGGACCCTCGCTTCAAAGATTCGTTGTTCAAATCCCGCACATCTTGGACGAGCGAGTTATTCTCTGAGGAGTGGGTTGATGACTGTGCAGCCTCGCTGCAAGATATTGGTGACAGCTATTACAACGATACAGAGCAGAATACTCACTCTGATCCGGTGAATAATTTTCAGCCTGATGACTTCGATGTAACGGATGACTTTTCTCGGGCGTGGCAAGCGCAGATACCATCACGCACCCTCCACGCCTCTATCTCAAACCCGATTTCAAGCGAGCTTGCTGTCTACCTGAAAGAGGGTCTTACGAAGATGGCTCCGCTTGCCTGGTGGCGACTCAATGCGCATCGTTTCCCACACCTGGCTGCAATGGCCCGCGACTTCTTATGCATTCCAGGTACTTAATTTTAGCTCTTTCACTGGCAATCTAGCTAACAAGCATCTTAGGAACGTCTGTTGCGGTCGAGCGAGTCTTCAGCTATGGACGAGACCTCATTGGTGTACGGCGTGCATCATTGTCCGCTGAAACAATCCGCATGTTGATGACGTATCGAGCTGGTATCATGCTTGAGAAATGCCTTACAAGTGGGGCGGAAGCTCGGGAAACAGCTGCTGTTTAATCTACACATGTATTATCTATGTACAAATTGGGGACATTATGGATTGGTAATAAATATTCGAATAATCATGGATAGTCGGCGCTTACGGCCGGTTGAATGCGGATTGATTCGGTTGCTGACATAAAATCCGGCGGTTTGTAACTCAAACCGAACCAAACGGCAACCGAAGGACCCCTAATTATAATCACTCGTAATCATACGAATTGATGCGTGTCTTCACCGCTCACCAGTCAGGGGGATACCACCCCTTGACCTGGTCCGATATCACGCACAACGCTATCAAAATGGTACGTATGTATATAGAAACAATCGCACAGCCAAGTTGGATCGAATGACGTATGCACATATTTGATAGCGTAGTTCGTTGCAGTGCTCTGGTCGAAACACTGTCTTCAACGGCGTTTATTTTTCGATCGGCTCGGACTTACGAAAATCGCCATAAATACACGTTGAATTACCCAAGTGCAATCCAGATACAAGCGCAATACTTGGAAAAAATGTCATTGATATGATATGGCGCAATGTTACCACTGGAAAATTAATTACTCGTTACTACGATCCGAATCCTGGAGTCTCAACTCAAGCTCCTTGATTTTGCCTTCAAGGGTGAGGAGCCTATTGATTACCGTCCTCGAGTCTGGTCTTCCTATCGCCCCTGCCGTTTCTCCTGATGCCTGTACCTCTTCCCTATGGAACGCCTCCTCCGCCTTTCTTATGCAGTCGTCGCACAAGCATTCTACCACTACAAATTCTCCTCGTCAAGCAACGTACTTGTCAAAGGGGTAGTCACTCACCCGGGGCTTGATATTTGGTTACCAGTAGCGCCAGAACAATTAACCATATTCCCCAAGCCGTATTGCCCATCGACAAAATGCCAGTAATTACGGAAGAGGCTAGTGCACCAGTCGGCTTGACTTGATACGTAGAGCATAGGTACGTCGTGACCATTGTCGAATCGGGGGGTAAATCCGTGACGTCTCCGAGTTTAAAGGGCCTGCCGTCGAGAAGGGCGTCTGCCCAAGAATCATATCCGGCAGGAAGCGCACCATAATAAAATGAGATGCTATCATTGCCGACCCACTGATTTGGGCTGGTGTTTGGAGGCATTGGGTTGTGTAAAATGGACTTTGGAACAACCGAAACGTCTCTAAATAGATTTGGAGACCTAGTACTCCCAAGGTCCAGATTAACCGCGTGATTGACAACGTAAATCAGGTTCTCAATGCCGATTGTATATACCCTGGCTGCTGTTGGCCATAGCTCCACGGTTCCATCCAGATGTGTGAATGTACTCGTTTCATATTTTGCAGTACCTTTATCTGGATCGACGTAATAAATTATACTAGCGCTTATAGGAGGGGCTGATGAATTGTAGTTGCGCATGATGGTGAGTGAATCAGTCGAGATCACCTCAAGCGCGCCTAGTACGACCTTCTGATAATTCGACCCAGTTTCGCGAGTTATGTTCATCAGTTTCAAGCCAGGTCCGTAGAATTGTCCTATGAAATCCTTGCTGAGCATTTGAGCAAACACTAACTCGGTCTCCATTGACACAAAAATCGGATAGGACTGGTTAGTCCCGGGCAAACGACGCCTACCTATTCCAGTCGATGAAGTTGAAATACACTACAAGATCAAAAATATTTAGCACTTACGGTTACTGCCTGAGTTTGCTCAGCCAGGCTGTAATCAAAGCGGGTATTGTTTACGAAGCAGTCAGAAAATGATTGCCCATCGTATTCGATGCGCTCCTGATCTCGCACTCCGGTGGCAGGGATACTCTCAGATGTATTCCAGACGCTCATTACCCTATAATCGAAAAGTGACGCGGACAAACGGAAGGTGTCGGCTCTACCTATGTCTTTCGGTTGGCAATCTGGACTATCGGGGCGCAACAGGCTGGGCACATAGCGAACTCCCCACCAGCTCTCCGGGTATGTACTATTGGGGACTGGGGTCGGTTGAAGCGAAGATACTAGCTCAAACCCCTGAGTCGCAACTAGTAGACAGACATTTCAACATCTCATCTTGCTTTGGATGCTGAGGCACATAACTTACGATTGACCAGTACCAGAAGAGGTAACATAATAAGACATATCACAATGGTTGCAAGTAGTAGCAATCGACCATTGGAAAACTTGTGGGTTGCGTCATATTCGATTGGCGGCAGATACGACTGTTTGAGCCAGTTGAAGACTCGTAAGAGAAGTCCCCTCAATCTCATGAGAATGGCTGCTTTGTGGGATGTCGGGAAATTGAGAGGGGTTGGGTGGGGGGGGGGGGGAAGAGAGAGAGAAGAGAGCACGGCCATTCGGAACTGATCTGATGCTATTTCTTAAGCACAGGGATGTAAGCCCACTCGCCGATGAAGCGCTTAGTTCCCATGAGGCCAAATATTGCTCGGCTATGTTTTAGGGTACGTGCCTCACGTAGTCTAGGCCTGTGGTTATTCGCGCGCGAATATAGACTAGAAGACTTCTTGAGATGAGAAACTGTGGGAAAAGCTGTTAGCCATTTCGCCAGCTACCATATTGGGGGCTTGCGATTGGATCTTCGTTCTCATTTTCCGTGCCAGTGCCCATACTGTTTATATTCTTTGCAAAACCTCGCCCCAGTACCGCAAAGTGAGCATCTCGGAACGGATTCGCTGAACATATACCTGCTAGTTGAACTAGACAACATTACGTAAAAAAAAAAGCTTATTGTGTATTCCCGCGACGCAACCCTCAATGCAAGCTGTATGCGCTTCTGCAATGTCTCTGGCAGTCTAGACATCTCTTTAACTAACTGTGATTGCCTTTTCTCACACATATTGTCATTGTTACATCTATCTGTGCCAAAGCGTACACCATCGACTATGTATCTAGATTCTAGCATCGGGTGCTAGCAATGTACATTAATGCAATCACTTGACTACGAGGATTAGGGAACAGAGAGCTTAGCACCGAAAACCTTGAAGTCCCATGTAACTACGATTCGAAGCTGAGGCGTTCTCGCGGGATGCTGTCGAAGAAATAACCGAGTTGCCCATACAGAATGTGTGGTGGGTGGGCTTTTGGCTAGGCGATCATTAGTGACCGACCACGAATTCTCGGCCAAAAGCCGATTTGCTAGTTAAAGCTAGTTAGAACTAGTTAGAGCGCTCGTGTCTAGCTAATCTGAACGAGCGCCGGTAGCACGTGCTAATTTGGGCTACTGGGCGGTCGTTCAGCTTAGCTAGCACCAGGTTTCTAACTAGCAAGTCGGCTTCTGGCCGAGAAGATGAATTGAACGATAACATGTTGATGAGCAGCCACATTGCATGGGATCTGGTTCGTATGCCGAGTCCTCGGCGGCATTTACTTCCTGTCACAGTCATTTGTTTGCTAATCACTATTGGGATCCCATCTAGTCGAGCTTCCACTCGGTTATACCTCGCAGAGCACCCCTTACAAAACACCGTATTTGCTGGTCAATGGGTAGCGACCTCCTATCTTCTCCGGAGTTTGATTGTCCCTTTTCATATATGTCGCCGCATGAGGCTTGGACCCAGAAAGACTCTGATACACACGATTCAAAAGGGGAGTAGCGGCAAAACGAAAGCCGGGGGATTTAACTGAAAATCAGTGGCACTTCAGATATCGCGCAGGGACCGATCGAAAATCCAGTCCTCACATCGACATATTGGTTTTACCTCCGCTTGCTTGACATGCGTGAAGGACGTCGGTTTGAGACAATTACGCGCCTCATAGGAGTTTAGTCGATGCACTAAGTGATGAGCGTTAGCTTACGACTCCGGCTCGCGTCACCTGCTCGCGTCACCTGCTCGCGTCACCAGCATGCCGAACAGAAGCAATAGTCCGATTGGCGCGAGGTGCTATCGAACCTTACAAACAAACCACCCAGCGCCTAACCCAATCATTATATACTGAAAGAAGCGAAGTTTGTAATAGTCTCATTGACCACGTTGAACAAGCGCGGCAGTGCCTGTCCATGATGGCTGCAGCGCATTGGCTTTTGACCAAACAGGATACATATCTTCTCCATTTATTCGACTGACTCTGGGGCCGGCGCTCTCACGCGCTATCAAAGGATGGGCTATAAACGATGAATAAGGTATATTCGAGAAGCGCATATATGAGTACACACGGCATACTGAATGGTCTACCGGTAAGGGTGGGGGACGCGCGCGCCGAAGGCGCGCCAGCGTGACCGGCCATCTCGAGCAGCGAGCAAGACTCGCTGGGTCGAGGTGGGACCAAACAGCAGGACGTGAGTCCTCGTACATGCGCACTCGGCAGTGCGGGGAATGGCGGGTGGGACGAAAAGATGCGATGAACGGCGCGCGAGCGATGCCTATCGACGCAGTCAGAATGAAAACGCGGGTCCAGGGACGGGATCGTTGTAAGGACCCGCGGTAATGGCGCTAATACCGAGCGCCGTGCGTTTCCCTGTGTCAGTACACATCGTGCTCCTCCGCCGGCTCCGGTGCACGATTACCCACTGACTCTGGGGCCGGCGCTCTCACGCGCTATCAAAGGATGGGCTATAAACGATGAATAAGGTATATTCGAGAAGCGCATATATGAGTACACACGGCATACTGAATGGTCTACCGGTAAGGGTGGGGGACGCGCGCGCCGAAGGCGCGCCAGCGTGACCGGCCATCTCGAGCAGCGAGCAAGACTCGCCCTGTGCAAAGCGGCCAAGGTTAGGTGAGGGAGAGGCTAGCCTTGGCCAGGATTGCGCGTTGTGAGAGAGAGGCGGTCGCGCAGCCGCTGAGAATCAGCGGCGGCCACCCTTACGATGCAATGGCGCGCCCGAAGGGCGTGGCATGGGAGCGGCGACAGTCGTGCGACGCAACGTGCGATTGGCGTTGTCCGCCGCTAGGTGCTCCGTATGGGCGATTAGAATGGATGGAGTGTCGCGCCAGTATCGGAAGAATGCGTCTGAGCTCCATCTGCCCATTGCCCGGACGACTTCTGGTGCTACGCCGGCCTTCAAGAAGTGAGATGTGCCGCCAATTCTGAAGCAATGCCCAGAAACGCGGTTGAAACCCGCTAATATCCAAATTTCGTTGCACCTATTAAGGAAGCGCTCGAGGGTTAAGATCTTGGGGCTCCTGGATTTTTGGTGTATGTACGCGAAAAGATGCGCCTCCGGCGGGAGGTTGGAGTTGTTGTTCAGATGTTTGCGTATGGCCGAGATTGGGTTTAAACCTCCCGATTGCGCTGTGATCGTTACAGATTCTCCCTTGTTCTGGCTGGTTTTGGTTCGTGGGAGGTGTAGGAGGCACGAGCCGTGGTCTGATATGGGGTTGCTAATTGCGTTGCGCGACGGGAAGTGGGCCGAGTCAAAGTTTCTTGATGATGTGCCCAATAGTTCGCCCAGCCGAAAAAGGCCCCAGAAGGCCAGGAGCGCCGTTGCCAGGATGGCTGTGTCCTCCCTGTTCGAAGCGTCCAAGCGTGCCGCCAGTACGGTGAGCATTTCGGTGGTTACTGGAGCTCTGGAGGGTCGTGACGACGAATTCGGAGCAAGGTTAGTCGCGCCTTTGATGACCATCTGTAGGCGAGCGCTTCCGAGCCAAGGTGCGCCGTTTGCTATGTGCCAGGACCTGATGCCCGAGATTGCACCTGCTATTGACGAGCCTGCCTTAGACGAAGCCAACTGTGCTGCATATGCGCACAGCGTGAATTCCGAGGCTGGGAGTGCTTGGAAGTTGTTGGTTTTGCAAAATTCTTCGAATGATTGAGTAGCGTGCGTGTAGTTTGCAACTGTCCGTTTGGCCAAGCTGTGGCCGATCACGTCCATGATCCGGGCTTCGTGTATGTTGTTCGAGGGGTGGAGAGGAGCGGAATTTGAGAGTGATGCGGTGTTTGTCGATGCTTGTGATGTAAGTTGGGAGGCATTGTTGTGTGTTCGCTTTGCTAATGGGTACGGTGTGTATCTTGCTGGGCGGTCGCGAAGACTTGATTTGTGGCCTGGCACTGTCCGTGTCCGTAGGTATGGGTCTGCTAGCTGCATCAGAAAATGGTGTGGGGGCATGGTTGCGGTAGACAAGATCTATTCAACAATAGGTCACGTGGGTGAGATGAGCAGGCATGTGACATGAGTATGTACGTGTGACTAATAATTAACGTGTACAGGTGGTGTGACTATCATGGGTGTGTGTGTCCGATAAAAAAAAAGGGACGTTTGTAAAGGAAATAGATTTGGACAAGTGCGTGGGTATAGTGAAAGGAGACTGGGTCCATGTGTGGTCAAGCAGGGGGGTGCCCCGGGACGGTCCGTCGGCTGGGTTTTCCTTCGAGCGAACGTATACGAGACGGATGTGGAGGTTGTGTGTGGCTGCCAGGATCATGGCAGCTGCGATTGAGGCATTCTGGTGTGGGTTCCGAGAACGGCCAGCTTGCCATGCGAAAACTACGCCTTGGTTATCGCAGTTGATCACGAGGGACGCGTCTTTGAGACCTTTGTTGACCAGCCAGTGTATTACCAACTCAACAGCAATGGCCTCTGCCCATCCAATGTCTCGGCCGATAGACTTCCAATTGGCAACCAGCTTTAGCGCTGTGTATTCCTTATCAACAACCATGCCTAAGCCACTTGTAGAGGCGTCGGTAAAGATCGAGATGGGTGCCAATGGTGGTGGGGGGTGTACTGCCATTCCGTTGTGGGGTGTACTTAGGATATGGCTCCACCATTCGATGTCTGAGCGAGCCGCCGCACTGGGTGGTCGACCCATGAAACGCAAAGTGCGTGTGTGCGGGAAGGCTGACATGAAGCGAATTGCACCTGAGAGGTGTGGGCGCCCTTCCGGAATAACCAGAGTGCAGTGAATTAATGATCCAACTAAAACTTCTGTGTCGCGGAGTGTCACGGTTCCCTTTGCAAGCCATGCTCGGACCCGTGCCAAGTATTTCTCTCTTTTGGTGTCGGGTAGGCGCACTAGTCGAAGTGATATATCCCATAAGAAACCCAAGTACTTGAAGATAGGTGCAAAGGGGTGAGTTTTGGACAATTTCCATGGCCAGCCAAGGAGTTTGGCGTATTCGTAAATAGCCTCGATTGAGAATCGTGGCGGGTTGTTGGGAGGAGTGTCCAATGTTGAGGGGAATTGGATAAATAAAAAATCGTCGACCCATTTGAGAATGATACCAAAACCCCGGCGGCTATACAGTTCTGCAATTGAGTCCCCGCATCGTGCAAATAGGCCATTTGAGCTGCACGCTCCGAATGGCACTCGACCGTCCACATAGTAATCGTCTCCCCAACGGAAGACAATGTGTGCTTGATCGTTGGGATGTATTGGTATTTGGCGGTATGCAGCGTCAACGTCCAAAGTAGCTGCTAGCGTGCCTGGCGGGGCTGTGGCGATAACACGGGCTACGTCGTCGAAGAAGCCCCAGACGCATGGGAAATTGGAGGCGTCGATTTGCGAGTTCAAGGAGCCGGGCTCGAAGTTGTCAGGCGAAAAGGAGAAATCTTGTATGATACGAAAAGAGCCGGGTGCCGACGATTTCTCGACTACCCCCAGGGGTGCTGATCGGAACGGGCCTATTAGTTGTTCTAGCCCATCACGGGTGAAAGGGCCAACATAGCGGCCTGCCGCCAGTTCGGATTGTATATGTTGTTCGATTATTGAGGGTTGTAATAAAGCAGATTTGTGATTTTCTGGGGTATGTGTATGGGGAATTGGGAAATTGGTTCCAATTCGGAACCCTTCGCGCAGACCAGTAGGAACATCATGAAACTTATCCCAGAGACCGAGAGCACGGAGCTCGGTCTCCCAGATTTCGGGGATAAGTGATGTTGAGACCCGCCTAGGGTCAAAATGCGCATGACTGCGCGGAGTGCTCAGATGAACGGCAGAGGCTGCAGAAATGGGGTTTACGAGGGCATGGGTTGAGTGAGCATCCCTTGATGGTGTTGAAGGAGTAGCAGAATTCGGCGCCATCAATAACCCAGGAGTTGCCTGATCGCCTGACAAGCATGGCCTTGCCGTTCGCGAGCTTGGTGGCCGGGCAGCTGTTTGCGCGATGGTCTCCCTGTGTGCCACAACAAAAGCACCGCTCGCGAGGGTTGACCTCGCGAGCTTGTGGACGTTTCTTGGCGATGGCATAGGAGCTAGAGCTGGCCTTGGGCGTGGTGTGGGTGTACTGACGAAAAGTTGCTTGCGATCGTCGACGTTCGTACGCATCGTCTCGGTCATCCTCGACAATCTCTTCCCAGATTTTTTCCTGCCAGACTCCGGGTACGAAGTTTTGCTGCGTTGCCGCTTCTCGCACTCTCATACAGTATTTCATGAGTCGATGCCATTTTCGTCTCCGATCTCGATGCGCCCAGATCATGCCCCAGTGCCTAGCCCACGATTTTACCGTGGCGGGTGGGAAATACTCCTCGATGAGACCCATGAGGTTGTCCCACGCGTACTGCCATTCTATCTGGTCCATATCTTCCTCGTTCTTGACCCTTGTATTTGTGGCATTGAGTTCCGCTAGCTTTTCGGCAGCTTTGGTTGACGAGGATACGCCAATTGCTATTTTGGCGTAATGCGCTGCGTCCTTCCTTTTCAGGAATTCTGGGTCGAAGAAGGGGAGCGGGATGTGCTTGTCCCATCCGCGCCTCATGATGTCACGCATCACGGGGGGAATCACTGGAACCGCGCCATCGAGGATTGCGTTTGTGGCTAAATCAGGGCGGTGCAGCACACGCCTGGGGTTATTACGCCGGTATTCGTCTAATGGGAACATATTGTGAGACATCGATGTATATATATAGAGGTTTGGTGAGATAACATGAGAGTGCAATAGACTATGATGCGTTATGTTAAAGGTGGAAGGACTATCCAGCATGGCGTGATGATACATGCGTGCCCAATGACCAACGAGGGACGCGGTTTCGAATGATGTCACGGGCAGAGGGGGACGAGCCCCTTGCATCTGTAATGAAGCCGTGGTGAGGCGTCGATGCAACGAGCTCTCAAGGATGTATATGATGGAGGAAGGAGCACGAAGGATGGTGAAGGCCCAGGAGGGGGGGGCAAGATGGCGGGATGTTGGCCTGAGATGGCAGGGTGATGGCCCGGAGGCAGTGATGTTGGCCCGTAAGGCGGGGTGTTGGCCCGAAAGGCAGGGTGTTGGCCTGAAAGGCGGGGTGTTGGCCTGAAAAGGCGGGGTGTTGGCCTGAAAAGGCAGGGTGTTGGCCCGAAGGCGGGGTGTTGGCCCGGAGGCGGGGTGTTGGCCCGGAGGGCAAGGTGTTGGCCCATTGGGGCGAAGTGTTGGCCAGGGGGGCAGGAGGGCGAGAAAAGATAACGAGAAGACACGATACTTACAATAGTGGTCCTCATACCGGTGTTCGTCTCTATCTCTGCTCCTATGTCTCCGTGCCGATGAGCGGCTGCTGGACCGAGATCTTGATCGCGAGCGAGAGCGGGGGCGGGAACGTCGGCGCGGGCTTCGGTGACGGTCTCTACCTCGTCGTTCGTAGTAGTCGTCGTAGTGTCGGTCGTGGTCGTGTCCGCGACGTGGGGACATGCTCCTGCCTCGACGATCCGCACGCCGATCGTGCCTGCGGTAATCCTCGTCTCGGGGGCCGTGCGAGTCTCGACGCCCGCGTGGATCGGGTGAGGCGCTCCTGGAACGCCCTCTGTGCTGAACGGGGATTGGGTGTTGTGGTGCGGGAATCGGGTGTTGGATGCCGAAGTGGGCCAAAACTGCGTTCTGGAAGGCCGGATTCTGGACGAACGCGGCTACTAGGGCTGGGTCTATAGGTAAGGCTTGTGGCGGTTGGGCGGCTTGCGGTGCGGGGTTTTCGGCTCCGGGGCCTCCACCTCCAGCGGCTGCGCCTGCCTGCTGCGGGTTGACAATCCTATTAGCGTCGCCGTTGCCTGCTTGATTTCGGTTCTCTTCGTTTTCCGCTCCTCGTCCAAGATCGTCGATTAACGGAGCCGGATAGACGCAGACCAAGTCGCGTCGCGCGCACCATGAGCAGGCCGGGCGCGCCTTATCGCATTTTGACCTAGGGCCGCGTTCGTCGCACGCCTGGCATTTCGGATTAGGGGGGTCCGCCATGCTTGGTGACTAAAGGTGCGACGGTGCAGGCGCTGCGGGTGGGTACGAAAAGATGCGATGAACGGCGCGCGAGCGATGCCTATCGACGCAGTCAGAATGAAAACGCGGGTCCAGGGACGGGATCGTTGTAAGGACCCGCGGTAATGGCGCTAATACCGAGCGCCGTGCGTTTCCCTGTGTCAGTACACATCGTGCTCCTCCGCCGGCTCCGGTGCACGATTACCCATATCTGATACGCTTCCATTTCGTAGACTCAGGGCCCGTAATCCCAGCGCTAGCCATATCCCAAAAGTTATAAAGACGCATCTCAGGTCTCACTTGGAGCAACCAGGACCTCAACGCTCCGGGACATCCTCTCAACTCCTCATAAAAATGCTTTTCTCCAATGCGCTCATCTCCTTGATTGCGGCCTCGGTTGCCATAAACGCGTCTCCCATGGCGACCCGTGCAGATGATTCGTTCGTCTCCCAACTCGCCAACAAGCTCAAACAAAACGGGCAGACGATATTCGGCAGTATTCTTCAAGGTGAATTGAACAACGATGCAAGCGCTGACCTTGTCAATGTCCTCAAGACCGAATCAGTCACCCTGTTGGTTCCGGAGAATGATGTAAGTACTGCCTCCCCTTGCAGCTCAAAAAAATATGAATCAAATTTCGACTAACACTCATGCGAAGGCATTCGACTCCTCAAACCCATCAATTGGAGACAACCCTCTCAATATACTCGCATACAGCGTGATTTTTGGCGATATCGACACTGGATTCAAGCGTCCAAACTCATCGTTTTCTCGCCGCGAACCCAATGAGAATCATATTCAAGGGACCTCGAACTATGAATCACCTAAACGTCCTGAGAAAAAGAGGTGGACATCGTCTAACCGGAATCAAGTCGTGGTAGGTTGTTCTTGGTTTGTTTGCCGCGCCAAAATCTGAAATTCTCGCCTCGAGTACTTCAACCAATTCGTCTCCGGTCAACGAAAGAGGTGGGATCCGGTCATTTACGTTGATCGCCCAGTGGATAGTGCAAAGGTGGTACAGAGGTTCAAGTTCAGGAACGTCTTTGTGTTGGTTGTCAACAGACTCCTCACCCTCCCGACCACCGTGTCCGATGTACTCTTCAAAGCCTTAATACCGAGTACTCCCAACGGCTTTGTGAAATTTGGTGGAGGTTTACAGCGAGTGGGTCTACTCGACACTGTAGACAACGCGCACGGTATCACGGTCAGTTTTTACTTTGAAGCTTGACTCGATTGGTCTGACTTGCGGCATATGCACGTGTCAGATTTTCGCTCCCGTTGATTCTGCATTCGATAGCGTCGGAGATGTTTCAGACGACGAACTTGCCTCTATATTGAAGAATCATTTTTATTTCGGTAACCCGATTGGCTACTCCGCGTTGTTCCCAACCCTCTCACCGGCGACCGCTGAATCGGGCAAGGCCCTTGAATTCGCATTTGAAGATGGTGTTTCTACTGTCCGATGTGGGAATTCTAAAGCACAAATCCTTCGCAGCGACGTGACGACAGATAACGGTATCCTCCATGTGATCGACAAGGTCATGAAATGTGATTGAGATATGTACATGAAGTCTGTGTCTTTTCTGGATTGTCGCGAACGAGACTTTGATTGGACGTTTTTGAGATCTACTCATGTACGCTGTGATTCAACGGACGTTCACCTCAACTGACTAGACACTTTTGCTAAATAGTGTGTTGGTTATGAAACTTCTTGAAACTTTTGTCGTGTGTACTCATGTACGTCCCAAACTGCACCTGTTTGAACTGAATGTATGGAACCAATTGTGCAAGCAGCAGTGAAGAAGTGAGACTAATCAGGCACGAGGTCTCCTTCAACGAGGCTCATGCAGAGAGAGCTGAGATCGACGAACCTTCGGCCTAATCGATATCTGCCACCCAACCTCCGTGGTTGTGTGCATGGAGCGTCGTTTGTAACCACTTCGCTTCTGGCAGCTTCGTTTGGACTTCCGAACCCCCAATTTTGTTCCAGCTTCTCGCTCAGATGAGCAAGGCATTTGAGTAAAAGTCCCGTAACTATATTCAAGCTCCCGAATACGGTTAACATGTGGTTCGGTTCTGATTCCCGACTAAGATACTTGCGAGCTCCATGATCATTAATAGATTGACAATGCCCTATCTTCGGGGCTATACAAAAGATCGACTTCATGTGAATTTCGCCTGCGATTCACAATCAAGGATACCAACCTCGTGTGAGCGAGGTCGCGAGGTCGCGTTTGGTCTTGACCCATGATATCCCAATTCCTTCGATCTGATTCTGTATTGATGTTATAGAAAAAATGCCCGCACCGAGCGGAGCCGAGCTGATAGACCTCCACCTGCGGTTCTTCAATTGACTCGGAGATCGGCCATTGGCCGTAGCACGTGGAGTTCCATCACGCATCAGCAGTAGAATACTTGGGCGCGTTTCCATGTTCGGTCCGCATCTCCGTTCCAAGCAGCTGCATGCAGCGTGCTTTCAATGTGGCCGAGATGTAGGTGATGGTTCGTTCTCGACACTGTAGCGCGGGGTGAGCTCCAGCCTCCCTTGTGCTATTCGTGTATCACAGAGAGCGTCTAACCATGATCGGTGTTGCCCAGGCCTGATCTGCAATCAGATCCTCATCCGATCGGAGCTCGGTCCCTTGGGACTCCACGTCAGGGGAGCGCCAGGCGCTTATGTGCCACGTTAGCATCAACCACGCCAAACCTTATTTCTGTCCACCATACCCTCCCTTTCTACTTTGTTCCCCTCCCCTTTTGATTTATATCAAATACTAACTCGAGGATTCGCAAGTGGCCGCAATATGGACGACGTACGTGCGGAACTCATGAAAATCCCACCCGTCACACGATTCTTGGCCGTGTCGAGTGTGGCGATATCATTGCCTGTCATGATGCATCTTATTTCTGGAACATGGTTCGTCTATGCTCCATATTACGTTCTAGGAAAGATGCAGGTTAGTCGCGTGTAAAGCGGAAGAACAAATCGCGAAACTAACGCATGCTCCGTATAGGTTTGGCGAATGATCTCGAGCTGGTTATTGGGACGTAAGTAGTCAGTCAGCATCATCACGAGATATCAATAGATTAATTTGGACAACAAAGCCCCGGGTATTCCGTACATATTTGATCTCATCATGTTATAGTAGGCACCTAGTCCCGTTTCTGCACCTTTCCAGCACTGATCATGCTTCATAGCCGCGCGTCAACTGACTTGGAAGAGGCAATATTCGGGGGACACTCGGCGGACTATGCCTGGCACTTGATTGTATCAGGCGCGGCGATCATGGTTCGTCACGTTTTTATTTCACGTATTCAATTCACTCCCAAGCTCAGCCAAATCTAACCTCGGACCCGCCCTAGATCTTGAACATCCCCCTACAGACGCTCGTTTTTTGGCGCCCGTTGATCATGCTTCTGGTCTATCGATCAGCTAAAGCAAACCCAGATGGCCAAGTCTCCCTGTTCGGATTGGTCAGCATCAAAAACGCGTATTTCCCCTTCGTTCTCCTAGGTACGCCCATCTACCCATGCCCGTTCTCCAGATCAGCATAGATTGAAAAAAATCTCTCGGCGCAAACAGTATTTGATTTGATCAATGGAGGTCCAGGCGCGCTCGTCCAATCTCTCACAGGGGTGGTCGCCTCGCACGCGTGGTTCTTGCTCTTCCCAGAGCCAGGCCTACTCCGCTCTGCCCCTGCTGGCCCATCCGCTCCAGGCGTCCGAACTTTTGGGGGATCGTCAACGTTTACTCTTTCGGGTGGACGCCCAGCCGCTCCAAGTTCTGGGGCACAAGGATGGCGCAAGTGGGCTGTTGCGCCAAGATGGGTTAGGTGGTTGGTCGGTGGGATGCATGAGGTGCCTGCAGGGGGAAGTGAGGGACGATCGTGGGGTACGGCAAGTGTTGCGCCGCGAGGTCAGGCTCAGGCGCCTGCTACCAGTGGGCACAAGTGGGGCTCAGGCAATAGGTTGGGAAGCGAGTAACTCGGTGTATCATCGGAGATAAAAATTAGTTTGGCGCCAGAGTGCGTCGCTGCTGTTTACACGAGAAACCATCTTCGTTTGCTCATGTTGCTTTGTGGACAAAGGCAGGCGCGATTCAATCATCTCACGCTCGTAGCCACCTCCACATGAATCACGTGCGATTATACCAATCAAAATCAGAGTTTTAATTAAATAAAAACAGATAGATTCCATAAATTCACTAAAATAGCACTTCAACTAATCGTACACGTCCCCATAAATCATAGCGTAATAGAAAACAAAAAAGGAATACCACGGATTCCTCTGCTCTGGAGTCTAGCGTTCATACTCCCACCGGCAGTGCGTCATCGTCGTGCAGCGTACGATCGCGCCACTTTACCGCGTCCCAGTCAATCCTAGCCCCATTATGCCGCCCCCACCGCCGCCTCTTCCACGACCTCTTCCTCGTCCAATCTCCAATCCAGCACGTGGTTGGTACTCTTCCTCAAACGCACTATCCTCGTCCTCTCCAATCTCTTCCAACTCTTCCCTTCCACCACCTACACCCAACACCCCACTCAGCCCAGGCCTCAATGACCCCGTCTCTGCCACAGCGCTCTGACGTCGTGAATTAGGCGGGACTCTCAACGTCGGGACGACCGGACTTCCACTGCCTAGACTACTCGCTAGACTTGGTGGTGGTACAGAGGGGTAGGTGAGACCGGCTCGTTGAGCGTGGGCAGACGCTAGTTCCGTCAACGCCCGTGCTAACCCGTTGGATGTCGATGTCGGAGGGGATAGAGGTTGCGGAGGAGGGTGAGGAGGAAGTGGGTTCGACGCGGGTGTGGTAAGTGTCGTCATTTGTGAACTCGGACCAGGAAAAAGTGGCGCTGTCGGTGAAAGAGAATAGGAAGGTGAAGATGGAGGTGTCGAGTCGCTCGAGGGAGGTGCTGTTAATGCTAGTATCTCTGGGTGAATCCTACCACCGTCATATTAGCCCAGTATCCTATTATACGTAAACCATGACAGACCTGGTCTGACTCTGTACTCGGGGAATGGGTACAGCTCCAATGCTAGGACCTGATCGGGTGTGGTTGTGGGACGCGGTGGGGATACGTCGGTTGGGATGAGAGAACGTATCGACCGGAGAGCTGGATACGGATTGGGAGGCCGAGGCTGCAAGTCCTATCAGACTTTCGTAGGGTATTCCGAGCTATGCCATATACAAATTAACATTTGATCCTTGATCGAAATGAAAGATAAAGGCGTACCCGTCGCCGGTGTTCCAGCAGCTCTTGACGATACACCTCATTTATCCTCGACACTCGCAAAAAGTCCCTCTCTAAATCAGATACCCGCGATCGAAGTTGGGCGTTTTCCAGACGCATAGCTTCAAGTAGCATAAAAGGTTGCGGCGGTTCCGGGTTTGGTCGTGAGGAGGAAGAAGCAGAAGACTGGGAAGACTGGGAGAGCTGCGCTTGGAGTTGGGAGATTTGTCTCGTCAGTCGATTGACGTGCGAATCAGAGTCGTGCTCTAGTGTGTTTTCCAACGCCATCTTCTCTTCCCGTAACTACTCGTTATATTAATATACGTCATAGATTAGGATAGGAGTGACAACGAACCTGCTCGAGTTTTCGAACGAGAACGTTGGTAATTCGCTCTTCTTCTGCTTCATATGCGCCAATGAGTTCGCCGCGAGGAAGGGTGAATGACGAGGGAGGGAGGCGCCATGTGGGTGATTCGGATGTCATGGATGGTGTGGACGTCGGTTGCTGGGGCGTTTGACGGGCGCAATCTCACTGGCGCCGGGCTCTTATGGATTATGTCATGTGGCGCGTGGCGTGGCCGTCACCGTACGCCAGAAGATATCCGCAATCGGTTTATGCATAAGTAGTCACTACGCCTCGTGCGCAAAAAATGCATAGGCTACGGCTGGATGATATATTGCCAATCTTTGTCGCACTCCCGTGATTATTTCGAGGTTGAAGTGACCATTTGTCCGGAGCTTTGTCTCATGTCCAGACCTCGGTATTCGAGATTCAGCACGAATTTGTTTCAAGCAGGCTTGGAATAATTACTATCTGTATGTTTTGCGGTAGGATAATGAGAAGCGACTGAGTATGGCGTCGCAGATATCAGTATATTTTAGTCTCTGGAGCGTAACGATGATCAAGGATTGAATATCCGATGGCGTCCTGTTTATAATGTGAGGTCTGAGTACTACACGAAGCCCGGGTAGGCTGATGAGCACCTAATTCACCTCATCCTACACAGAAACGGGAGCTCCATGCATTGGTCGCATCTTGAATAGCCGACGGTACAACGTGATTATTCCCGGAGTGAATATCAAGTTGAGGACAACAAGAATGAGATAGGTCGTGCTTATTAAAAGCCTCCGGATATCAAAAAAGCGAGAATATGACTCGGAATGGAGACTGAAAGAGCAAATACCCAAATAAGATAGATACTCCTTGACGCGATGGTTGCGAGATATCTTCGAATGCATCCAGTGACGAGTCCGTCTTTCGATAAATCCAGATCGCGCTCTACCCTGTGTATAGAATCTTTCCTAATATCTCGTATATCAACGGACACGAATGTCCAGATTAGACTAGTTTTTGAGGGCAGCAGACGCGGTCGTTTTCGAATGTTCGTGACCCCCAAATAGAGCCGAGTAAGCCGATATATTTAAGTAGAACCGCACTGAACCGATGTCGGTGAGATTTGGTTCATTTTTGAAGCTTGGTTTGGTGTAATCGAGACATGACGGCAACGGTTAGTCCGCTTTCCGTT
Organism: Ceratobasidium sp. AG-Ba; assembly: GCA_016906575.1. Lineage (NCBI taxonomy): Eukaryota > Fungi > Basidiomycota > Agaricomycetes > Cantharellales > Ceratobasidiaceae > Ceratobasidium > Ceratobasidium sp. AG-Ba. Next base: position 632,616 of record CP059635.1, on the reverse strand, counting down.
GTAACAGGTTCTATATTCGTCCAAAGCCGCCTCCTTTGATCCAAGCTGTGAGTTATCCGTTTGTCTTGGAACGACAACACTAAACCGCAACAGGGTTCTCATTCAATTTATGCGTGAGCTACGAGTTACTGGAAGGAAGCCCCTACTTCGGCCATGAGCTGTGTTTTATCCGGTTTTTATGTGCCAGCATACATGTAGCGCTAAGAGAGACCATGCTTTCAAACCTTTGGTCCCTTGTGCCATAGTAATGTGGTTCCGTTCACCAGTTGAAGTGCTCTTGGATATTGGAGGTTTGGCGCTGCTCTCTTTTTGAGGATTTTATTGCTTTGGATTGGATTAGCATCACACAGATAGGTTAGTTGCTAAGATGTCGCTTGACACAAGAAATCTATTTTGATTACATCGGCGGATAAAATATCATACTCATTGCTACCACGTGGAAAGCAAACTCTACTTGCCAAGAGAAGAAAAGGATATCTGAGGATCAAGTCACAAAAAGGCGAATGCGCATACATCACCATTCGGAGGACAAAGGCCAAAACCCCGTTGCAGAAGCCCGCCCTCAAGCGCTCCACTCCTATTCACTTCGGCCCAGCGGCAGTCGTTCGGAAAAGGCAGCGAGGTAGATACTTAGTTTGAGGCTAAACACCCCGCATTGCCTTGGACACATCCTCGACACTTCCGATACGTGAAACCCAAGAAACGTCACGTCTTGACAGCTATCCCGTAGCCCAGACCCACCTCTAAAAAGCCTGAGTCAGCATAGCGAAGGCTGGTATGCTTCCCTCATTTCGCCCACCCAGGCAAATGCATAGCAGAAAATCTCTGCGCCGGCGCGGTTGGAGCGATATAAAACCGAGGCTCGAAGGGCTCCACTTCTCCATCGTCTGTTAGTTTCCACTCTCCTTTACACTCACACTCTTTCCACTCCACAATGCTCTCTTTTGCTCGTCTCACCAGCTTTCTCTTGTTTGTGCTCTCGTTGAGCTTCCTTACTTGCGCTGCTCCTACTCCCAAGAGCTCCGGGTTGGCTGTTCGTGACTACGGATACGGCGACGACCGTGGCTCCTACTCTCCCTCGGACAACGTTGCGGAGATTTTGGTCGGCCTGAAAGCTGATGTCGATGCCACCTGCAACAAGATCGGTAGGTTTTCTGGTCCATTTATCTCTGCGAGAAATTGTCTGATTGTGGGGTTAAACCAGTCGACATTACCGTCTTCGCTGAGATCCAGTCCGAGGTTGCCGTCCTGGTCGCCCACGTCCACCATGCTGCGGAGTTGGTCCTTGCCCTTGGCGAGGTCAAAGTTGACGCCGATGTTCAAATGAAGATCGCTGTTCAGGTTTACGCCATAATCAAGGTATTGTCACTTTACTTTATTACGTTCGGCCGTTCCTCTAAAAATACATCTCAATCCATAGGTCATTATTCAGGCGTTTGCCAAGGTCTCCGCCAGGTTCGGTATCACCGCCGTTCTCGCTATCTGGGCTCAGATCGACGCATGCATCCGCCTTTTGCTCGTCAACTGCGACGTCTGCATCCACGGCATAGTTGCCGTTGTCCTGAAGTTGTGAGTCGCTGTTCATCGCTGCGTGTATCAGCAATTCTGATTTGGTTTGCGACAGGTGCGTCGACGTCGACGTCAAGATGTGCATCCACGCCTATCTCGGGCAGTGCGCCGCTCTGCTCGCTCTCTAGACGTTAGAGCAGCCGCCGTTCTTTTTCTTTGTTTTCGAGGATTTCATGTGATAGATGCTAGACACTGGATAATAGAATAGACGTTAGAGGATCTTCATCGTACGATTCGAGTGCTTTGGGCTGAAAACGTGCCCTTAAGTATATGGCTTGGCTGAACAGGCCTTATGCTCGTGTGATTCGGTCTTCCACCTTGGCTGTGTGAATTTTCACCACTCGTCATCTGATGTTGGTTTCAAACCGTAGCGTTTGGTATGCGGCACAATCCCTCGCAAGCGTCAAAGGAGACAACCCATGCTCCGGTTGAAGTGGAACGTTGACTGCGGTTTGCGTCGACTTGTAGACATACGCGCGCTTGCCATCGAAATCTCGTTCGTGCGGCGTCCGATTTCGATACCTCGCCTGTCGACCATATAGAAATGTCGCTGTCTATCTGGCGTCCAGCCCTGTTGTAGACGCTCGGTCCAGAGCGCCACGCCGATCCGATCCATATGAAGCTGCCAATAAAACCGAGTATGGAACACATTCGGCGACAGCTGTCACATCCCCGCGCTTCGTGACAGGGAACCCTGTGCGAGTCCCCGAGCTAAAACAACACAGAAGCCTCGGATACATAGGCGTCGCCTAGCCTAGACTCCCAAGCTAAACAGCTGTCAGTTATCCGCAGGCTGATACGCTTCTCTCTTTGCGTATCCCAAGCAAATGCCCAGGTGCAGGGATCTCTTCGGTGCTACGGGTGAAGACGATATATAGACCGGCCCAGAGCACGTCTAGTCCTCCATCTTCCAGCTTCACCTCCATTTGCCTCATACTTCATCTACCATCTACGATGCTGTCTTTTGCTCGACTCGCTAGCTTCCTTCTCCTCGCTCTCTCGATGAGCTTCGTCGCTTGCACCACCTCGACCGGCAAGACATCGCAGCTGGCTGTGCGCGACTATGGATACGGCGACGACAGCGGGTCGTACACTCCGAGCGAAAACATCCTCAAGATAGTGGACGACATGACGATAGACGTGGAAGGTTGTATCGGCTTGATGGGTGAGATGTTTCTTCGAACGCATTCCGTATAGTTTGCTAACGCCTTGCCTATCAACAGGCAAGGCGGACGTGATAGCTACCGTTGTGACCGAGGTCAATGCGCTTGTGGCTCATGTCGAGCACGCCGCTGCGTGTATCGCTGCGATCGCTGAGGTTGAAGTCAGCGCAGACGTCAAGGCCGAGCTCGCTGGAAAGGTCCTGTTACTCGTCAAGGTGAATCGCACAATTGTCCCCATTGTTTGCGATTCTAATTTCTGATCCCTTCCGTTCTTTAGATCATTATCGAGGCCTTTATTAGTCTCACCGCCAAGTTCGGGCCGACGGTCATGCTCGCTCTCTGGGCGAAGATCGACGTATGCATTCACCTGCTCATGGCCAAGCTCGACTTTGTGGTTCATGGTGTTGTTGCACTCGTCGCAAAGCTGTGAGTGCTTCGGCAAGCAATCGCATGAATTTCTTCTTACAGGCTTCATAGTTGCATCGAAGCTAACATCCAGGTTACGATCGAGGCGTACCTCCACCTATGCGCGAAGCTGCTTGCTCTCGTTGCATGAGCATATTTATTTCCCCGGAATGTCGTTTTGATATCTTTGGGTCTCATGTGATAGATTTAGTTCAGTATAGTAGACCAGCTTTAATCGATGCATACTATAAGAAATTGTGTGGACCCGTTTCAGTAAAGCTCTTATCAAAGGCGAGGCGACACACGAAGCTTCTGTTAATCAATGAATGTAGGCCGTCGGCTTCGGGCTATATTTCATACGCTATCTGGTGATTATATGCCGCGACAATCTTGTACGAGAAGGTTGTGTATTTCAGGTATGTATGCACTTGAGCAGCATGAATGGGTGTCGCGGTTCTTGGTTTGGTCGTGAACAATACGTCAAAAGGTTGAGAAGTCGAATTAACCGGCGAGACCGGAAGACACCATGTGGGTCATCCAGATGCCATGAATAGTGTGGACATAAGTTTCTGCGGCGTTTAACGGGCGTAATGTCGTTGGCGCCGGGCTCTATGATTACGTGATGTGGCACGCGGTGGAACTGTGCCTCGATCAAAGCCACTATATCGTACTATCCGTATGCTCCGATTCACATGTGGTCAGGACTAGTAGTCTTTCAGTCGCGTCGATCATAATGAGGGCTGCAATCCACGCTGGTCAACGGACTGTCTCTGCGTTTTACACCCTGGACGAACAGCCGATCCTTGTCTTCTCACACGAGCAAACTGAACCCGTTTGGCATTTCGAACGCGCTGTTCTACTTCATATCTGTCGAGCCTAGGGGGTAATACCGCTTGCTCAATGTGCATAGTTGCGGCGAAGATACGGATAAACTGGGCAGGACCTCCGACGCCATAACCCTGCTGCGCAGAGAACCCACTCGCCCTCCCCAATACGTTCTCCTGAAAGCCAACCGAAATAGCTCTCGGATCTCCTTCGGCACAGCTTCTGATCGACATATCCACGATCGTGATCTCGTCTATTCCACTAGGTGAAACATTAAGAAGTCTCGACTTGACAGGCATCCCTTAGCCTAGACCTACCGCTCAAAAAGGCTGACTCAGCGTACGCAGCTCACCACGCTTCTTTCTTTTCTTGTCCCAAGCAAATGCCTAGCCGGCGTACTATCGAACTCGGCATATCAAGGAGTATATAACCGAGGCTAGAGTCCGTCGAACCCACCATCATCTCATCGCTCCACTCTCCTTCACACTCACACTCGTTCGACTCCACGATGCACTCCTTTACTCGTCTTGCCAGTTTTTTCCTTTTCGTGCTCTCGTTGAGCTTCCTCGCTTGTGCTGCCCCTACTCCCAGGAGTTCCGAGTTGGCCGTTCGTGACTACGGCTATGGAAACGACAGCGGCTCCTACTCTCCTGCGGACAACATGAAGAAGATTCTCGTTGATGTAACGGCCGACGTTCACGGCAATTTAGAACTGATGCGTGAGTTCAAATCTTGGACCTTTCTACCAATATACTGACTGATTCGAATTCTCAAGTGGCTGCGACGACGATTGCTCAGGTCGAGTCGCAAGTCGACGAGATCGTTGTGCATATCGAGCACGCTTCCGACCTCGTTCTTGCTCTCGGCAAGCTTGACTTGCAAGCTGGCGTCCAAGCGGATATTGCTATGCAAGTGTATGCCCTCATCAAGGTACGTCGTCTTGATCACTCCAGCTTTCATCTGTGCTCATAAGGCGTGCTGCTCGATCAGATCATCGTCCGAGCCTGTGCGACCGTCTCGCTCAAGTTCGGGATCACTGCCGTCCTTGCTCTGTGGGCCAAGATCGATGCGTGCGTTCATCTCTTGCTGGCGAACCTCGCTGTTTGCGTCGACGGTATCCTTGCTCTCGTTCTCAAGCTGTGAGTCGGGCCACAATCTACTGCTGCGGAAACATTCTGACGTGGTATGAACACAGGTGTGTTGACGTCAATGTCAAGCTGAGCATCCAAGCGTACCTGAAGCTTTGCGCCGCGGCTCTCTTGGGTTCGGCTTAGTAGTAGTAGTAGTAGTAGTAGTGATAGTAGTAATCTTTTTTCTACTTTTCTTTGGTCTGGGATACGTGTCATAGATGATAGATAATAGAGTATATTTAGGCATATCGCTTGGTGTGAATTACGTGGTAGCGCATGGCCCTCCAACTCCATCCTGAGTGTGGGTGTGGGGTGGGTGTTGGCCTAGCTAGGCTCACAGTATATGCTACTGTCCACGATCGAACGAGTCGATCCGGTCCGGTGCGTTTTTTTGAATACAGTTTCGATCGAGTATTCAAGGAGATACATCCGCGTACTTGAATCGCCTGTTTTTAACGGTGATCGTGAGTCGCACATTTTGATACTTCATCTTTGCCACATACAGTTCATTCAAGTAGTACCAGTCCGTGTTGCACCGTGACTCTGTCTTCTGGTTATCAAGTAGCTTGATGTTGTGGATACCTTACCGGGTTTCAGTGGTGAAACTCACCTTTTTATTCTATGAACACGGATTCAACCTGGAAGGAACTTGGTTCTATAGCGAACCAACCATTCAACTATCGTCAAAACTTATGTATATTTTCTGCGTTTCATGAGGCTCGGTTCTCACTCGGGATATTATCTAGTATTGAATTCTCTGTCCTTGAGTTGGAAACAAACCGCTCAAACTTACGACGGTCAAGTAGGTTGGAGGGGTGTTGACATTGGTTTTATTCAAGTTGGCCAATAATTTTAAATTCATGTCGATTGGCTCTGGCCCTCCACGTACCGCTATCGGCATGGAGCACTAGTTCCAGCGCACAACGCATTACACCACATCATTTTTACACCTGTTTCAAATCAGTGTTTCTGAGTCGCTAGACACTACAACATGGACCCCTGGTTAACTGGCGATGCGTTTGAGTCTATAATCGGTGCCCTGTCTGTTTTCTATGACATCAAGCATCTCCTTGACTCTTGTCTTGTTCGACATATATCCGATCCCGTCGCGTGCATGCGTAAATTATGAATGACCTGGCCACTTCTTGGCTTCTTCAGCCTATATCCGAGAGCGAAGGCTTCTTCTCCGTTATATCCAAATCGTCGGGAGCACACCCGCGATTCCCCTTCATTTCAAGACCTTTTGCCCACTATCACTTATAGAGTCCTTACCTTGACATGGAAAACAAGTATCCGACATATCTTGCAGCTCTGCTGGCGTTGGGACTGCTTTATCGCCTGAAGAATCAGCGTCGTCTTCCGCTACCTCCAGGACCACCCGGACACTGGTTATGGGGGAACGTTGCGGAAATGAACGAACCTCATCGTGCGGTGAAGGCTGCACTCGAGTATAGAAACATTTATGGTACGTTACTCTTTGATTTCCTGCGGCACAAAGCAAAAATGGAACACACACACAGGCGCCGTTGTATGTCTCCGAACCATATCATCAACAACGATAATTTTGAATGACGAGTCTGCTGTGATGGAACTATTGGACAAGAGAGCATCTGAGACTGCCGACCGAGCGAGGAACGTCTTTGTTCGCGAATTGTGAGCCACTCACTCGCTCGTGGGAATCTAACTAATATATATTGTGTATCTCGAAGAATGGGCTGGGACACGAGCACTGTGCTTCATAGGCACAACAATCGACATCGCCAACTTCGCAAAACGATGGCGCTGGTTTTACAACAATCTCAAGCACGGACTTATTCTTCGTTACATTCGAGCAATTTGGTCCTATTTTTGAAGGCTCTTGCGAACACCCCTGAAAATTTTACACATCATATCGATGACAGCGCCTCGCGCTTTATTATGCGATTGGCGTATGGGCATGATATTATCAAAAACGATCCTCTGGTGGCGGCCGTAAGGTCTGGACAGATATACATGGAAGATGGATTGGCTACTCACCGTTGGGTCAACTCTCTACCCTTTCGTGAGCATTAATCATTCAAACTATCTAGCCTCTCCGCTGAAGGTAATCTGTTTCAGTGCGATATTACCCGTCGTGGGCTCCAGGGGGTGACTTCCAAAAAGTAGCACGCGAAGGACTCCGGAGACGATTAGAATACGCCAATGTTCCGTTTGATACTGTGATGGCTGCTATTGTGAGTTTCTTTCCGGGAGCCAACTTGAGAAGAGCTCACGCATCGCAGCGAAAGAATACGGTAATGAAATCCTCGTTCACTTCCCAGTTGCTTGAGCAGAAAGGAGGAGTAAACGCGTCCGACGAGAACATAGATTTAATCAAGTGGTCTGCTGCTTCGTTGTTTGGAGGTATGCTTTTTTTTTGGTATTCACAAGATAGGATTCAAATCTAGTTGAATTTAGGTGGAACCGCAACCGTACCTAGCTTAATTTTCGGCGACAACACTATACTAACATTTCCTTGACTAGACCGTCAGCATCTTAACGACCTTGATCTTTCTTCTGGCGCTCCATCCCGAGGCGGTCCAGAGAGCACAAGAAGAGATCGATCGAGTCATTGGGCGCGATCGACTCCCGACTGTTCATGATCGTGGCTCTCTCCCTTACGTTGAGGCAGTTTTGCAAGAGGCGATGAGATATTATCCTGTTGTACCTCTCTGTGCGCTTTGATTGTTCATCCCATTTAGATTTACTTATACCCGGTCTTCAGGTATACCGCACTCGACCAATGAAGACATCGAATTCCGGGGATACCTGGTTCCTAAAGGTTGCTCGATTGAAGCCAACATGTGGTTAGTCCATTCTTCCGCCTGCACGCACATCGATGCTCAACAAAGATGGTATAGGGGTATAGCCCACGACCCTAATATTTACCCTGATCCACACGTCTTTCGGCCTGAACGTTACCTTCGAGAAAACCCCAACCTGGATCCGCGCAAATATATTTTTGGTTTTGGACGGCGAGTGTGCCCAGGGATCCATATTGCATACGACAGCACGTTCATCAACTGCGCTGGATTACTTGCCGTGTTTGACTTTGGAGCTAGTCCCGAGCTTCTGAAAGATGTGGAGATGATGGGCGGGCGAGACTCGGCGGAAATGTGGAAGTTATTCAACAGTTCCAAAATAGTGTAAGCCCATATTTCATACCTCTGTCTTTGAGGCGGCACCGTGCTGACGCTTTGAGTTACGCAGGCGACCTAAACCGTTCAAATGTGACATTCGTGTAAGGAGTGATGCCGCTCAGCTGCTGGTGGAAAACTCTTTTGTAGAATAAATACGTGAGAAAAACGATCTTCTTCATTGGAAGAAAGGGTTCATCCGCAAACCATACACTATGTGATACCAATGCACTGAAGTCAAGGTTGGTTTAGCGGCCTATTGCCGTGCCTCCTACATCTGCAACTCGCGCTGAGCTCTGGAAGAGCTCTGAGAGCGTCCGGAGCTCCCAGAGCTTTGCTCCTTGTGGCCAGAGCTGCTCCAGAGCTGCCCCAGAGCGCGTCGGTTCTAGCACAGGGGACGATCAGGGAGTGGCTGATGGCGATGCGTTGCCACCGTGGGCATTGACGCGCACATGTCGACGCATTCTACATGCTGCGTGCTTTTGATCACTAAAAAATAAATTAAATTAAATTAAAACTACGATGTGATTGCACTAGAGCATATATGTGTGTCTAAAGTCCGGCAGAGGTTCGACAGCGCATAACCTACACATCCAACAAGCCCGAACTTTCAGGAAGAAAGTCAATTCAAGAGACTTGTTTATTGTTTGCGCATTTTATTGACGGTTGCAAAAGTACTTTTTGCAAGCGCCGAAAAATTTGTCATTTCGCTGGTCGCCAGCTTGAAAGAATCGGCCATATCTCCACCGTTTGGAGCTCAGTAGACTAAATAAATACCGCCAGTTGCTTGCAATAAAAGTACGAATCGAATGGTGTTAGCCGTATCACTTTGGGTAAAGACCAAAAAATCGACTTCGAGCGAGCTCTTTCCTCTCTTTTAGCTGTTATTCCTCGGCTACGGATTAGCTCCGCCTCACAAAAAGCCTATTGCACGCCAAGAAGCGATTGAAACCATTTCTAGAGGTGTTGCACGCTGTTCAAGGTGGAAACGCGAAGAGACCTCTGGGTGTGACTCTCGAATCGACAGTAGATCCTCATTAACATTATAGAATAACCGTCAAATATGGTAACATAGTACTCCGAGAATGTTATTCTCACTTAAGGAGTCCACCGGATAGCTCCTCATCGTTGAAAATACGATTTGAGGCTGAGATGTGATTTTTTCAACAAGTAGTTTTCCTTGCAGATGGCTAGTACCATTTGATCAGTACTATGCTCGAGACTACTTTTAGATATCTTCTGTGCCTACAGAGCCCCCAACGGTGGTGGTACATCCGATTCTTTCGACCAGGGGGATGAGCGAAATGACAAATTTTTCGGCGCTTGCGAAAAGTACTTTTGCAAACCGGTATAAGCCCAAAGGCACGGCCAGAAACGAGTCACACTAGCAGGTGTGAGCGCCATCTTCACATGGGGGTATTCCATAGCATTTAGTCAGTCCTATCCACGAACTAACGAGGGGACACGGTGGTATAAAAAGTTAGCATTTATTGTCAATTTGTTCTGTATCGTACAAATCTTGTCCAGTCGATCCATCCCAAGCAGTCCCTGATCCAGAATCAGACTGCTCTGGAGCAGCTCTGGCCACAAGGAGCAAAGCTCTGGGAGCTCTGGATGCTCTCAGAGCTCTTCCAGAGCTCAGCGCGAGTTGCAGATGTACCCTGTTTGTGCGAGTTATCCGAATTTATAAGCGCTCGGTCAGGAGCTGTGATGGAATGTCATAACCTCCGGGCTTAGATGAAACTTGTATCCTGCCACCATCTCTAGGCTATCGCGGACTTCTGACCTTCTCCTAGATACTGTGGGATAATACTCGGTCGCCTCGTTGACTGGATCTATTGGCTCCTATCAATTTCCTGTTGCATGCCCCTGTGCCGGTTATGCTTCATAGACTTAAGAAAGACGTTCTCCGTGCTCGAAGACGCCTCGGTCGCCGAACCGGCCATGATGAGAGCACATTATCTCATATAAATAACCCGAGATACGATTCGACTTCAGACCTCCCAGAAGATGAACGCAGTGGCGTGCGGTCTACCAATCGACCTTCGGCCGTCTCGCTCAAGAACAGACCAAAAACCGAAGATAAACCGTCGGATGAGGAATCTATGATTCCAAAGTCATCAAACACATCCGAAGGAGACGCGTTATCTGAGCCTACGCCTGGAGGCGCTGGTTCTCGGGTACCGGCTAATTCAAGCATCTCGCCTAAATTTGATCAGCATGATCCAAATAACGAAGCGAAGCGAGCTCTATGGATTGGAATAAAAAGGCTGACTGGCGTACTCAACACAGCGACTGATATTCTTGGGCCTCTCAAAGGCGCTGTGGTGGAGTTGTCCGACTGCATTGAGACGCTTGAGGTAAGAGCTCGCTGTCTCTTGCGTGGTGGACCGTTCGCAGAAAGGCTCAACTTTGTTAGTTCGAATCTAGAACTCGCGGGGATCTTGAGGCTCTACAGATCAGCCTAAACAATTTGTGCCTAGATGTTTCGCAATTCATCGGAACAGACCCACCTCCCATAATGACGCCCACTATCGTCGGCATTGCTTCGTAAGTGAAAAAGTAGTTATATCCACAAGTACTCACAAGCTTAGATGAGCATTAAAAATGAAACCCAAGTGATACAGAGGCTACAGGAAAGACCTCGGGCCTTTAGGTTTATCGCTGCAGAAGCAGAGCTGGATTTAATCATGCAGTCTCGCACTCGGATACAGGATTATCTACGCCGAATTGCACTAAGCATTCGACCAAAAATTCATTCTCTCTGAACAAGACTCCTGATAGTTAAATATAAATATGAACACCTGGAAAATCGTCAGTGAACAAGTTGCAGTGCGTGCTTTGACTTGACCTAGAATCACAAGTTACTTAAATGTAATCACAGGACCCTCGTTTGAAGTCCCTTTCTCCATATTTTTCATCATTCTATAACTCTACAGACTCAGAAACTCTGCGGCGCAATAGGGGTACTCCAAACACTCGTATCCAAGTCTTACACAAACTTAAAACTTGGGCAGAGGATATTGATGGGCGACGAATCTATTGGCTCAACGGCATGGCCGGGACCAGCAAGGCTACGATTGCTCATTCCTTTTGCTAGTACTTTTTTGACTCACGAAAGCTAGCGGCTAGCTTCTTCTGCTCAAGGCAAATCCCCAACTGCCGTGAGATAGGCCGGATATTATCCACTATCGCCTATCAACTTGCAGGATTCTCTCATCCTTTACGCTATACAATTACTCGCGCCTTGGAACAACACCCAGATATAGACAAGCAGCAAATCACTCAGCAGTTCGAGTGGCTGATAGCGGCTCCTCTGCGTGAGGCAAGAGAAACTCTGCCTACGGGGCTGGTAATTGTGATTGATACACTGGATGAATGCGAGGATGATACTGGTGTCGATCGAATTCTAGCGCTTTTGTTCTCTGGTGCACGGAGTCTCCCCGTGAAGCTTTGTGTAACTAGCAGTCCCAGTCCCAGTATAGTTCTAAACATGCGAAGTCAGGAAGCAGCACAAGATACGCTTGAATCACATCTGCATGAACTCGAGAACTCTGCTGTACAGGAGGACATCACGACGTTCTTGACAGAAAGGCTATCTCACACCCAAGTCGATCCAGAGATCATTAGTAAACTGGCCAAACGATCTGGCGTCTTATTCATCTATGCTACGACGGTCGTCCGTTACGTGAATTGCAGCAATACAGCGTGAAGAAAGCGAAGATTGAAGTAGATATTGGACCCCACCGCAGATTTGGATAACGCAGGAACGAGAGACATGGACGATCTTTACAGTACTATCCTTGATGAGGGGATGAGCCCTCAGCAAATTGACCAGCGGGAGCGAAACTTGATGCGCCGAGTCCTTCATAGCGTCGTGCTTGCGCAAGAGCCTATTTCTTCGCACACTATTGCTAGTTTTCTAGGTATCGACGATCCTGGATTAGTACAAGACGCGTGAGTTCGACTATGGTCTGTTCTTTACGTCTCGGAACACTCTGGATTGGTAACAGCACTGCATGAGTCGTTTCGCGATTATCTGACAGATCAGTGACGTTCGGGCATATTCCACTGTGACGCGATGCAACAACAGGCTCAATGCGCTGCATTATGTTTCAAAATCATAAAAGGACCCGCTCCCCCCTTCAACATCTGCGGATTGGAATCCTCCTACTTGTTTGATAGTGAAGTGTCGGGTCTAGCAAAAATAAAGTCAACGCTGCTATAACACCGCAGTTGATTTACGCATGAGAGTACTGGGGAGCTCACATGGAGCTTGGTTTGGATACCGAAAACATCTTGGATGAAGCAAATGATTTTATATCTAGCCGATTACTCCTATGGACGGAAATGATGAGCTTGAAGCAGCAAATCTATGCTGCAGCTCGTGTCCTACATCGACTAAAAACCTGGTTGGAAGTCAGTAATTGGCTTGATCTTCTTGGACACAAATTAAGCTATTTCTTCAGAGGAAAAGACGATCCCATCAAATGACACCATTGATCTAAGATGCTTGACGGTTCGTGACCCTATTTGCATCAACCCAAGCGTTGAACAATATCTGAATCTGGGACGCTCATGTAACCAAAAATGCATCGGTTCGAACCCTACAGGTCACCTAGATCGTATCAAGTTGACTGCCTTTTCACCTAATGGTAAACACACCGTTTCAGGTGGAAGTGACCAACTGGTCTATACATGGGACGCGAGCACCGGTTAATTACTCCGGTGGCCATTTGAAGGTCATGCCGACTGGGTTAGCTCTGTGGCATTCTCGTACGACAGCAAGTATGTAGCATCGGGCTCTCATGATAGCACTATCTGTGTTTGGGAAGTTGAAGCTTCCGTGATAGTCGTGAAGCCACTGGTGGGACATACGGGTCGTATCTTTTCTCCAGACGATACACGTATCGTTTCGGGCTCTGAGGAACATTCGATTCGTATATGAGACCATAAAACCGGTGAAATGATTGGGCGGCCACTTGCAGGCCATACAGACTGGGTGAGGCCAATATCTTTCTCGCCTGACGGCACCACTGTCGTTTCCGGCTCGAATGATTGTACCATCCGCATCTGAAGTCCGCTCACTGGTGCTATGCTTGGAAAGCTGCTGGAGAGTCATAAGATTGGAGTCGATTGTGTTGCATATTCACCAGACGACAAGCGTCGTGGTCCGGGTCTTCTGATCACACCGTCCGCATTTGGGGCGCATCTACCGGCCAAATCTGTGGACATCCGTTCTCCGGGCACTCAGACGAAGTTCATTCGCTTTCATATTCACCAAGCGGCGCATACATAATCTCTGGCTCCGAAGACTGGACTATCCGTATCTGGGATGCACTTACAGGAGATGGTATAGGGACACCACTTCTTGGACATGGTGGTCGGGTTACCTCGGTTGCGTACTCACCGGATGGGTCATCCATAATATCAGGTTCTCAGGACCGCACTATCCGTATCTGGAATGCAGTCCCCGAACCAGACAACTGGTGATCCGGTACGTGAATTTCATTTGCCCCCTTCTTTGCCGACTTATTCACTACTCTTGATTTCATTCCATCACTTTGCGCGCGTCTGACCAGGATGGAAACTATTGAGCACAGGATGGGTAGTCGGAGAAAACGGGGCTGGCCTCATTTGGCTCCCTTCGGACGTGCGCCCCGGCCTCTTGCACCCCGAAAATACGACAGTGATGCCGACGAGCGGCACAACAGAGCTTGATTCCAGCCGTGCAAAGCTTGGAAATGAATGGACCGAATCTTATACCCCTGAACGAGTGCAATTTCATAATTTGTTTCACTCGCTCGCTAGGGTACAGCAAGTGTAGGTCCGTTTCCTGAAGAGAGTGGTAAACGTAAACACAAACGTGTCACCGGGCTCAAAGGTCATTCACCATATCCGCAAAGTGTCCGCATGGTTCGATGGTGTTTGTTTATATCCGATTATCTGTCTTATCTTTCTCTCTGTGCAATGGACATGTACCGAAATTGAGTGACTGGTGTCTACGACCACGCCTCGTCTCTTTCAGCTACAGTAGCCTCGGTGAGCAATCATCCCAGAGAAACAACAAAGTTTTAGATGATTCTAGACGGCAAGGGCTGGTGAATATGCCACTATACCAACTACAGTACCAGAGGCGCGGTTCGTATACATTCGGCAAGCGTATGAGCTCTGGAGGCGGAGGCTGCATGCTAGCATGAAACCGAAGAGTGTAGGATATATTCAAGAACAGAACAGAACGAGGTCGATAGAAGACATACTGAAACATGAGAAAAATCATGACCTTGACCCACGAGCATTAACCGAGCGATACTTGTGGGTATAAGAATTGTAGTATCCACAACATCAAGCTACTTGATAACCAGAAGACAGAGTCACGGTGCAACACGGACTGGTACTACTTGAATGAACTGTATGTGGCAAAGATGAAGTATCAAAATGTGCGACTCACGATCACCGTTAAAAACAGGCGATTCAAGTACGCGGATGTATCTCCTTGAATACTCGATCGAAACTGTATTCAAAAAAACGCACCGGACCGGATCGACTCGTTCGATCGTGGACAGTAGCATATACTGTGAGCCTAGCTAGGCCAACACCCACCCCACACCCACACTCAGGATGGAGTTGGAGGGCCATGCGCTACCACGTAATTCACACCAAGCGATATGCCTAAATATACTCTATTATCTATCATCTATGACACGTATCCCAGACCAAAGAAAAGTAGAAAAAAGATTACTACTATCACTACTACTACTACTACTACTAAGCCGAACCCAAGAGAGCCGCGGCGCAAAGCTTCAGGTACGCTTGGATGCTCAGCTTGACATTGACGTCAACACACCTGTGTTCATACCACGTCAGAATGTTTCCGCAGCAGTAGATTGTGGCCCGACTCACAGCTTGAGAACGAGAGCAAGGATACCGTCGACGCAAACAGCGAGGTTCGCCAGCAAGAGATGAACGCACGCATCGATCTTGGCCCACAGAGCAAGGACGGCAGTGATCCCGAACTTGAGCGAGACGGTCGCACAGGCTCGGACGATGATCTGATCGAGCAGCACGCCTTATGAGCACAGATGAAAGCTGGAGTGATCAAGACGACGTACCTTGATGAGGGCATACACTTGCATAGCAATATCCGCTTGGACGCCAGCTTGCAAGTCAAGCTTGCCGAGAGCAAGAACGAGGTCGGAAGCGTGCTCGATATGCACAACGATCTCGTCGACTTGCGACTCGACCTGAGCAATCGTCGTCGCAGCCACTTGAGAATTCGAATCAGTCAGTATATTGGTAGAAAGGTCCAAGATTTGAACTCACGCATCAGTTCTAAATTGCCGTGAACGTCGGCCGTTACATCAACGAGAATCTTCTTCATGTTGTCCGCAGGAGAGTAGGAGCCGCTGTCGTTTCCATAGCCGTAGTCACGAACGGCCAACTCGGAACTCCTGGGAGTAGGGGCAGCACAAGCGAGGAAGCTCAACGAGAGCACGAAAAGGAAAAAACTGGCAAGACGAGTAAAGGAGTGCATCGTGGAGTCGAACGAGTGTGAGTGTGAAGGAGAGTGGAGCGATGAGATGATGGTGGGTTCGACGGACTCTAGCCTCGGTTATATACTCCTTGATATGCCGAGTTCGATAGTACGCCGGCTAGGCATTTGCTTGGGACAAGAAAAGAAAGAAGCGTGGTGAGCTGCGTACGCTGAGTCAGCCTTTTTGAGCGGTAGGTCTAGGCTAAGGGATGCCTGTCAAGTCGAGACTTCTTAATGTTTCACCTAGTGGAATAGACGAGATCACGATCGTGGATATGTCGATCAGAAGCTGTGCCGAAGGAGATCCGAGAGCTATTTCGGTTGGCTTTCAGGAGAACGTATTGGGGAGGGCGAGTGGGTTCTCTGCGCAGCAGGGTTATGGCGTCGGAGGTCCTGCCCAGTTTATCCGTATCTTCGCCGCAACTATGCACATTGAGCAAGCGGTATTACCCCCTAGGCTCGACAGATATGAAGTAGAACAGCGCGTTCGAAATGCCAAACGGGTTCAGTTTGCTCGTGTGAGAAGACAAGGATCGGCTGTTCGTCCAGGGTGTAAAACGCAGAGACAGTCCGTTGACCAGCGTGGATTGCAGCCCTCATTATGATCGACGCGACTGAAAGACTACTAGTCCTGACCACATGTGAATCGGAGCATACGGATAGTACGATATAGTGGCTTTGATCGAGGCACAGTTCCACCGCGTGCCACATCACGTAATCATAGAGCCCGGCGCCAACGACATTACGCCCGTTAAACGCCGCAGAAACTTATGTCCACACTATTCATGGCATCTGGATGACCCACATGGTGTCTTCCGGTCTCGCCGGTTAATTCGACTTCTCAACCTTTTGACGTATTGTTCACGACCAAACCAAGAACCGCGACACCCATTCATGCTGCTCAAGTGCATACATACCTGAAATACACAACCTTCTCGTACAAGATTGTCGCGGCATATAATCACCAGATAGCGTATGAAATATAGCCCGAAGCCGACGGCCTACATTCATTGATTAACAGAAGCTTCGTGTGTCGCCTCGCCTTTGATAAGAGCTTTACTGAAACGGGTCCACACAATTTCTTATAGTATGCATCGATTAAAGCTGGTCTACTATACTGAACTAAATCTATCACATGAGACCCAAAGATATCAAAACGACATTCCGGGGAAATAAATATGCTCATGCAACGAGAGCAAGCAGCTTCGCGCATAGGTGGAGGTACGCCTCGATCGTAACCTGGATGTTAGCTTCGATGCAACTATGAAGCCTGTAAGAAGAAATTCATGCGATTGCTTGCCGAAGCACTCACAGCTTTGCGACGAGTGCAACAACACCATGAACCACAAAGTCGAGCTTGGCCATGAGCAGGTGAATGCATACGTCGATCTTCGCCCAGAGAGCGAGCATGACCGTCGGCCCGAACTTGGCGGTGAGACTAATAAAGGCCTCGATAATGATCTAAAGAACGGAAGGGATCAGAAATTAGAATCGCAAACAATGGGGACAATTGTGCGATTCACCTTGACGAGTAACAGGACCTTTCCAGCGAGCTCGGCCTTGACGTCTGCGCTGACTTCAACCTCAGCGATCGCAGCGATACACGCAGCGGCGTGCTCGACATGAGCCACAAGCGCATTGACCTCGGTCACAACGGTAGCTATCACGTCCGCCTTGCCTGTTGATAGGCAAGGCGTTAGCAAACTATACGGAATGCGTTCGAAGAAACATCTCACCCATCAAGCCGATACAACCTTCCACGTCTATCGTCATGTCGTCCACTATCTTGAGGATGTTTTCGCTCGGAGTGTACGACCCGCTGTCGTCGCCGTATCCATAGTCGCGCACAGCCAGCTGCGATGTCTTGCCGGTCGAGGTGGTGCAAGCGACGAAGCTCATCGAGAGAGCGAGGAGAAGGAAGCTAGCGAGTCGAGCAAAAGACAGCATCGTAGATGGTAGATGAAGTATGAGGCAAATGGAGGTGAAGCTGGAAGATGGAGGACTAGACGTGCTCTGGGCCGGTCTATATATCGTCTTCACCCGTAGCACCGAAGAGATCCCTGCACCTGGGCATTTGCTTGGGATACGCAAAGAGAGAAGCGTATCAGCCTGCGGATAACTGACAGCTGTTTAGCTTGGGAGTCTAGGCTAGGCGACGCCTATGTATCCGAGGCTTCTGTGTTGTTTTAGCTCGGGGACTCGCACAGGGTTCCCTGTCACGAAGCGCGGGGATGTGACAGCTGTCGCCGAATGTGTTCCATACTCGGTTTTATTGGCAGCTTCATATGGATCGGATCGGCGTGGCGCTCTGGACCGAGCGTCTACAACAGGGCTGGACGCCAGATAGACAGCGACATTTCTATATGGTCGACAGGCGAGGTATCGAAATCGGACGCCGCACGAACGAGATTTCGATGGCAAGCGCGCGTATGTCTACAAGTCGACGCAAACCGCAGTCAACGTTCCACTTCAACCGGAGCATGGGTTGTCTCCTTTGACGCTTGCGAGGGATTGTGCCGCATACCAAACGCTACGGTTTGAAACCAACATCAGATGACGAGTGGTGAAAATTCACACAGCCAAGGTGGAAGACCGAATCACACGAGCATAAGGCCTGTTCAGCCAAGCCATATACTTAAGGGCACGTTTTCAGCCCAAAGCACTCGAATCGTACGATGAAGATCCTCTAACGTCTATTCTATTATCCAGTGTCTAGCATCTATCACATGAAATCCTCGAAAACAAAGAAAAAGAACGGCGGCTGCTCTAACGTCTAGAGAGCGAGCAGAGCGGCGCACTGCCCGAGATAGGCGTGGATGCACATCTTGACGTCGACGTCGACGCACCTGTCGCAAACCAAATCAGAATTGCTGATACACGCAGCGATGAACAGCGACTCACAACTTCAGGACAACGGCAACTATGCCGTGGATGCAGACGTCGCAGTTGACGAGCAAAAGGCGGATGCATGCGTCGATCTGAGCCCAGATAGCGAGAACGGCGGTGATGCCGAACCTGGCGGAGACCTTGGCAAACGCCTGAATAATGACCTATGGATTGAGATATATTTTTAGAGGAACAGCCGATTGTGATAAAGCAAAGTGACAATACCTTGATTATGGCGTAAACCTGAACAGCGATCTTCATTTGAACATCGGCATCAACTTTGACCTCGCCAAGAGCAAGGACCAACTCCGCAGCATGGTGGACGTGGGCGACCAGGACGGCAACCTCGGACTGGATCTCAGCGAAGACGGTAATGTCGACTGGTTTAACCCCACAATCAGACAAGTTCTTGCAGAGATAAATGGACCAGAAAACCTACCGATCTTGTTGCAGGTGGCATCGACATCAGCTTTCAGGCCGACCAAAATCTCCGCAACGTTGTCCGAGGGAGAGTAGGAGCCACGGTCGTCGCCGTATCCGTAGTCACGGACGGCCAACCCGGAGCTCTTGGGCATAGGAGCAGCGCAAGTAAGGAAGCTCAACGAGAGCACAAACAAGAGAAAGCTGGTGAGACGAGCAAAAGAGAGCATTGTGGAGTGGAAAGAGTGTGAGTGTGAAGGAGAGTCGAAACTGAGAGACGATGGAGAAGTGGAGCCCTTCGAGCCTCGGTTTTATATGGCTCCAACCGCGCCGGCGCAGAGATTTTCTGCTAGCCATTTGCTTGGGTGGGCGAAATGAGGGAAGCATACCAGCCTTCGCTATGCTGACTCAGCCCTTTTAGAGGTGGTTCTAGACTACGGGATATCTGTCAAGACGTGACGTTTCTTGGGTTTCACGTATCGGAAGTGTCGAGGATGTGTCCAAGGCAATGCGGGGTGTTTAGCCTTAAACTAAGTATCTACCTCGCTGCCTTTTCCGAACGACTGCCGCTGGGCCGAAGTGAATAGGAGTGGAGCGCTTGAGGGCGAGCTTCTGCAACAGGGTTTTGGTCTTTGTGCTCTGAACGGAGAAGGATTCGCCTATACAGTAACTCATCCTCTTGGTAAGAAGAGTGTGATCCATATATTGTCACGATAGTACATACTATCCCATTCACGGCACTGTAGCATATTTTATCAAGCGACTATCAAAATTACCGTCCAGCAGTGCGAGGGGAGGCCCTTGGGGGCATGGCGGCTCGGTCTGTTATGCAAGATACTCATGTGACGGCCAATTTGAAGTATACCGCCCAACAGCTACTTGTGCCATAAAGACCGGCTGAGGTCGGCGTCGTATTCATTCGATGGCACTACTCTTGTTTCCCACTCTGACAATAAGTCCATTTGCGTTTGGAGCCTGCTCACTGGCGCTATGGCCGGAAAAGAGCTGCAGGGTCATAAGTTAAGTGCCGACTGCCTTGCATATATACTGGACGGTGCGCCAATTACATCCAGGTTTTGCAATCACACCATCCGCAATTGGGATGTATGTGCTGGCCATGTCTACGGTCAACTACTCTCCGAGCGCTCTAATCGACTCCACTTCGTCTCGTACTCACCAAGCGACGCATATATAGTCTCTAGATGTGAGAACTGAACTGTTTGCATCAAGGGTGCGGTTAAAGACTTGAGGAGCCACTTCTTGGGCATCGTGGCCGGGTTGTCCACAAAATCAGACCCTCATGACCACACTGTCCGTATCTGGAATGCGGACCTAAACTAGGCGGCACCTTAGAAACACAACACTGATGTCGACGCGTGGCATATTGAGGGTGGATTTAAACGGTGCAAAGTTTGGGAATGCATGGACCGATATTACATCCACGAATCAGTGGAGTTTCATATGTCGTTTGGCTCGCTGGTAAATGTCTTCTCCTTTTCTACTGAGTGACTAGAGTCGTTTCATTTTAGATATTAATTTATACCTAATCTATCGCCTTTGTTAGCCTCTATCTCACCACTATCGGCTGCTGCGATGGTTTTAAACAAAAACAAGGTCGCGTCAGTTGCGTCCACTTTGGTTTCACAATCTATTATTGGGGAGGGTAAATGAAATCGGGGTTGTCTATTACAAAAGGGGCTCAACCATGATGCACAAGTTCGTGACCAGCACCAAGACTCTACGGTCAAAATGAAATGATGAGCTAGTCTGCCCTGGCTGTCTCCATCGCAGGCGCTGATTACAACCATGAATTCAAGAAAGATCCAACACGCACTCTCAGAAAGCAGGATGTAAGTGCCCATCGAGGTCGCAGTTGACAAGACACGATCCAACGATAGATCCATGTCCCCAAAACCCACAGATGAGACAAAATAAACTATGCATATGAACGACTATGTAAGCGTGAGTACCAACTACATTGCAAGAGATCAAAAAACAAAACAAAAAGAAAGAAAGCACAAATGGATATCTCGAGTCTCTATACACAAGCCGTACGTACAAACACTCCTTTCCGCGAATATTCCACGATCGATACAAGTTAGCCATATGGCAACGAGTCTCCGTCGCCGCCTTGTGAAGCCGGAGGAAGTTGCGACGGCGGAGGACCTTTCATTCCAAAGTCTCTCGGAGGACCTCCTCCCCGCCCACCACGCATATTCCGTTCCCTGGCGTTTCGATGTTCTCGACTGTGCGTCCCCAACGGCGGGGGCAATCCACCGCCGCCACCGCCACCTCCACCTCCGCCTTCTCGACTGTACCCACTAAAGTTGATCGGCGGAGGACCGTTATGGTTATTGAAATGCCGGCCCCCACCCCCACCTCGTCCGCCTCCACCTCCGCGACCGCGATGATGGTTATTATACGACATTGGACCCCCGTTGGGCCCTCCCCATCCGCCAGGCGGTCTGAATCCCGGCCCAGGCATACCTCCACCAGGCGGACCGTGCATTCCACCCGGAGGACCATTCATGCCAGGAGGACCGTGCATACCCGGAGGCCCATATTTCCCACCCGGCGGACCGTTCATCATTCCACCCGGCGGCCCATTCATCATGCCGCCGGGAGGACCGTGCATGCCCATGCCATATCCAGGTCCCGGCGGGCCATGGAACCCAGGCCCAGGCCCAGGTCCGGGAGGCATCATGTTCGGAGGCGGTTGCTCGTGCTTTTTTCGCTTGTCGTACTCGTGGGACGCGGCGTATTTTGGCAACCTGTCCAAAACCAATCAATCTTGCGTCACCAAGTCGAGTGAAAAAGTGACATACGAGCTAGGATCACACGGCAGCGGTTCAGTCCAAAAGTAATTATGGTCGAGTGCTTCGAATGCGGTGATTCGCTCCGCGGGGTTGAGCGTCAAGAGTTTGAACACAAGATCGATCCCTTGTTCGTCCATCGATGTCCTGCACCACCCTACCGCGTCAACACACATCCCATCGAATAAAAAAAACCAACGCACTGGCTCGAAAAAAACTGCTTGACCCGGGAGTTCAATTTCGTCCTGAACCCAGGCTTGACACCATCCATCCCAGGCAAATCCTTCCACCCAGGCCAAATAACATCATCAGGCGTCCCGCAAAGCTCCCAAATCTTGTCCAGCTGGTCCGCATCAGAGCTACCACAGAGTATCGGCCGTCTCGTCCACATTTCGCCCATGATACATCCCACACCCCACAGATCAATCGCACACCCGTACCGCGCTTCGCCCATCAAGAGTTCCGGCGGACGATACCATCGAGTGACGACGCAATTCGTGTACCGGGCTCCACCTCCCCCTCGTTCGACGCCTCCTTTGGCCATGTCGAATTCGGCTTGTTCACCTCGGGCGTCCCAACCAGGATTCGTCGAGCTATACGGACGGGCCAGACCGAAATCGGCGATTTGGAGTGAGCCCTGATTGTCGATGAGAAGATTGGCGGCTTTGAGGTCACGATGCAGAATTTTATTCTATCCCAAAATCAGTCTGGGCACTAAAACGAAAATCAGACAAAAACCCACCCGATGTAGATACTCGGTGCCTTCAAGCAACTGCCTCATATACAGCTTGATCTGGCTCGGCGAAAACTTGACCGCGGGATTCTCGAGTAAACCGGCGAGATCATGGTCCATATACGGAAACACCATGTAAATCGATCCTTTTCGATCACGCGTGGCTAACCGAATCGATAAGCTTTACAGACGTAATCGTTTCAGGGACAAAAGCACGCACCGGCCTCGACGACCATGTCGCACACCGTCACCACTGACGGATGACTCAACATTTTCAAAATCTTGATCTCGCGGAGGGCCGTGATGGGCACACCCTCTTTTTCGTTGTGCATCAAGATTCGTTTGAGTGCTACGACGCGTTTGGAGACGATATGGGTTGCCTTGTGGACTTCGCTGTATCAACAGTCAGATTGGTTTAAACGAAATGAGAATAAATGACTTGCCCGAATGTACCTTCGCCCAGCTTTTCAGAGATCGCATAGTCCCGTAGTTGGCTCGTTCCGACAAAGCGTCGACCGTAGGCTTGCATCTCTTGTTCGGCGGTCCGACGAAGAACTCGTGGCTAGGAACACATACGTCAGCACACCGGCGCAAGGTGAAAATAAGCATAGAAATAAGGTTGAATAGGCAGAATCTTCATCCCATCCATCTACCATCTCCGCCGAGTCTCGAACAAACAAGACACACCTTTTCCTTGACCTCCTTTTTAGCCTCTGCCTCGTTTGCCTCTCGCTCAATCCGCGCAATTGTATCGTTGAGCGTATCGGTGATTTTGGGGTCAACGGGTGGGGGCGCTTGCGGCGGAATGGGGTTGGGAGGAATATTAGCGAGAGGAACTCGTCCTTTGCCCCATTCCCTGTCCCTATCTCGTTCCCGGTCCCCATTCGGCCCTCGTTCCCACTGTCGACCCCGCTCTCGGTCCCGATCCCGGTCGCCCCAACCCTGTTCCCGATCCCATTCACCCCTCTCCCTCGCCCAATTGCCCTCCTCGATCCCAACACGTTCGTCGGCCGTTGGCGCACCAGGTGTGTCGAGCGGTCGAGTCGCAGAATCAGCATCCGCATACGGATTTCGTGTTCGACCTCGCGAAGACGGAGGCTGCCAGCGGTCATGCCCATTCCGCTCTGAGCCCCTGTCTCGGTCTCGTTCGTACCCAGACGGCCGGTCATACCCATTACGTTCATACCCATTCCGTTCCCGCTCGTGGTTGTGGTTGGGCGACGGTCCAGGCCGTGGCGGCAACCGATGATGCCGTCTCGCAACCGGCGAATTCGAATGAGACCGTGAGCGCGAACGAGTCGATCCATCTCCGTCGGGCACGTATGAATCGAACATGGGCGGTCGTTGTCGTGGGGGCGGCGGCGGAGACGGCCGGTAAAAATCTCCTCCGCGTTCGCGGGTGCGAAACGGGAATGCATGTTTGGATGTTGCGTCGGCCGGGCTTGGGCTGCGGGAGCCTTGGCTGTGGGGTTTGCTGGCCCCGTCATCGACTTCGCCTTCCTCGGGCGAGTGGGCGCGGCGTTTTGCTGGGGGAGAGGTCGAGCGGTGGGAGGGTGAAGGGGGACGTTTCGGCAGAGTTGACATTATGAGAGTAGTTATTGTCGCATCAGATTTGGAGCTAGCGGGTGACTTAGCATGTTGTGTCCAAAATAAGTGTTTGAGTCCATACCTCTAAAAATGGGCCGTCTACCAATCAAGAACAAGCGCACAAGTACTTTTTCCGAGGCTTTTGGTTTGAAGCACGCCAGTTTTAACTAGCGGTAACATTGGCGTTGATTCGACTCTTACCTGGTGAAAGTATGATGGTGGTGGCCACCAGGCAGGGGCTGCTAGCGATGAGCAGGTAACGCTGACGTAATCTTGGCGCTTGACTGTTGGACGTCAGCGGCGCCAGTCATCCTGTTGCCTGCCCCAACAGCTGCCAGGCATGGGCTTCGTGTTATTATGTCCAAGTGATACAACTCTAGCGCACCTCTAACTTCCAAGCGTCGAGCGCAGTAGACCAGGTCAGGTTTCACTGATGGGATTGTGGCGAGAGACTCTGTGCTCCGAGACACAAACTATATGCTTTTCCACATTCAACTCGACTTCAATCAGTAAGGGAAATAGTGCGAGGTAGTTCCGAAATCGGCAATAGTTAGCTATACACTTGCTTGTCTCTCAAGACCACGTAGTGATTTCGCACACCCACTACGGATTCTCCTCACAGTATACAAAGGTCCCGCTAGATCTATTGAGCCTGGGCCACATAAACTCAAGACATCAAATCTCGCTCTGTGTCACACAGTAAAACTGATGGCCGAAATCCAGTCTCGTGATAACCGCGGCCATTCCACAACACATCGAACTTACCATGGCCTTGCACGAGTATCAGACGCCCACACACGCACACGAGGTATACATACTTTTGGAGTTTTCACACGGATCTTCCCCAAAGGTCCCCAATGTGAGTTACTTACCGAGCCGATTAGCCAAAGAACTTCGGTGCCTGGCCTAGTTAGGTGTGTGAACCCGAGGGACTTTACTGGAACTTCCCAAATCCAAATCTTCCGAAGGCGCTTTGTTGTGGATCGACCTCCACCTTTATCCTCACAGGCCAAAGAACCCAACATGAGAGATCGTACTTTCATAGTGCCAGTTCTTCCATTGTTTCATGAATTCGTTCAGCCCTATATTCTCTGGCCGGCGCTGTGGTGCAATGTACAGGCAACTGCCGATTTGGTATTTACAGGTACCGTATGACCCCGGGATGTGGACCGCCTATTGATAGCAGGCACATTTCAAGGACAAATCAAGGTTTTTAGACAGTTTCAAAGTGTAATATAGACTCCTTCGAGTGTAGTGATGTGTTTTACAAATTTTCGTTTGAGTACGCACAAAATTCGTCGAGAGACGGCAAGGTTTTGAAGTTGGTCCAAATACGGCCAAATACGGGGAAGTCGGCCACTCGATATGTACGGCGCCCGCCAAAAGAGTATTGTATGGTCCAATATACTATATACGCGGTAATATCACATAGCAACACCTGCGCAAAAAACTGATTCATTTGGTCTTCATTTGGTCGAGATATGCAAACACCTATTTCGGTTTTCGACCAGAAGCGCCCTAGGCGCCGGCCAAGACGCCTCGCCCATACACTCACCATAACTCACTTAAATATAGGATTTTCGACCCAAAATTTTGCATAGGGGTACAACAGACTCTTTGTGACGGCAATATGACTCTGATACATAGAATCTGTGGTTGGAAAAAGAAAAAATCCGGGTGGCCCACTTCCCCGGGTATGGCCCGCTTCCCGGGGTCGTACGGTATAGAAGGATCTAATGGGGATCCTCGAGTAACGTAATAAAGTACGTGTGCTCCTATCTCCGCCAGCAGCACTTTTTCACAACTGCTTAGATTTGGAAACTTGATGAAATTATCATCTTGTAGATAGAGAGCAGAAAGTATCTTACGGCGTGTAGAGCATACATACCATGCATTTTAGCTTTGTAGTACCGACGCCATAGCAAAGTTAATTAAGAGAAAACATAACAAGTCTAGATATCTCAAGACTGTTCGGTATTCAGATATAAGCGGTATCCGCATATCCCAGTGCAGATGATACTTTTCTCAGATTTCTGAACAACGTATGTTCGACGGAGGAATCGCCAAGGCCTGCCCTAGCACGAACCACCGTTGTGTGTGTAAATATTCAGGAAGTCTGTTGGATCCAGTGGATGAAGAATAATCGGTACAAGGCTCTGTAAATATAGCGATGGATCGACGGAGTGAATGCGAGCGCTAAATTTGTGAAGTAATGTTACCTGTATACAGATACCTCTTACACCAGACCGCTATCGAGGATACCAGAATTAACCTAGTCTGTCGAAATAAATGTCGCTGTATCAAATTGTGGATTTGGAACAATTCGTCGAGTATAACATCGGCCAAGTCTCGTCTATAATTCATGTCGTTGTTGTATGAAGGTGCTTCTCTGTATGCATCCCCTAAGCTCAAATTTCGTAGGAGGGCTGTAAGCGCAACTGCGCGATTACGGCGAAGCCAATCACCACTCAGAGCGAGAGATCTCCCGTATGAAACGCACATACGTGATCCAATGGCGTACTGAAGGAATCTTAAACGTTTGCTCCTCTCGTCGCTGTTTTTATCTGGTCGTGTTTTCTCTGACGCTGGTAGTTTCAGTTTGGCTTGCCTATCGCCCCCCCTTCCTCCTCCGCCACTTTTCTAGCTCTTCTAGTTCTTCTCTTTTTATTCTTCTTCGACCGTTTTAACCTTGTGCTCATTTACATAGCTCGTCAAGTGTGTAATTACAATACTTAGCCGCATACACGTGACCATTCCTTATCAGCAAGAAGTGGTTTCCGGTCATGTCAGATAGTCATCAGCGTGTTGAGCTGGCACAGCCATGACGCCCGGTAGAAAATAAGACTTTAATGATGATAGGTACTGATGGAAGGACGATCCAAACATTCTGCACCTCCTTTCTCGGCTCAAACCAGATGATACTGGCTCCCCAAAATCGCAAGTCAGCCGCCAGTCTCTCGGAATGTTAGCCAGGATATCGGATTCAGGACGACAGACATAATCTCAAGGACATCATGAATCGTCATATAAACGGCTGTGAACCAGCCCGAGCTCTACTGATAGTCGAGACTATTGCTTGCATTCAAACCCTAGTTTACCTCATGCGTGATCCGACTTATCCTATGATCTGTGGTTTCGGGGCAGTACTATGCTTTCTCGTGCTTCCTTGGCATATGCAAGTACGCAATGCCAGCACCTTACTGTTTATTGGATGGGTTTCGACAGGTTGTGTGATATTCATGGTCAATTCCATCCTATGGGCTGGAAACACGGACGACCGGGCTCCAATTTGGTGCGATATCAGTAAGCAACCTGCATACCGTACATGTTCATAATACGTTAACTGGATCTTTTTCTTTCAGCATCTCGCTTCGTTATTTGCGTGAGTGTGGGAATACCGGGATCATCATTGTGTATCCAGCGAAGGCTATACCGTATTGCAAGCGTGAGACATGTTTCTACACTAAATGAGTTTGTGAGTCAGGCTGTACATGCTGAACTTCCTTCTCACTGGCCTACTGCGAAAAGGGCAGAAAGGAGCTTGCAATCAACCTGTTGCTCGGGTTAGGTTTACCTGCATTAATGATCCCAATGTGTGGGTCCCTCATTCAAGAAATATTTCTCTCTTTAATTAGATACGTAGACTACGCACTACAGTCCCATAGGTACACTATTATAGAAGACTTTGGGTGCTGGCCCGGTGAGTTTGGCTTGATATCTCTACAACGAAGACTGATTTGTGGCCTGTATGCAACCAGCGTTTTATGCCACTCCCTTAGTAATCGTACTGGCTCAGATCTGGCCAGTTCTTATCACTTTAATATCGCTGATGTATGCTCGTAAGTTTTATTGTTGTCTCCTGTGTCTACTTTCCTCATCAACCCTTCAAGTGCTCACAGTTTGCGAGTTCATGAAGACTTGTCGCCAGTTCTCTGATGCCTTGTCCGAATCGGGCCAGAAACTCAATCTATCACGGTTTTTCAGGCTTATGTCATTAGCTTTAACAGACGTAATCTGCACTGTGCCCCTCTCGTTCTATTTTCTGATACTAAATACTGCAATATTTCGCCCCACATGGGCAACTTGGGAGGTCATGCATGAGCATATCACCGAGGTCGCAATCAAGTCTCGAGAGCAAATAGCCACGATTCAGGGCTATAAACTAGGCTTGGAACTAAATCGGTGGACTATACCCGGCTGCGCATTCCTGTTTTTTGTGTATTTTGGGCTTTCCAGTGACGCTCTGGGACAGTATAAGCGTATATTTTGGGCACTGGCTTTACCACTTGGCTTCAAGTCCACCCCAAGATCATATGGCAACGCAAGAACTTGGTTAGTCTTTTAACGGGCTCTTGAGATGAATAGGATAAATAATGCAGCCTGGTTGGTAGGGAGAGAAGAATAACTCGAAACAGGGACCCCAGTGTGTCGATGGAGGACGTTTACCCGCCTCTAGGAACAGAAGGTCCCATTGGTCAAGCTGATGAACTTGGCAGTAAAATATACATCAACACTACGGCTATCCTGTCTGAGCTCAGAATCTCAGATATCGAGCCCAGGGTTTAACAAACGCTACTCCGGTTGGACACCTCGCGAGTTACGATTCAGTCCATTTACAGGGCTCGTACGTACACGGAAGCTTTGAAACTGTTGGCTGCGGCAGAGCCTACTCCTCATGGGGCTGCATTTTGCGTGCTGTTCACCGGAGTGATTGTACTCTAATTACGTGCTGCTATGTAAATTTGATATACTGTGGCTCAGTAGTTGAATAAAATATTAGGCAGTCCTATTCATAACTCGATAAGAGGAGCCTGTAGAACACTTTCAGCAAAAGTCATCTTTGAATGATTGAATAATTAGGGAGATCAGTCGTTAGCCCAGACGACTATTTGCGTATCGTATATTGGGATTGAGATTAAATGTGATAAAACTTCAAACCGGTAGCTTGGTGCCGCAATAGATAGGAGCTGTATGCCGCAGCTTGCGGAGGCGCGCAGCCCGGTCTTGGACGCAGGACGATGTGCCACAGGGACCTGCCAGATCCTTACCGCTAAGTCGACCACGTGCCGTCCGTCCTCTTCACCTCGACTAGGTCTGGTCGTGTTCATTCACTCGCTCCTCCGTCTTTAACAGGTGAGACGAAAAGATGGAGGGGCGAGTGAACGAGATACAGCGGGGAGATTACATAGTGGTAAGGTAAAAACTGTCTCTCATAGGTTTTCTACTACAGGGCTTATAAATCCCCATGGGTCACATGACTATATGCGCACAGCCAAGTGTGATATCCCAACACCACCCACCATCCCTTCTCGATCGAGTACCATCGCCCGTCGGCCGCCCGACCCGCGAATTTGCTCGCGTCTCGGTCCCGCGGCTTCTCCCCCGTCGCTTCGTTTCGTGTCCCCATCTTCTTCCGATTGGGCGGTGGTAGTTCTGTATATATTATACTCATCTATACCTATATCCTTCCTGTATTTTTACCTCTAATACATTCTGCGCTCGCCGTTCCTGGCTCGGCGCATTTTCCCCTACACACATGCACGCGTCTACTCGCACCCCAAGTGACCACGGTCTAAGATTAGTACTTGAACCCTCCTAGGTGCCGTTCCATTTATTTCGTCAATGGATATTCAAATACTCAAGCTGGATAATGGATGACTTCCCGTAAGAGCTAAAGCTAAGCTAAAGTCTGGATGACATCATAATTTACTAATGTCTGATTACTCCTCATTGTATTCGCTCTACCTTTAGAATAGCCTAGCTTTAGCTTTAGCCGTTACGGGAAGTCATCCAATACCGTACCTGACTGGGAAGCGAAACGTAGCTTAAGCAGACCCAGAAGCGAGACAAACCGCATGGCAATGTCCGCGCATGGCAGAATACCTCGAAATGTCTCTCAGGGATAGTAATAAGTAATGCGAGCGCTGCATCAAATTGACGCAAGGCTTTGTTTATGAGCGAGAAGTAAGCCATCAGCTTGTATGTAAAAGTTGGGCTGAGATTCGCACGCTGTTTTTTCCTCTCAAGAAACCTACCGCCTGAGAACACTTACGCTCCAAGCTGGTCTTCAGAAACTGGCGTTGTACTTCAAACAACGGCGTTCATACTTACAACAGTTGAGGGGCCGTTGACTTCGTCGATATTGCGCCATAGCGTCGACGGATGCATTGTGAATGAATAATACGATTGGATGGAGAATGGGGGTTCCGCCTCTAATTTGTCAGCTCCGAACTGATTTGTATGTCCCGCTTCTGGGTCAAGCGCCGCATGCCGTTGTGTGTCACAGTTCTCCTCGACTATCTCACAATTCACCTTAAGATTAGGCGAGCATGCTGATTCGACGTGATGGATAACGTATGTCATACAATACACAGAGAGTTTTCGATCTTTTCACAGCAGCAACAAATTCAGCGTTCTGTCTCGTTTGCCGGTCAGGCTTTCACGAATTGAGATTTCAAAATAATCATCAGCACAGCAAGTTTCAATGAGGCGTAACGAAAACATGATACTGTACCCAACCACGAATAATGGAGGTCAGGTGGATGCTTCTTCTGCTATACGCCAAATAGGCGATTTCTGAACGATACCATGACTCAACCCATGCCCCGGCAGCAGTATCAAAATCGGCCGAGCGCCTAATTATTAGAAGGGCTAAAGCAGATCTGATCAGAGGAATGATTGCTCATTCTTTATCTGGGATTCGATCGGTCATCGGGCATGATCCCCGAAGGGACTCGGGTCATGGGTTAGGACCCACGACCTTGGTATTCGGCCAATTTATGTCCAGAAAAGAGGAAGAATGGCGATTTGCGAGAGCTCAGGTGGGCGATCTAGATTAATTTCAACTATACAATACAGCTTTGATGTCTGCGCTTTGTCAGTTTTTGAATCCCTGTGTTTTGAGTGATATCATGTCAGAACAAATTTATGCAAGGCTTGAAGCGAACATGCAGACCGTTATAGCGCCCAAGCGAAAGTCAGGTCGCCCACATGGGTCAGGATTATTGGCTATTGATTGGGGGATGATCCAATGATTTTCCTGCTCGCTTCTAGGCTCCGAACGGGCTGTGTGCCTCCCCGAACTTGCGGGCCAGCCACCAAGCTTCAGGGATGTCAGTGATAATAATATTTTCGGAAGATCTTGATATCACATATCATCGAGGAGTAGTGCATAAAATGCCGAGGACCAGCATGAGAGTTTTGTTCGGTCAGCAGAGTTTTTTCGTAACCCCCACCTTTTTGTTCGGAGGATGCGTGATCCAGCCTACCCGATCGTCTGTGGCCTTGGGGCTGTCCTGTGTCTACTTGCATTACCTTGGCACTGGCAAGCACGCAATGCGAGCACCTTGCTGTTCCTTGCGTGGGTTTCGATCGGTTGCATAGTGTTCATGGTCAATTCCATCCTGTGGGCTGGGAACATGGAAGATCGAGCACCCGTGTGGTGTGATATCAGTGAGCAACCTGGATATCGAGCGTCTTTAGAAGGACTTGATCCGAGCCGTTGGTCTTAGCATCTCGCTTTGTTATCTGCGTGAGTGTAGGCATACCAGCATCCAGTTTATGCATCCAACGGAGATTGTACCGCATCGCGAGCATGAAGCAGATTTCTATATTAAACGAGTCCGTGAGTGAGGTTATAATATATTTGAATTCGTGCCTATTAGCCATGACTAGGGCACAAGGGAACTTGCGATCAACTTGATACTTGGCTTAGGTCTACCCTTATTGACGATCCCATTATGTTAGTACCTCACTCTTTACACTTGCTTCCCACACTGATCGCATGGACAGACTATGTGGTTCAGTGCTTTAGGTACACGATCGTGGAAGATGTTGGATGTTGGCCCGGTAAGCTTAGCCAAATATGTATGCTAGTAGTGTTCAACACTCCCTGTTTAGCTTCATATTTGACACCTTGGGCGCTCATATTGGCTCAGCTTTGGCCTGTCCTTATCAGTTTAGTATCCTTGGTGTATGCTGGTAGGCTTCTCCATCTGTCCGTCCTGTCACTCCGCGTACTAACAGTTTCAGTATTCACCCTGCGCGAATTTATGAGGACCCGTCGTCAATTCTCTAGAGTCCTATCCGAATCGGGCACAAACCTCAATTTATCACGATTCTTCAGACTGATGGCTTTGGTGTCAACAGACGTAATATGCACTGTGCCTCTCTCGCTCTACTTTCTCATCCAAAACGCCGTGATATTTCCATATACGTGGGCCTCCTGGGAGGTTATACACAAGCACACGGGCGAGGTTGCAACTAACTCTCAAAAGCAAATATCGGCAATTCCAGGCTCTAAAACAAGCTTCGAGTTTAATCGGTGGTCCATACCTGGCTGTGCATTCCTCTTTTTCATGTACTTTGGGCTTTCCAGCGACGCTCGGCGGCAGTAC